>NW_019167826.1:34303311-34374998 GCF_002303985.1 Durio zibethinus | reverse complement strand
TGTCCCCAAATTTGGTAGAAGGTGATCCTTGTATTTTTTTTGCATGGCACAAAAATTCAGCATAAACTCGAAGTGGAAAGATTTTGTGTCATTTTGAAAAAAGTGTCCCCATTTCGGACACTTTAATGGCTACTAGGCAGCCAAACCTAAAAATCTCAATGCTCTTTAAGGGGGTGTGAGTTCTCGAGGTTGATTGAGGGATAGTGGGCCAATATAAGGGCCAAGTACCAGCACCCATTGCACATCATATGCGTACACCCCCGACCCCCCCAATGATCGGAACCCCTAATGCCGTCGGTGAGGCTCTCCGGCGATGGTGCCCCGGGTGAAAAAAATGCAGTACCAGCACATGCCCGAGCCCAGCATGTGCACCGTGGCTCAAATTTTAGATTGAGAATTGAACTCAGTATGTTTAGACATGGAATGAACCCCGTATGCCTAAGCCAACCCACGAAACGAGCGTGCGGACGCTCAGTCGACCGGAGAGGCAAAATGTGCAAGTCAGGGATCGACCCAGTCCCCCCAGTGTGCTGTCGATCCTATTGCCGCAACCCTCAGTCCGGTCCAATCTTACACTGGGAATGAACTCCGTATGCATAAGTCAACCCATGAAATAAGCGTGCAGGCACTGAGTCAGTCGAAGAGGCATAATGCGTAAGTCGAGGATCGGCTCGGTCCCCCTCTACGTGCTGTCGGTCCCACTGCCACAACCGTGGGTCCGACTGGGGCTTAGAAATGGAATGAACTCCCTATGCCTAAGCCAACCCATGAAACGGGCGTGCGGGCACTCAACCGGCCGAAGCTACAGAATCCGTAAGCCGAGGATCGGCTCGATCCCCCTTGCGTGCTATCAATCCTGTTACCGCAACCCTCGGTCTAGTTTGATCTTAGACTGGGAATGAACTCCATATGCTTAGACTGGGGATCAAGTCCATATGCCTAAGTCAACCCACGAAATGAGCGTGCAGGTGCTCAGCCGACCGAAGAGGCCGGTCGGAGAGGCATAATACGCAAGTCGGGGATCAGCCCGATCCCCCTCTGTGTGCTGCCCAATCTCGCTACCGTCTTTGCTACACCATCCTTCCGGTCTGAGCTGGGGCTTAGACATGTAATGAACTCTGGTATGGCCTAAGCCTAACCCATGAAAAAGAGCGTGTGGGCATCAATGATTGGAGAGGCAGAATGCATAAGCTGGGGATCGGCCCCAGGTCCCCTCTACGTGCTACCCGATCCTGCTATCAACACCCTCAATCTGGTTGATCTTAGATTTGGGAATGAACTCCGTATGCTTTAGACATGGAATAAACTCCATACTGCCTAAGCCAACCCACAAAACGAATGTGCCGGGCACTCAGTCGGTCGGCAGAGGCAGAATGTGCGAGTCAGGGATTGGTCCGATCCCCCTGTATGGTGTCGATCCTGCTATTGGTTTTGGCTATCGTAACCACAGTCCAACTCCAATCTTAGATTAGGAATGAACTTCGTATGCTTAGACATGGAATGAACTCCTGTATGCCTAAGCCAAACCCACGAAATGAGCGTGCAGGCGTCAGCCGACGGAAGGCAGAATAGCAGCCGTCGTGTCAGACGCACCTTGTATAGGGCCATGAGGACTTAGGTTGCATAGCCACCATTGTATAGGGCCATGCCTGGTAGATCCCTTGTGCAGGGAAAGTGTCCCATTTCAAAATTGTAATGGTTACTTAGCATAGCTTTAAAATATCTAAGGCTCTCAGGGTGGCCGATGCATAGTGTTGGGCTGTCTCATGGGCTTATAGCCTAGGCCACCCACCAAGGCTACCCCCCCTGGTTATGGTGAGGTCCCGATGTATGATTCCCGATTATGAATAAAAATCACCATGAAGTCCAGATGTGTTACCTCGATGTTTTTTTTCCTACGTACGAATATGCCTTTTGTGTGTGTGCTTGAGATTGATCTCGATATATTGTGTCTTATTGTGAATGCTTGGGACTAACCATGGCTTATGATTATTTGTTCAGATATCGATTTATTGAAGGCTGACTTGGTTGGGAGCACCCATTCAAGTGCCGCACGATCTATTGCTTGTGGAGAGAAAGCTTAGTCTGTGACACGTGGTATCAGAGCACGGTTGAGAAGTGCTAGAAAAATGGATGAGATGGCCACAAGTGGTGGACCCAATCATCAACAGAGAATTGAAGAACTTGAGGCCACGGTGGCCGCAATGAAAACTCATATGGCGACTAAAGACCGAGTGAGGGAGATTGAGACAACCCAGCGGGAGTTATCCGATACTTTCCACAACATGAGCGAAGAGGCTAGAGATGCCTTGAACATTCTCCAAAAGGAGTTTGAGGAGCTCAGAGTGCAAGTGAGCATCCTACAAATGGCTGTGGCTAGATCAAGTTCAAGCTCGATAGAAAGGGGGAAAAAGCCTAAGGTGTCGGAGCCTCGATGCTATAAGGGGGCAAGGGATGCTAAGGAACTTGAAAATTTCTTATTTGACATGGAGTAGTACTTCCAAGCTGTACACACGAATTCAGAGGAAGACAAGGTAACAATGGCATCGATGTACCTCGTAGGGGATGCCAAGCTATGGTGGCACTCCAAGTTTGTCAATGATAAGTGCCCGATTAAGACTTAGACGGATCTGAAGCGAGAATTGAAAAACCAATTTTTCCCTGACAATGTGGAGTATATGGCTCAAAGGAGACTTCGAGAATTGGTGCAAACAAGAATGGTGCGAGAGTTTGTAAGGAGCTTTTCTACCCTGATGTTGGATATTCGAGATGTATCTGAAAAGGACAAGATGTTCTATTTTCTTGAGGGCCTCAAGCCTTGGGTGAGGACAGAACTACAAAGGCAGAAAGTGCAAGACGTGGCCACGGCCATGGCTGTAGCTGAACGTCTCCATGATTACAATGATGGCTCCTCAAAATGGAAAAATCCTCCATCAGCTGGCAGTAGCTTCAACTTTGGGAGTGGGGGAAAGATGACTAGGTTGGACCGACCCTTCAGTGGGGGATCAGACAGGATGTCCTTTGGTCGAGATAGCACCCAACCCAAGACAAGCAACGTAGGGATTTTCAAGCCTAGGTAACCGTTAGCTTGCTTTTTTTGCAAAGGGTCGCATCGAGTGGCTGAATGCCCGTACAAGGGAGCCCTTAATGCCTTAAGGACCTCATCCCAAGAGTCCGCAAAAGTGCCAGAGAGCATTGAAGAAGCTGAAAAGGAGCCAGCCAGGATGGGTTCAATAAGGTTCCTCAATGCCTTCCGCATCCAATTGAACACTATAAAGAAAGAGCAAAGTAGAGGCTTGATGTATGTGAACTTGATGATCAATGAGAAAGCCACCAAGGCCATGGTGGATACGGGTGCAACCAACACTTTCATCACACCAGAAGAGGCAACAAGGTGTGGTCTTCAGATTAGTAAAGACTGTGGATGAATGAAGGTGATCAATTCGCCAGCCTTTACGATTAATGAAAGCTCCAAGAGTGTGACAACCCGATTGGGGCCATGGGAAGGGAAGGTAGACTTTACATTTTCCACCATGGATGACTTTGATGTTGTTTTCGGATTGGACTTTATGATGTTGGCTCAGGTCATCCCTATCCCCGCCGCTAGCTGCTTGTTGTTCTTAGGGGAACACCCATGTGTGGTGCCAGCCAACATCGTACCAAAGAGTGGGAAGAAAATGATTTCAGCTTTGCAGTTCAAGAAAGGGGTAAAGAGAGGGGAACCCTCTTTTGTGGCTATATCGATCTACAAAGAAGGGTCAAAAGTAGAACCAATACCTGATGGTGTGGAAAAAGTGTTGAAAGAATTTGAAGAGGTGATGCCAGAGATGTTGCCTAAGGTTCTACCCCCTCGACGAGCAGTGGACCATGAAATTGAGCTCCTCTCAGGAGTGAAACCCCATGCTAGAGCTCCTTACCACATGGCCCCGCCAGAGTTGGTCGAACTAAGAAAATAGTTGGATAAGCTACTACAAGTCGGGTTCATCAGACCATCAAAGGCTCTTTTAGGAACACCAGTGCTATTTCAGAAGAAGCATGATGGAAGTTTGTGATTATGTGTTGACTACAGGGCCCTAAACAAAGTCACCGTAAGAAACAAATATCCCATCCCCCTTATAGCAGACCTATTTGATTAATTGAGCCGGGCCAAGTACTTTTCCAAATTGGACCTGAGATCTGGCTACCATCGATCAAAATCGTTGAGGGAGATGAGCCAAAGACCACTTGTGTGACACGGTATAGTGCATTTGAATTTCTTGTTATGCCCTTTGGACTGACCAATGCTCCTGCCACATTTTGTACATTGATGAATCAAGTGTTCCATGACTACCTAGATAAATTTGTAGTCATCTATTTAGACGATATAGTGGTATATAGCTCCACCTTGGAAGAACATCAAGAACACCTGTGCTAGGCACTTCAAAGATTACAGGACCACCGGTTATACATAAAAAGGGAAAAGTGTGCATTTGCTCAGACCCAAATCCATTTTCTCAGTCACATTGTCGAACGTGGCCACATTCGAATGGACATGGAAAAGGTTAGGGCCATCAAGGAGTGGATAACACTGAAGAACGTTAGTGAGCTCCGCTCATTTTTGGGACTAGCCAACTATTATAGAAGGTTTGTGGAAGGGTACTCTCGTAAGACCATGGCCCTCACGGAGCTATTGAAGAAGGAGCATAAATGGTGTTGGACGAGTGAGTGCCAAAAAGCCTTTGAGGGATTGAAGGATGCTATTATGAAGGACCCTATCTTAGCTCTCCTTGATATTGAAAAGCCTTTCAAAGTTCAAATGGGTGCGTCTGATTTTGCTATTGGAGGAGTGCTTTTACAACAACATCACCCGGTAGCATTTGAAAGTAGGAAGCTAAGTGAAGCTGAAAAGAAATATACGACCCAAGAAAAAGAACTCCTAGTGGTGGTTCACTACTTGAGAGCTTGGTGACATTACTTGTTAGGTTCACACTTTGTCGTGAAGACAGACAATGTGGCCGTTAGCCATTTTCTCACCCAACCAAGGCTTACGGTAAAACAAGCTAGGTGGCAAGAATTTTTAGCAGAGTTCGACTTTTGTTTTGAGCACACCGCTGGAAAGACCAATCAGGTGGCCGATGCATTGAGTAGATGAGCAGATTTAGCAGCCCTTAGAAGAATTCCCCCAATGGTGGCTAGCAGAGCCACTACAGACATTCACAAGTTGATTGGAGATCACTTAGGGAAGGACCCGCAAGCTTGTGCCATCTTGAAGCTAGTGGAAGAAGGGAAGTCCAAGTACTTCTGGCAAGAAAATGGGGTCTTATGGACCAAGGGGCCTCGAGTGTTTGTGCTAAGAGTAGAAGGTCTGAGACAGATGCTGATGAGGGAATGTCATGACACACTATGGGTGGGACATGACACACTATGGGCGGGACACCCGGGCTGGCAACGCACTTTAGCCTTATTGAAACAGGGATACTATTGGCCTTACATGTGACAAGATGTGATGGACTATATGAAGACTTGCCACATTTGCCAACAAGACAAGGTTGAAAGGAGGAAACCTACAAGCATGCTTGAACCACTACCAGTACCTGCCAAACCGTGGGAAAGCATCTCCCTCGATTTCATTTCGAGCCTACCCAAGGTTGGTGACCTTGGAGCTATTTTGGAGGTGATTGACCGATTCTCTAAGTACGCCACATTCATTCCCTCTCACAAGTATTGCATAATGGAAGACATAGCTCGATTATTGTTCAAACATGTGGTCAAATACTGAGGCTTCCCTCAAAACATTATCAGTGATCAAGATCCGAGATTCACGGGGTCATTCTGGAGAGAACTTTTCAAGATATTGGGTTCCCAACTCAACATCTCCTCAAGCTATCACCCTCAAACTGATGATCAAATGGAATGGTTCAACGAATTATTAGAGGAATACTTGAGGCACTTTGTTCAAGCTAATAAAAAAGACTGGCTTTCATTATTGGATGTGGCTCAACTCTACTTTAATTCTAGCAAAAGCTCTTCCACCAATAAGAGCCCATTTGAGGTGGTCACCGGACAATTACCAAGGCTACCCCACACTTCCTTGGAACAATATAGAGGAAAGAATTTGAGAGCCTTCAATCTCAGCAAGGAGTGGAAACAAAACACAGAGATTGCGTAAGCCTACTTGGAGAAAGCATCAAAGCAGATGAAAACATGGGCAGACAAGGGTCGTAAGGCTCAACAATTTCAAGTTGGTGATTTGGTTCTTGTCCGACTAGTTCCTGAACAAACCAGGTTCTTGAAAAAAAGAGATCGTAGACTGGTGCACAAATATGAAGGTCCAGTAAGGGTCTTTTCCAAGGTGGGGAATGCTTCTTACAAAATCGACCCACCAAAGTGGATGAAGGTGCACCCAGTATTTCATGTGAGCAACCTGAAACCTTTTCATGCAGATCCTACAGATGCTAGCCGAAGGGAGCCAACCAGAGTCACCATCACTATAAAGCCACCCTCAGAGCATTGAGTCGAAGAGATCTTAGCTGACAGGGAAACCAAGATATCTCAAAGACTAGTTTAGGAGTACTTAGTGAAGTGGGAGGGATTAGGACTAGAAGAAACCAGATGGGAGAGGGAACACGACCTCCAGAGATTTCAAAGGAAGATCAAAGAATTTTAAGCCAGCAAGTCGATGAGGATGTCAATAGAATAGATAGGGGGAGGATGTCATGAGCCAACCTTGTATAGGGCCATGACTGGGACTTAGGTTGCCATGAGGCACCCATGTATAGGGCCATGGCTGGGTAGATCCCTTGTGCTAGGAAAAGTGTCCCCATTTCAAACATTGTAATGGTTACTGGTAGCATAGCTCTAAAATCTCTAAGGCTCTTTAGGGGGGTGAGTCGATAGCGTAGTGTTGGGCTGTCTCACTAGGTGCTATGCGAGCCTAGGCCACCCACCAAGGGTTGCCCCTCTGGCCCTAGTGATGGTGGGAGGTCCCGATGTATGATTCCCGATTATAATAAAACTCACCCCGATCGAATGTCTTGATTGTTACCTCGATGTGTTTTTCTTTTTCTCGATGTGAATATGCCTTCTTGTGTGTATGCTTGAGATTGATCTCGATATATTGTGTCTTATTGAGAATACTTGGGACTAACCATGGCTTATGGTTATTTGTTCAGATATCAATCTATTGAAGGCTGACTTGGTTGGGAGTGAACATTCAACTGCCGCACGGTCTATTGCTTGCTGAAAGAAAGCTTAGTCCATGACACCGGGGATCGGCCTAAACCCCTTACGTGCTATGATCCTGCTGTTGTAACCCTCGGTTCGGTCTGATCTTAGACTGGGAATGAACTCTGTATGCTTAAGTCAACCCATGAAATGGGCATGCAAGCGTTGAACCGACCGGAGAAGCATAATGCACAAGTCGGGGATCGGCCTGGTCCCCCTCTACGTCGTGTCGATCTCGCTGCCACAACCCTCGGTCTGACTGGGGCTTGACATGGAATGAACTCCCCATGCCTAAGCCAACCCATGAAATGGGCTTGCGGGCACTCAGCAGGCCAGAGAGGCAAAATCCGCAAGCCAGGGATCGGCCTGATCCCCCCTGTGTGCTGCCAATCCTGCTATCGTAACCCTTGTTCCGGTCTGATCTTAGACTGGGAATGAACTCCGTATACTTAGACTGGGGATGAACTCCGTATGCCTAAGTCAACCCATGAAACGAGCATGCGGGCGCTCAGTCGACCAGAGACGTAGGATGCGCAAGTCGGGGATCGAACAGGTGGTAGGTGGGTTGAAGCACATCTTCATATTTCTACATTGCCAATCCCATTTTTATGGCTTGTAAATTCACACAATGGTCCCCTAAGCCTTCATGTGAAGTTTCGTGGCAAGACGACCCATTTTCTATTTTTCACGATTTTTGAAACTTTTTGTGGTTCAGGATTTTTTAAAAATTTTTTAGAAAGAGTTTTGTCCCCAAATTTGGTAGAGGTGATCCTTGTATTTTTGTTGGCATGGACAAAAGAATTCAGCTAAAAACTCGAAAGTGGAGAAGATTTTGTGAGCGTTTGAAAAAAAGTGTCCCCATTTCAGACACTTTAATTGCTACTGACAGCAAACTTATAAAATCTAAAATGCTCTTTAAGGGTGTGTGAGTTCTCGAGGTTTGATGAGGGATAGGGGGCCAATATAAGGGCCAAGTCCCAGCATCCATCGCACATCATGTGCGCACACCCCCCGGCCCCCCCAATCGTCAGAACCCCCAATGCTGCTGGTTAGGCTCTCCGATGATGCCCTGGCAATGGTGCACCAGGCGAAAAAAATGTGGCACCAGCACATGCCGAAGCCCAGCATCTGCACCGTGGCTCAAAATCTTAGACTGGGAATGAACTCTGTATGCTTATACATGGAATGAACTCCGTATGCCTAAGCAAACCCACGAAACGAGCGTGCCGGTGCTCAGTCGATCGGAGAGACAGAATACGTAAGTAGGGGATTGACCCGATCCCCCCTGCATGTTGTCGATCCTGCTGTCACAACCCTCGGCCGGTCCAATCTTACAATGGGAATGAACTCCGTATGCATAAGTCAAACTAAGAAATGAGCGTGCGGGCGTTAAGCAGGCCGAAGAGGCATAATACGCAAGTCGAGGATTGGCCCAGTCACCCTCTGCGTGCTACCGGTCCCGTAGTCGTAACCCTCGGTCTGGCTGGGGCTTAGACGTGGAATGAACTCCCTATGCCTAAGCCAACCCACGAAACGGGCGTTCGGGCGCTCAACTGGCCAAAAAGGTAGAATGCGCAAGCTGGGGATCGGCCCAATCCCTCCTACGTGCTGTTGATCCTACTGTCGCAACCCTCAGTCCGATCTGATCTTAGACTGGGAATGAACTCTGTATGCTTAGACTAGGGATGAACTCCATATGCCTAAGTCAACCCATGAAACGAGCGTGCGGGTGCTCAGCCAGCCGGAGAGGTCGGCCTGAGAGGCATAATGCACAAGCTGGGGATAAGCCTGGTCCCCCTCTGCATCCTGTCGATCTCGTTGCCGGTCCCGCTACCACAACCCTCGGTTCAGTTGGGGCTTAGACATGGAATGAACTTCGTTTGCCTAAGCCAACCCACCAAATGAGCGTGCGGGTGCTCAACCGGTCGAAGGGCAGAATGTGCAAGCTGGGGATCGACCCGATCCCTCCTACGTGCTATCGATCCTGCTGCTGCAACCCTCGGTCCAGTCTGATCTTACGTTGGGAATGAACTCTGTATGCATAAGTCAACCCATGAAACCAGTGCACGGGCACTGAGCCGACCAAAGAGGCATAATGCGTAAGTCGAGGATCAGTTCGGTCCCTCTCTGGATGCTGTCGGTTTCGCTACCATAACCCTAAGTCCGGCTGGGGCTTAGACATGGAATGAACTCCCTATGCCTATGCCAACCCATGAAACTGGCGTATGGGCACTCAACCGGCCAGAAAGGTAGAATACGCAAGTCAAGGATCGGCCCGATCCCCCTTACGTATTGCTAATCCTGCTGCTGTAACCCTCGGTCCGATCAGATCTTAGACTGGGAACGAACTTTGTATGCCTAAGTCAACCCACGAAACGAGCGTTTGGGCACTCATCCAGTCGAAAAGGCCTGTTAAAGAGGCATAATCATAAGTCGGGGATCAGCTTGGTCCCCCTCTATGTGCTGTCGATCTCGCTACCGGTTCTACTGCCATAACCCTCGGTCCGACCGGGGCTTAGACATGGAATGAACTCCGTATGCCTAAGCCAACCCATTAAAGGAGCGTACAGGCACTCAGTCGGTTGGAGAGGCAGAATGCACAAGCTGGGGGTCGAACGGGTTCCCCCTGTGTGCTGTCGATCCTGCTGCCGTAACCCTCGATCCGGTCTGATCTTAGACTGGGAATGAACTCCGTATGCTTAGACATGGAATGAACTCTGTATGCCTAAACCAACCAATGAAATGAGCGTGCGGACGCTCAACCGACCGGAGAGGCAGAATGCGCAAGTCGAGGATCGATCCGGTCCCCCCCTGTGTTCTGTCGATCCTACTGCTGTTCTTGTTGCCAGAACCCTCGATCCGGTCTAATCTTAGATTGGAAATGAACTTCGTATACTTAGACATGGAATGAACTCCGTATGCCTAACCCAACCCATGAAACGAGCATGCGGGCGCTCAACCGATCGGAGAGGCAGAATACGTAAGTCGAGGATCGACCCGGTCCCCCCTGCATGCTGTCGATCCTACTACTGGTCCTACTACCGTAACCCTCGGTCCGGTCCAATCTTAGACTAGGAATGAACTCTGTACGCTTAAAATGGGAATGAACTCTGTATGCCTAAGTCAACCCGCGAAACGAGTGTACGGGCCCTCAAACGACTAGAGAGACCGGCCAGAGAGGCATAATACACAAGCCAGGGATCAGCCCAGTCCCCCTCTACGTGCTGTCGATCATGCTACCACAACCCTCGATCCGGCAGGGGCTTAGACATGGAATAAACTCCGTATGCCTAAGCCAACCCATGAAATGAGAGTGTGGGCGCTGAGCAGGCTAGAGAGGCATAATGCGAAAGCTAGAGTTTAACCCGGTCCCCCTTTACGTGCTACCGATCCCGTTGCCACAACCCTTGGTCCGGCTGGGGCTTAGACATGGAATGAACTCCCTATGCCTAAGCCAACCCACGAAACAGGCGTGCGGGTGCTCAGCTGACCGGAGAGGCAAAATGTGCAAGCCGGGGATCGACCCGGTCCCCCCTGCGTGCTGCCACATCCCTCGATCCAGCTGGGGCTTAGACATGGAATGAACTTCGGCCTAAGCCAACCTACGAAACGAATGTGTGGGCGGTGACCCAGTCGAAGAGGCATAATGCGTAAGCTAGGGATCAACCCGATCCCTCTCTGCGTGCTGCCGGTTCTGCTGCCACAACCCTCGGTTCAGCTGGGGCTTAGACATGGAATGAACTCCCTATGCCTAAGCCAACCCATGAAATGGGCGTACGGGAGCTCAGCCGGCCGAAGAGGTAGAATGCGCAAGCCGGGGATCGACCCGGTCCCCCCTCCGTGCTGCGGATCCTATTGCCGCAACCCTCGATCCAATCCGATCTTAGACTAGGAATGAACTTTGTATGCTTAGACTGGGGATGAACTCCGTATGCCTAAGTCAACCCACGAAACGAGCGTGCGGGCGTTCAACCGACCAGAGAGGCAGGATGTGCAAGCCGAGGATCAAACGGGTGGTAGGTGGGTTCGAGCACATCTTCATATTTCTGTTGTGGCAATGCCATTTTTATCTTGTAAATTCATACAATGGTCCCCTAAGCCTTCATGTGAAGTTTCGTGGCAAGACGACCCATTTTCTATTTTTCATGATTTTTGAAACTTTTTACGGTTCAGGATTTTTTAAAAGTTTTTTCGAAAGAGTTTTGCCCCAAATTTGGTAGAGGTGATCCTTGTATTTTTTTCAGCATGCACAAAAAACTCATCTAAAAACTCGAAGTGGAGAAGATTTTGTGACTGTTTGAAAAAAGTGTCCCCATTTCCAACACTTTAATGGCTACTGGCAGCAAACCTATAAAATCTCAAATGCTCTTTAAGGGGGTGTGAGTTCTAGAAGTTTGATGAGGGATAAAAGACCAATATAAGGGCCAAGTACCAGCACCCATCACACATCATGTGCGCACACCCCCCGGCCCCCAATCATCGAAACCCCCAATGCTACCGATTAGGCTCTCCGGTGATGCTCTGGCGATGGTGCCTTGGGCAAAAAAATGCGGTACCAGCACATGCCCGAGCCTAGCATGTGCACCGTCGCTCAAAATTTTAGACTAGAAATGAAGTCTGTATGCTTAGACATGGAATGAACTCCGTATGCCTAAGTCGACCCATGAAACGAGTGTACTGGTGCTCAACCGATCGGAGAGGCAAAATGCGTAAGTCAGGGATTGACCCGGTCCCCCTTACATACTGTCGATCCTATTACCATAACCCTCGATCCGGTCTGATCTTACACTGGGAATGAAGTCCGTATTCATAAGTCAACCCACGAAACGAGCGTGCGGGTGCTGAGCCAGCCAAAGAGGCATGGTGCGTAAGTCGGGGATCGGCCCGGTCCCCCTCTGCGTGTTGTCGGTCCCACTACCACAACCCTCGGTCTGGCTGGGGCTTAGACATGGAATGAACTCCCTATGCCTAAGCCAACCCACGAAACGGGTGTGCGGGTGCTCAGCCGGCCGAAGAGGCAGAATACGCAAGTCAGGGATCGACCCGATCCCCCCTATGTACTGTCGATCCTACTGTCGCAACCCTCGGTCCAGTCTGATCTTAGGCTGGGAATGAACTCCTATGCTTAGACTGGGGATGAACTCCATATGCCGAAGTCAACTCACGAAATCAGTGGGAGAGGTCGACCGGAAAGGCATAATGCATAAGTCGGGGATCAGCCCAGTCCCCCTCTTTATGCTGTCAATCCCGTTACCAGTCCTATTGCCACAACCCTCGATCCGACTGGGCTTAGACATGGAATGAACTCCGTATGCCTAAGCTAACCCATGAAACGAGCGTGCGGGCACTCAGCCGGTCGAAGAGGTAGAATGCTAAAGCTGGGGATCAGCCTGGTCCCCCTACATGTTGCCGATCCTGCTGCCACAACCCTCGGTCCGGTCTGATCTTAGACTGGAAATGAACTTCATATGCTTAGACATGGAATGAACTCTGTATGCCTAAGAAACCCATAAAAAGAGCGTGCGGGCGCTCAGCCGACCAGTGAGGCAGAATGCATAAGTTAGGGATCGACCCGGTCCCCCCTGCGTGCTATCGATCCTGCTACTGGTCCTACTACCGTAACCTTCGATCCGGTCCAATCTTAGACTGGGAATGAACTCCGTATGCTTAGACATGGAATGAACCTCGTATGCCTAAGCCAGCCTACGAAATGAGTGTGCGGGCACTCAGTCGGCCAGAGAGGCAGAATGCGCAAGTCGGGGATCGACCCTGTCCCCCCTACAAGCTGTCGATCCTACTGCCACAACCCTCAGTCTGATCCGATCTTAGACTGGGAATGAACTGCATATGCCTAAGTAAACCCATGAAACGAGCATGCGGGCGCTGAGCTGACCGGAGAGGCATAATGCGTAAGTCGAGGATCGACTCGATCCCCCTCTATGTACTATCGATCCCACTGCCACAACCCTCGGTCCGGTTGGGGCTTAGACATGGAATGAACTCCCTATGCCTAAGCCAACCCACGAAATTGGCGTGTGGGTGCTCAGCCAGTCAGAGAGGCAGAATGCGCAAGTCAGGGATTGGCCCGATCCCCCCTGCATACTATTAATCTAGCTACCGTAACCCTCGGTTTGGTCTGATCTTAGGCTGGGAATGAACTCTGTATGCTCAGACAGGGGATGAACTTCGTATGCCTAAGTCAACCCATGAAACGAGCGTACAGGTGCTCAACCGATCGGAAAGGCATAATGCACAAGTCGAGGATCAGCCCGGTCCCCCTCTACATGCTTTCGATCCCGCTGCCGGTCCTGCTACCACAACCATCGATCCGACTGGGGCTTAGACATGGAATGAACTCTGTATGCCTAACCCAACCCACGAAACGAGCGTGTGGCTGCTCAGCCGACAGGAGAGGCAGAATGTGCAAGCCGGGGCTCGGCCTGGTCCCTCCCTGTGTGCTGACGATCCTACTGCCGGTCCTGCTGATGATCTCGATCTTAGACTGGGAATGAATTCCATACGCTTAGACATGGAATGAACTCCGTATGCCTAAGCCAACCCATGAAACGAGCGTGCAGGTGCTCAGTCGATCGGAGAGGCAGAATGCGCAAGCCAGGGATCGGCTCGATCCCCTCCTGCATGCTGTCGATCCTGCTATCACAACCCTTGGTCTGGTTTGATCTTAGATTGAGAATGAACTCTGTATGCCTAAGTCAACTCACAAAACGAGCATGCGGGCGTTGAGCCAACTGGAGAGGCCTAATGTGCAAGTCGGGGATCGGCCCGGTCCCCCCTACGTGCTGTCGATCCTGCTACCACAACCCTCAGTCCGACTGAGGCTTAGATATGGATTGAACTCCCTATGCCTAAGCCAACCCATAAAGCGGGCATGTGGGCGTTCAGTCGGCTAGAGAGGTAGAATGCACAAGTCAGGGATCGACCTGATCCCCCTACGTGCTATCGATCCTACTACCGTAACCCTCGGTCCAATCTGATCGTAGACTGGAAATGAACTCCATATGCTTAGGCTGGGAATGAACTTCCTACACCTAAGTCAACCAATGAAATGAGCGTACGGGCGTTGAGCCGGTCGGAGAGGCATAATGCGTAAGACGGGGATCGACCTGATCCCCTTCTATGCGCTGCTGGTCCCACTGCCACCACCCTTGGTCTGACTGGGGCTTAGACATGAAATAAACTACATATGCCTAAGCCACCCACGAAATGAACGTGTGGGCGCTCAGCCGACTGGAGAGGCAGAATGCACAAGTCGAGGATCGGCCCGATCCCCCCTGCATGCTATCGATCCTGCTGTCGCAACCCTCGGTCCAGTCTAATCTTAGACTGGGAATGAACTCCGTATTCTTAGACATGGAATGAACTCTGCATGCCTAAGACAACCCACGAAACGAGTGTGCGGGTGCTCAGCTGGTCGAAGAGGTAGAATGCGTAAGCTGAGGATCGACTCGATTCCCCTTGCATGTTGCCGATCCTGCAGCTGGTCCTACTGTCGCAACCCTCGGTCTTGTCTGATCTTAGACTGGGAATAAACTCCATATGCTTAGACATGGAATGAACTCCGTATGCCTAAACCAACCCACGAAACGAACGTGCAGGCACTCAGCCGACCGGAGAGGCAGAATGTGCAAGCCAGGGATGGGCCCGATCCCTCCCTACGTGCTGTCGATCCTACTTCCGTAACCGTCGGTCAGATCTGATCTTAGGTTGGGAATGAACTCTATATGCGTAAGTCAACCCACGGAATGAGCGTGCAGGCACTGAGCCGGCCGAAGAGGCATAATGCGCGAGTCGGGGATCGATCCGATCCCCCTCTACGTGCTGCCAGTCTTGCTACCACAACCCTCGGTCCGACTGGGGCTTAGACATGGAATGAAACCAGGCGTGCGGGCGCTCAGCTGGTCGGAGAGGTAGAATGCGCAAGTCGGGGATCAGCTCGGTCCCCCTTGCGTGCTGTCGATCCTGCTACTGAAACCCTCGATTTGATCTGATCTTAGACTGGGAATGAACTCCGTATGCTTAGACTGGGGATGAACTTCGTATGCCTAAGTCAACCCACGAAACGAGCATGCAAGCGCTCAACCGACCAGAGAGGCAGGATGTGTAAGCCGGGGATCGAACGAGTGGTAGGTGGGTTCAAGCACATCTTCATATTTCTACCATGCCAATGCCATTTTTATGGCTTGTAAATTCATACAATGGTCCCCTAAGCCTTCATGTGAAGTTTCGTGGCAAGACGACCCATTTTCTATTTTACACAATTTTTGAATTTTTTACGGTTCGGGATTTTTTAAAATTTTTTTAGAAAGATTTTTGCGTCCAAATTTGGTAGAGGTGATCCTTGAATTTTTGTTGGCTTGCACAAAAAACTTCAGCCAAAAACTCGAAGTAAGATTTTGTGACCGTTTGGAAAAAGTGTCCCTATTTAGACACTTTAATGCCTACTGGCAGCAAACCTATAAAATCTCAAATGCTCTTTAAGGGGGTGTGAGTTCTCGAGGTTTGATGAGGGATAGGGGGCCAATATAAGGCCCAAGTCGCACATCATGTGCGCACACCCCCGGCCCCCCAATCATCGGAACCCCTAATGCCACCGGTTAGGCTCTCTGGTGATGCTCCAATGATGGTGCCCTAGGCGAAAACAATGTGGCACCAGCACATGCCCGAGCCCAACATGTGCACCGTGACTCAAACTCTTATACTGGGAATGAACTCCGTACGCTTAGACATGGAATGAACTCCGTATGCCTAAGCCAACCCATGAAACGAGCGTACGGGCGCTCAGTCGGTCGGAGAGGCAGAATGTGCAAGCCGGGGATCGACTCGATCCCCCCCGTGTGCTGTCGATCCTACTACCACAACCCTTAATCCGATCCGATCTTACACCAGGAATGAACTCCATACGCATAAGTCAACCCGCGAAATGAGCATGTGGGCATTGAGTTGACCGAAGAGCCATAATGCGCAAGTTCAGGATCGGCCCGGTCCCCCTCTGTGTGCTACTGGTCCCACTGTCACAACCCTCGATCCGACTGGGGCTTAGACATGGAATGAACTCCCTATGCCTAAGCCAACCCATGAAACAGACGTGCGGACGCTCAGTCGACCGAAGAGGCCGAAGAGGTTGAATGTGCATGCTGCTGATCCTGCAACCGTAACCCTCGGTCCAGTCTGATTTTAGACTGGGAATGAACTCCATATGCTTAGACTAGGGATGAACTCTATATGCCTAAGTCAACCTACAAAATGACTATGCGGGCACTTAGTCGGCCAAAGAGGCCGGCCAGAAAAGCATAATGTGCAAGTCGGGGATCAGCCTGGTCCCCCTCTGCGTGCTGCCGATCCCACTGTCGGTCTTGCTGCCACAACCCTCGGTCCGACTGGGGCTTAGACATGGAATGAACTCCGTATGCCTAAGCCAACCAACGAAATGAGCGTACGGGTGCTGAGCCGACCGGAAAGGCATAATGCGCAAGCCAGGGATCAGCCCGGTCCCCCTCTGCGTGCTGTCGGTCCCGCTACCACAACCCTCGATCCGACTGGGGCTTAGACATGGAATGAACTCCCTATGCCTAAGCCAACCAATGAAACGGGCATGCGGGCGCTCAGCCGGTCGAAGAGGCAGAATGAGCAAGTCGGGGATCGACCTGGTCCCTCCAGCGTGCTATCGATCCTGCTATTGCAACCCTTAGTCTGGTCCAATCTTAGACTGGGAATGAACTCCGTATGCCTAAGTCAACCCACGAAATGAGTGTGCGGGCCCTGAGTCGATCAGAGAGGCATAATGCGCAAGCCAGGGATCGGCCTGGTCCCCCTATAAGTGCTGCCAGTCTCGCTGCCACAACCCTCGGTCCGACCGAGGCTTAGACATGGAATGAACTGCCTAAGCCAACCCATGAAACAAGCATGTGGGCGTTCAGCTGATCGGAGAGGCAGAATGCACAACCGGGGATCGACCCGTCCCCCCTACGGTTCTGATCTGATCACTTCTGCCGCAACCCTAGGTCCAGTCTGATTTTAGACTATGAATGGACTCCGTATGCTTAGATTGGGGAAGAACTCCGTATGCCAAAGTCAGCCCACGAAACGAGCGTGCAGGTGCTTAATCGACCGGAGTTCTCGAAGCATAATGACAATCGGAAGGAGCCACTCTCGGTCGATTCTAAATCCCGAAGTCCTGCTGCACAACTTTCTTTTAAACATGAAAGATTTTTGCCTAAACTTGAAGAGGACCATCATTCAAGCCAAGCAAAAATGCGTAAGCCGAGGATCAACTCGGTCCCCTCTACGTGCTGTTGATCCTATTACCGCAACCCTTGGTCTGATCTGATCTTATGCTGATAATGAACTCCGTATGCATAAGTCAACTCACGAAATGAGCGTGCGGGGGCTGAGCCAGTCGAAGAGGCATAATGTACAAGCCGGGGACCGGGCCGTTCCCCTTTTGCGTGCTATCAGTCTCACTGCCACAACCCTCAGTCCGGCTGGGGCTTATAAAAATGGAATGAACTCCCTATGCCTAAGCCAACCCATGAAATGGGCGTGCGGACGCTCAGCCTGCCAGAGAGGCAAAATTTGCAAGTCGTAACCCTCGGTCCGGTCCAATCTCAGACTGGGAATGAACTCCATATGCTTAGACTGGGGATGAACTCCGTATGCCTAAGTCAACCCACGAAACAAGCGTACGGGCGCTCAGCCAACAGGAGAGGCCGACTGGAGAGGCACAATACGCAAGTCGGGGATCAGCCCGATCCCCCTCTGTGCATTGCCGATCCCACTACTAATCTTGCTACCACAACCCTCGATCCGGCTGGGGCTTAGACATGGAATGAACTCCGTATGCCTAAGCCAACCCACGAAACGAGCATACGGGCGCTGAGCCGATCGGAGAGGCATAATGCGCAAATCGGGGATCGGCCTGGTGCCCTTCTACGTGCTGTCGATCCCGCTACCACAACCCTCCATCTGGCTAGGGCTTAGACATGGAATGAACTCTCTATGCCTAAGCCAACCCATGAAACGGGCGTACGGGTGATCCGTCGACCGGAGAGGCAGAATGCGCAAGCCGGGGATCGATCCGATCCCCCCTGCGTGCTGTCGATCCTGCTGTCGCAACCCTCAATCCAGTTTGATCTTAGACTGAGAATGAACTCTGTATGCTTAGACTGGGGATGAACTCCGTATGCCTAAGTCAACCCATGAAACGAGCATACGGGCACTCTGTCGACCAGAGAGGCAGGGTGCACAAGTCGGGGATCCAACGGGTGGTAGGTGGGTTCAAGCACATCTTCATATTTCTACCATGCCAATGCCATTTTTATGGCTTGTAAATTCATACAATTGTCCCTTAAGCCTTCATGTGAAGTTTCGTGGCAAGACGACCCGTTTTCTATTTTTCATGATTTTTGAAACTTTTTAAGGTTCGGCGTTTTTTAAATTTTTTTAGAAAGAGGTTTGTCCCCAAATTTGGTAGAAATGATCCTTGTATTTTTGTTGGCATGCACAAAAAAATTCAGCCAAAAACTCGAAGTGGAGAAGATTTTATGACCATTTGAAAAAAATGTCCCCATTTAAGACACTTTAATGTCTACTGGCAGCAAACCTATAAAATCTCAAATGTTTTTTCAGGGGGTGTGAGTTCTCGAGGTTTGATGAGGGATAGGGGGCCAATATAAGGGCCAAGTACCAGCACCCATCGCACATCATGTGTGCACACCCCCCGGCCCCTTCAATCGCGGGAACCCCCAATGCCGTCGGTTAGGCTCTCCGGTGATGCTTCGACGATGGTGCCCCGGGCCAAAAAAATGCAGTACCAGCACATGCCCGAGCCCAACATGTGCACCATGGCTCAAAATCTCAGACTGGGAATGAACTCCGTATGCCTAAGCCAACCCACAAAACGAGCGTGCGGGCGCTCAGCTGACTGGAGAGGCAGAATGTGCAAGCCGAGGATCAAACCGATCCCCCCAGCATGTTGTTGATCCTGCTGCTCCAACCCTTGGTCCGATCCGATCTTACACTAGGAATGAACTCCGTATGCATAAGTCAACCCACGAAACGAGCGTACGGGCGTTGAGCCAACCGAAGAGGCATAATGCGCAAGCCGGGGATCAGCTCGACCCCCCTCTGCATGCTGCCGGTCCCGCTGCCACAACCCTCAGTCCAGTTGGGGCTTAGACATGGAATGAACTCCCTATGCCTAAGCCAACCCACGAAATAGGTGTGCGGGTGCTAAGACGGCTAGAGAGGCAGAATGAGTAAACCGGGGATCGGTCTAGTCCCCCCGACGTACTGTTGATCCTACTGTCACAACCCTCAGACTGGTTCGATCTTAGATTGGGAATGAATTTCGTATGCTTAGACTAAGGATGAACTCCATATGCCTAAGTCAACCCATGAAATGAGTGTACGGGCGCTCAGTCGATCGGAGAGGCCGGTCGAAGAGGCATAATGCACAAGCTAGGGATCAGCCCCGTCCCCCTCTGTGTGCTGTCGATCCCGCTGCTGGTCCTACTACCACAACCCTCTGTCTGACTGGGGCTTAGACATGGAATGAACTCCGTATGCCTAAGCCAACCCACGAAACAAGCGTGCAGGCGCTGAGCCGATCGGAGAGGCATAATACGCAAGCTGGGGATCGGCCAAGTCCCCCTCTACGTGCTGCCGGTCCCGCTACCACAACCCTTGGCTTGACTGGGTCTTAGACATGGAATGAACTCCCTATGCCTAAGCCAACTCACGAAAGGGCCGTGCGGGCACTCAGCTGGCCAGAGAGGCAGAATGCACAAGCCGAGGATCGACTCGGTCCCTCCTGCATGCTACCGATCTTGCTGTCGATCTTGCTATCGCAACCCTCGGTCCAGTCTGATCTTAGACTGGGAATGAACTTCGTAGGCCTAGACTGGGGATGAACTCCGTATGCCTAAGTTAAGAAACGAAACGAGCGTGCGGGCACTCAGTCGACTAGAGAGGTAGGATGCACAAGCCGGGGATCGAACGGGTGGTAGGTGGGTTCAAGCATCATCTTAATATTTTTGCTGCTACCAATGCGCATTTTGATGCTTGTAAATTCATACAATGGGTCCCCTAAGCCTTCATGTGACAGTTGCGTGGCAAGGACCCGTTTTCTTTTGTTCATGATTTTTGAAACTTTTTACGGTCAGGATTTTTTAAAATTTTTTTTAGGAAGACTTTTGTCCCAATTTGGGTAGAGGTGATCCTTGATCTTTTTTGGTATGGCACCAAAAAATTCAGCTAAAAACTTGAAGTGAAGAAGATTTTGTGAACGTTTCAAAACAGTTTCCCCATTTCAGACACTTTAATGGCTACTGGCAGCAAACCTATAAAATCTCAAATGCTCTTTAAGGGGGTGTGAGTTCTTGAGGTTTGATGAGGGATAAGGTGCCAATATAAAGGCCAAGTACCAGCACCCATCGCACATCATGGGCGCACACCCCCCGGCCCCACCAATCATCGGAACCCCCAGTTCCGCCGGTTAGGCTCTCTGGCGATGCTCCGACGATGGTGCCCCGGGTGAAAAAAATGCGGCACCAGCACATGCCCGAGCCCAGCATGTGCATCGTGGCTCAAAATCTTAGACTGGGAATGAACTTCGTATGCTTAGACATGCAATGAACTCCGTATGCCTAAGACAACCGACGAAACGAGCGTGCGGGCGCTCAGCCGGTCGGAGAGATAGAATGCGCAAGTCGGGGATTGGCCGGGTCCCCCCCTGCATGCTGTCTATCCTGCTACCACAACCCTCGGTCTGATCTGATCTTAGACTGGGAATGAACTCTGTATGCATAAGTCAACCCACGAAACGAGCGTACGGGCACTGAGCAGGCCGAAGAGGCATAATGCATAAGCTGAGGATCGGCTCGATCCCCTTCTGTGTGCTGCCGGTCCCGCTGCCACAACCCTCGATCCGACTGGGGCTTAGACATGGAATGAACTCCCTATGCCTGAGCCAACCCATGAAACAGGCGTACGAGTGCTCAGTCGATCGAAAAGGCAGAATACGCCAGCCGAGGATCGACCCAGTCCTTCCCGCGTACTGTCGATCCTGCTGTCACAACCCTCGATCCAGTCCGATCTTAGAATGGGAATGAACTTCATATGCTTAGACTGGGGATGAATGTCGTATGCTTAAGTCAACCCACGAAACAAGTGTGCGGGCACTCAGCAGGCCGAAAAGGCATAATGCACAAGCCGGGGATCAGCACGGTCCCCCTCTGCGTGCTGCCGATCCCGCTATCAGTCCTGCTGCCATAACCCTCGATCCGACTGGGGCTTAGACATGGAATGAACTCCGTATGCCTAAGCCAACCCACAAAATAAGCGTACGGGTGCTCAGCCAGCTAAAAAGGCAGAATACAAAAGCCGGGGATCAACCTGGTCCCCCCTGCGTGCTATCGATCCTGGTACTGGTCCTACTGTCACAACCCTTGGTTCGGTCTGATCTTAGACTGGAATGAACTCCGTAAGCTTAGACATGGAATGAACTCCGTATGCCTAAGCCAACCCACGAAACGAGCGTGCGGGAGCTCAGCCGATCTGGGAGGCAAAATACGCAAGTCGGGGATCGGCTCGTCCCCCTACGTGCTGTCGATCCTACTACCGCAACCCTCTATCCGGTCTAATCTTAGATTGGGAATGAACTCCGTATGCATAAGTCAACCCATGAAATGAGCATGTGAGCGCTGAGCCGGTCGAAGAGGCATAAGCCAGGGATCAGCCCGGTCCCCCTCTACGTGCTACCGATCCCACTGCCATAACCCTCGATCCGGCTGGGGTTTAGAAATGGAATAAACTTGCTATGCCTAAGCCAACCCATGAAACAGGTGTGCGGGTGCTCAACCGATCGAAGAGGCAGAATGCGTAAGTCGAGGATCGGCTTGGTCCCCCCAGCGTCCTACCGATCCTGCTGTCGTAACCCTCGATCTAATCCAATCTTAGACTGGGAATGAACTTCGTATGCTTAGACGGGGGATGAACTCCGTATGCCTAAGTCAACCCATGGAACGAGCATACGGGTGCTTAGCCGGCCGGAGAGGTCGACTGAAAAGGCATAATGCATAAGTCAAGGACCAGCCCGATCACCCTCTGCATGTTACCGATCCCACTGTCGATCCTGCTGCCATAACCCTTGGTCTGGCTGGGGCTTAGACATGGAATGAACTTCGTATGCCTAAGCCAACTCACGAAACGAGAGTGCGGGCACTCAATCGGTCGGAGACGCAGAATGCGCATGTCGGAGATCGGTTCGGTCCCCCCTATTGGTCCTGCTATCACAACCCTCGATCCAGTTCGATCTTAGATTGGGAATGAACTCCGTTTCCATAAGTCAACCCATGAAACGAGCGTGTGGGTGCTGAGCCAGCCGAAGAGGCATAATGCGCAAGCCAGGGATCAGCCCGGTCCCCCTCTACGTGCTGTCGATCCCGCTGCCACAACCCTCGGTCTGGCTGGGGCTTAGACATGGAATGAACTCCTTATGCCTAAGCCAACCCAAGAAACGGGTGTGCGGGTGCTCAGCCGGCCAGAGAGGCAAAATGTACAAATCGGGGATCGATCCGATCCCCCTCGCGTGCTGCCGATCCTGTTGTCGCAACCCTCGGTCCGGTTCAATCTTAGACTGGGAATGAACTCCATAAGCTTAGACCGAGGATGAACTCCATAAGCTTAGACCGAGGATGAACTCTGTATGCCTAAGTCAACACATGAAACGAGCGTGCGGGCGTTCAACCGATCGAAGAGGCTGGTCGGATTGCCATAATGCACAAATCGAGGATTAGCTCGATCCCCCTCTGCGTGCTATCG
The DNA here is from genome assembly GCF_002303985.1 of Durio zibethinus. The sequence goes on along the minus strand of NW_019167826.1, from coordinate 34,351,955 downwards.
ATCCCGCTACCGTTCCGACTGCCACAACCCTTGATCCAGCTGGGGCTTAGACATGGAATGAACTCCGTATGCCTAAGCCAACCCATGAAACGAGTGTGCAGGCGCTTAGCCGACCGGAGAGGCAGAATGCGTAAGCTGAGGATTGGCCAGGTCCACCCTGCGTGCTACCGATCCTGCTACTAGAACCCTCGGTCGGGTCTGATCTTAGATTGGGAATGAACTCTTTATGCATAAGTCAACCCACGAAACGAACGTACGGGTGCTGAGCTGATCGAAGAGGCATAATGCGTAAGTCGAGGATCAGCCCGGTCCATCTCTACGTGTTACTGGTACAACTGCCACAACCTTTGATCCGACTAGGGCTTAGACATGGAATGAACTCCCTATGCCTAAACCAACCCATGAAACGGACGTGCAGGCACTCTGTCGGTCGGAGAGGCAGGATGAGTAAGCCAGGGATCGATCCGGTCCCCCCTGTCGATCCTGCTGTCGCAACCCTCGATCCGATCTAATCTTAGATTGGGAATGAACTCCGTATGCATAAGTCAACCCACGAAACGAGTCTGCGGGTGCTGAGCCGATCGAAGAGGTAGAATGTGCAAGTCGAGGATCGGCCCTGTCCACCCTACGTGCTGCCGATCCTGCTGCCAAAACCCTCGGTCTAGTCCAATCTTAGACTATGAATGAACTCTGTATGCATAAGTCAACCCATGAAATGAACGTGCGGGTGCTGAGCTGGCCAAAGAGGCATAATGCGCAAGTCGGGGATCAGCCCGATCCCCCTCTACGTGCTGTCGGTGCCGCTGCTACCACCCTCGATCTAGCTGGGGCTTAGACATGGAATGAACTCCCTATGCCTAAGCCAACCCATGAAACGGGCGTGCGGGCACTCAGCCGACCAGAGAGGCAGAATGCGCAAGCCGGGGATCGACCCGATCCCCCTGCGTGATGTCGATCCTACTGTCGCAACCCTCGGTCGGATCCGATCTTATACTGGGAATGAACTCCGTATGCTTAGACTAGGGATGTACTCTGTATGCCTAAGTCAACCCATGAAACGAGCATACGGGCACTCGGTCGATCGGAGAGGTTGATCGAAAAGGCATAATACGCAAGCCGAGGATCAGCCCAATCCCCCTCTGCGTGCGGCTGATCTTGCTGCCAGTCCTGCTACCACAACCCTCGGTCCGGCTGGGGCTTAGACATGGAATGAACTCCGCATGCCTAAGCCAACTCACAAAATGAGCTACGGGCACTCAGCCGATCGGAGAGGCAGAATGTGCATGCCAGGGATCGACTTGGTCCCCCTGTCGATCCTGCTGCCGTAACCCTCACTTCAGTCCGATCTTAGATTGGGAATGAACTTCGTATGCATAAGTCAACCCACGAAATGAGCATACGGGCACTGAGCCGACCGAAGAGGCATAATGAGCAAGCCAGGGATCAGCCTGGTCCCTCTTTGCGTGCTGTCAGTCCCGCTGCCACAACCCTCGATCCGACTGGGGCTTAGACAAGGAATGAACTCCTTATGCCTAAGCCAACCCACGAAACGAGCGTACGGGCACTCAGTCGATCAGAGAGGCAGAATACGTAAGCCAAGGATCAGCCTGGTCCCCCCTACATGCTATTGATCCTGCTGCCACAACCCTCGGTCCGGTCCAATCTTAGACTAGGAATGAACTCCATATGCTTAGACTGGGGATTAACTCCATATGCCTAAATCAACCCACGAAACGAGAGTGCGGGCGCTCAGCTGATCGGAGAGGCATAATGTGCAAGCAGAATGCGTAAGCCAGGGATTAGCCCGTTCCCCCCTGCTTGCTGTCGATCCTGCTGCCGTAACCCTCGGTCCGATCCGATCTTAGATTGGGAATGAACTCCATATGCCTAACTCAACCCACAAAACGAGCGGACGGGCGCTGAGTCAGCCGAAGAGGCAGAATGCGCAAGCCAGGGATCAGCCCGGTCCCCCCTGCGTGCTACCGATCCTGCTGCCGTAACCCTCGATCCGGTCTGATCTTAGACTGGCAATGAACTTCGTATGCTTAGACTAGGGATGAACTTTATATGGCTAACCCAACCCATGAAATGAGCGTGTGGGCGCTCAACCGGCCGGAGAGGTAGAATGCACAAGCCAGGGATCAGCTTGGTCCCCCCTGCGCTATCGATCCTGCTACCGCAACCCTCGATCTGATCTGATCTTGGATTGGGAATGAACTCCATATGCATAAGTCAACCCATGAAACGAGCTTGTGGGCACTGAGCCGACCGAAAAGGCATAATGCGCAAGCCGAGGATCGGCCCGATCCCTCTCTACGTGCGGCTAGGGTTTAGACATCGAATGAACTCCCTAAGCCTAAGCCAACCTATGAAACAGGCGTGTGGCCGCTCAGTCCGGTCCCCCTTGCGTGCTGTCGATCTTGTTGCCGTAACACACGGTCCGATCCGATCTTAGACTGGGAATGAACTCTGTATGCCTAAGTCAACTGACGAAACGAGATTGCTACCGGTCTGGTCCCTCTCTGTGTGCTACCGGTCCCCATTACCAGAACCCTCGGTGTAGCTGGGCTTAGACATGGAATGAACTCCCTATGCCTAAGCCAACCCACGAAACGGGCGTGCAGGTGCTCAACCGACCGGAGAGGCAGAATGTGCAAGCCGAGGATCGGCCCGATCCCCTTACGTGCTACCGATCTTGCTACCGCAACCTTGGTCCGATCTGATCTTAGACTGGGAATGAACTCCGTATGCCAAATTCAACCCATGAAACGAGCGTGCTACCGGTCCGGTCCCTCTCTGTGTGCTATCAGTCCTCTCTATGTGCTATCGATCCCATTGCTCGGTCTGGCTGGGGCTTAAACAAGGAATGAACTCCCTATGCCTAAGCCAACCCATGAAACGGGCATACGGGCGTTCAGCTGGTTAGAGAGGCAGAATGCGTAAGCCGGGGATCGGCTCGATCCCCCCTGCGTATTGTCGATCCTGCTGCCACAACCCTCGATCCGATTCGATCTTAGACTGGAATGAACTCTGTATGCCTAAGTCAACCCATAAAATGTGTGTGCTACCAGTTTGGTCCCTCTCTGTGTGCTACCGGTCCCATTGCCAGAACCCTCGGTCTGGCTAGCGCTTAGACATGGAATGAACTCCCTATGCCTAAGCCAACCCATGAAACAGGCGAACGGGTGCTCAGTCGGCCAGAGAGGCGAAATGCGTAAGCCAGGGATCGGCCTAGTCCCCCCTGCGTGCTGCCAATCCTACTGTCGCAACACTCGACCCGGTCTGATCTTATACTGGGAATGAACTCCATATGCTTAGACTGGCGATGAACTCCGTATGACTAAGTCAACCTACGAAACGAGCATGCGGGCGTTTAGTCGGTCGAAGAGACCTAACGGAGAGGCATAATGCACAAGTCAGGGATCAGCCCGATCCCCCTCTACGTGCTGCCAATCTCGCTACCGGTCCTGCTGCCATAGCCCTCGATCCGGCTGGGGCTTAGACATGGAATGAACTCTGTATGCCTAAGTGAACCCATGAAATGAGCGTGCGGGCGCTCAACCGACGAGAGAGGTAAAATGCGTAAGTCAAGGATCGACCCGGTCCTCCCGGCGTGCTGTCGATCCTGCTGCTGGTCCAACTGTTGCAACCCTCAGTTCGGTCCGATCTTAGATTGGGAATGAACTCTGTATGCTTAGACATGGAATGAACACCATATGGCTAAGCCACCCCACGAAACGAGCGTGCGGGTGCTCAGCCGACCGGAGAGGTAGAATGCGTAAGTCGGGGATCGACCCGATCCCTCCTGTGTGTTGTCAATCTTGCTACTGCAACCCTCAGTTTAATCTGATCTTAGACTGGGAATGAACTTCGTATGCATAAGTCAACCCATGAAACGAGCGTGCGGGCACTGAGTCGATCGAAGAGGCACAATGCACAAGTCAGGGATCGATTCGGTCCCCCTCTGCGTGCTGTCAGTCCCGCTGCCATAACCCTCGATCCGGCTGGGGCTGAGACGTGGAATAAACTCCCTATGCCTAACCCAACCCATGAAACGGCGAGCGGGCATTCAGTCAGTCAAAGAGGCAGAATACGCATGCCGAGGATTGGCTCGGTCCCATCTGGGTGCTGTCGATCCTACTACTACAACCCTCGTTCTAGTCTTATCTTAGACTGGGAATTAACTCCATATGCTTAGACTGGGGATGAACTCCGTATGCGTAAGTTAACCCACGAAATGGGCGTACGGGCACTCAACCGGTTAGAGAGCCAGAATGTGCAAGTCAGGGATCAGCCCGGTCCCCCTTACGTGCTGTTGATCCTGCTGTCGCAATCCTTGGTCCGGTCCGCTCTTAGACTAGGAATGAACTCCGTATGCTTAGACTGGGGATGAACTCCATATGCCTAAGGTAACCCGTGAAACGAGCGTACGGGCGCTCAGCCAACCGAAAAGGCATAATGCGCAAGCCGGGGATCAACCCGGTCCCCCTCTACGTGTTGCCAATCCCACAGCCGATCCTGCTAACACAACCCTTGGTCTAACTGGGGCTTAGACATGGAATGAACTCCGTATGCCTAAGCCAACCCATGAAACGAGCATGCGGGCGCTCAACCGATCGGAGAGGTAGAATGCGTAAGCCGAGGATCGACCCGATCCCCCCTGCGTGCTATCGATCCTACTACTGGTCTTACTGCCGCAACCTTCAATTCGGTCTGAGCTTAGACTGGGAATGAACTTCGTATGCTTAGACATGGAATGAACTCCATATGCCTAAGCCAAACCATGAAACGGACGTGTGTGCACTCAGCTGGTCGGAGAGGCAGAATGCGTAAGCTGGGGATCGACCAAGTCCCTTCTGCGTGCTGTCGATCCTACTGTCGTAACCCTCGGTCTGGTCCGATCTTAGACTGGGAATGAACTTCGTATGCTTAGACTGGGGATGAACTTCGTATGCCTAAGTCAACTAATGAAACGAGCGTGCGGGTGCTCAACCGACCAGAGAGGCAGGATGCGAAAGCCGGGGATCGAATGGGTGGTAGGTGGGTTCAAGCACATCTTCATCTTTCTGCCATGAAAATGCCATTTTTATGGCTTGTAAATTCAAAGAATGGTCCCCTAAGCCTTCATGTGAAGTTTCATGGCAATACGACCCGTTTTCTTTTTTTCATGATTTTTGAAACTTTTTTCGGTTCGGGATTTTCTAAAATTTTTTTAGAAAGTGTTTTGTCCCCAAATTTGGCAGAGGTGATCCTTGTATTTTTTTTGGCATGCATAAAAAAATTCAGCTAAAAACACAAAGTGGAGAAGATTTTGTGACCGTTTGAAAAAAGTGTCCCCATTTCAAACACTTTAATGGCTACTAGCAGCAAACCTATAAAATCTCAAAAGCTCTTTAAAGGGGTGTGAGTTCTCAAGGTTTGATGAGGGAAAGGGGGCTACTATAAGGGCCAAGTGCCAGCACCCATCGCACATCATGTCACACACCCCCCGGCCCCCTAATCACCGGAACCCCCAATGCCACCGGTTAAGCTCTCCGGCGATGCTCCGACGATGGTACCCCGGGCGAAAAAAAAGTGACACCAGCACATGCCCGAGCCTAGCATGTGCACCGTGGCTCAAAATCTTAGACTGGGAATGAACTCCGTATGCTTAGACATGGAATGAACTCCGTATGCCTAAGCCAACCCACGAAACGAGCATGCGGGCGCTCAGCCTACCGGAGAGGCAGAATACGTAAGCCGGGGATCGGCCCGATCCCCCCCTGTGTGCTGTCGATCCTACTATCACAACCCTTGGTCCGGTGCAATTTTAGACTTGGAATGAACTCCGTATGCATAAGTCAACCCATGAAATGAGCGTGCGGGCATTGAGCCAGTCGAAGAGGCATAATACGCAAGTTAGGGATCTGTCCAGTCCCCCTCTACGTGCTGTCGATCCCGCTGCCAAAACCCTGGGTCCAACTGGGGCTTAGACATGGAATGAACTCCCTATGCCTAAGCCAACCCATGAAACGGGCCTACGGGCGCTCAGCCGGCTGGAAAGGCAGAATGCGCAAGCCATGGATCAGCCCGATCCCTTCTATGTGCTGCAGATCCTGCTGCCTCAAGCCTCAGTTCGATTCGATCTTAGACTGAGGATGAACTCCGTATGCTTAGACTGGGGATGAACTCGTATGCCTAAGTCAACCCACAAAATGAGCGTGTGGTCGGAGAGGCCAGTCAGAGAGGCATAATCGACAAGTCAGGGATCAGCCTGGTCCCCCTCTACGTGTTGCCTATCCCGCTACCGGTCCTACTGCCACAACCCTCGGTCTGGCTAGGGCTTAGACATGAAATGAACTCCGTATGCCTAAGCCAACCCACAAAATAAGCATGCGGGCGTGCAGCAGGCCAAAGAGGCAGAATACGCAAACCAAGGATCAGCCTAGTTCGATCTTAGACTGGGAATGAACTCCGAATGCTTAGACATGGAATGAACTCCGTATGCCTAAGCCAACCCATGAAATGAGTGTGCAGGCATGCAGTCGACCATAAAGGCAGAATGCGCAAGCCGGGGATCGGCCCGATGCCCCCCAGCGTGCTGTCGTAACCCTCGGTCCGATCCGGTCTTAGACTGAGAATAGACTTCGTATGCATAAGTCAACCCATGAAACGAGCGTGCGGGCGTTGAGCCAGCCGAAGAGGCATAATGCACAAGCCAATCCCCCTCTACGTGCTACCGATCCCTCTGCCACAACCCTTGGTCCGACTGGCATTTAGACATGGAATGAACTGCCTATGCCAAAGCCAACCCATGAAACAGGCGTACAGGCACTCAGCTGACCGGAGAGGCAGAATGCGCAAGCCAGGGATCGGTCCGATCCCTCCTAAGTGTTGTAGATCCTGCTGTCGCAACTCTCGGTCTGATCTGATCTTAGACTACGAATGAACTCCGTATGCTTAGATTGAGGATGAACTCCATATGTGTAAGTCAACCCACGAAACGAGTGTACGGGTGCTCAATCGAGCAGAGAGGCCGATTGAAGAGGCATAATATGCAAGTCGGGGTTCAGCCCAATCCTCCTCTGTGTGCTACCAATCTTGCTGTCGATCCTGCTGCTACAACCCTCGGTCCAACTAGGGCTTAGACGTGGAATAAACTCTGTATGCCTAAGCCAACCCATGAAATGAGCATGTGGATGCTCAGCCAATCGGAGAGGCAGAATGTGCAAGCCGGGAATTGACCCGGTCCCTCCCTGTGCACTGTCGATCCTGTTAATGGTCCTGCTATCGTAACCCTCGGTCTAGTCTGATCTTAGACTAGGAATGAACTCCATATGCTTAGACATGGAATGAACTCCGTATGTCTAAGCCAACCCTCGAAACGAGTGTGCGGCCGCTCAGTTGGTCGAAGAGGCAGAATGTGCAAGCTGAGGATCGGCCCGATCCCCCCTGCATGTTGTCGATCCTATTGCCGCAACCCTCGGTCTGATCTGATCTCAAATTAGGAATGAACTCCATATGCCTAAGTCAACCCATGAAACAAGTGTACGGGCACTGAGCCGATCGGAGAGGCATAATGCGTAAGTTGGGGATCGGCCCGATCCCTTTTTGCGTGCTATCAATCCTATTGCTGCAACCCTCGGTCTGATCCGATCTTAGACTAGGAATGAACTTCGCATGCCTAAGTCAACCCACGAAACGAGCGTGCGGGCACTGAGCTAGCCGAAAAGGCATAACGCGTAAGTCGAGGATCGGCCCAGTCCCCCTCTACGTGCTGCCAGCCCCTACCACAACCCTCGATCCGATTGGGGCTTAGACATGAAATGAACTGCCTATGCCTAAGCCAACCAATGAAACGGGCATACTGGCGCTCAACCGACTGGAGAGGCAGAATACAGAAGTCGGGGATCAGAACGGTCCCCCCTGCGTGCAGTCGATCCTGCTGCCGCAACCCTCTGTCGACTGGAAATGAACTCCATATGCTTGACTGGGGATGAACTCTGTATGCCTAAGTCAACCCATGAAACAAGCATGCGGGCGCTTAGCCGATCGAAGAGGCCGGTCGAAAAGGCATAATGCGTAAGCCGGGGATCAACCCGATCCCCCTCTGCGTGCTACCGCTCCGTTGTCAGTCCTACTGCCACAACCCTTGGTTCGACTGGGGCTTAGACATGGAATGAACTCTGTATGCCTAGGCGAACCCATGAAACGAGCATACGGGTGCTCAACCGGCTGGAGAGGCAGAATACGCAAGCTGAGGATTGGCCTGATCCCCCCTGCGTGCTGTCGATCCTACTGCCGCAACCCTCGATTTGGTCCGATCTTAGACTGGGAATGAACTCCGTATGCTTAGACATGGAATGAACTCCGTATGCCTAAGCCAACCCTCAAAACGAGCGTACGGGCGCTCAGTCATCTGGAGAGGTAGAACACACAAGCCAGGGATCGACGCGGTCCTCCCTGCGTGCTATCGATCCTGCTGCCGCAACCCTCGGTCCGGTCCGATCTTAGACTGGGAATGAACTCCGTATGCCTAAGTCAACCCATGAAACGAGCGTGCGAGAACTGAGCTGACCAGAGAGGCATAATCTACAAGTCGAGGATCAACCCGATACCCCTCTGCGTGCTATCGGTCCCGCTACCACAACCCTCGGTCTGACTGGGGCTTAGACATGGAATGAACTCCCTATGCCTAAGCCAACCAACGAAATGGGTGTACGGGCACTCAACCGATTAGAGAGGCAAAATCCACAAGCTGGGGATCGGCTCGGTCCCCCCTACATGCTACCGATCTTGCTACTGCAACCCTCGATCCGGTTCGATCTTAGACTGGGAATGAACTCTGTATGCTTAGACTGGGGATGAACTCTGTATGCCTAAGTCAACCCATAAAACGAACGTGCGGACGCTCAGTCGATCGGAGAGGCCGACCGGAGACGCATAATTTGCAAGTCAGAGATCAGCCCAGTCCCCCTCTGCGTGCTGTCGATATCACTGTCGGTCCTGCTACCACAACCCTCGATCCGGCTTGGGCTTAGACATGGAATGAACTCCGTATGCCAAAGCCAACCCGTAAAATGAGCGTGCGGGTGCTCATTCGGCCAGAGAGGCAGAATGCGCAAGCCGACAATCGGCCCGATCCCTCATTGTGTGCTATCGATCCTGCTGCTGGTCTTACTGCTGCAGCCTTAGATTTGGTCTGATCTTAGATAGGGAATGAACTCCGTATGCTTAGACATGGAATGAACTCCATATGCCTAAGCCAACCCACGAAACAAGCGTGTGGGCGCTCAGACGGTCGAGAAGCAAAATACGCAAGCTAGGGATCAGCCCGGTCCCCCCTACGTGCTGTCTATCCTGCTGCAGCAACCCTCAGTTCGGTCCAGACTTAGACTGGGAATGAACTCCGTATGCCTAAGTCAACCCACAAAATGAGCGTGCGGGCACTGAGCCAGCTGGAGAGGCATAATGCGTAAGTCAGGGATCAGCCCGATCCCCCTCTGCGTGCTGTCGATCCCACTGCCAGTCCTGCTGCCATAACCCTTGATCTGACTAGGGCTTAGACATGGAATGAACTCCGTATGCCTAAGCCAACCCATGAAATGAGCATGCGGGCACTCAACCGGCTAGAAAGGCAAAATGCGCAGGCCAGGGATCGGCCCGATCCCCTCTTTATGCTGTCGATCCTGCTGCTGGTCCTACTATCGAACCCTCATTCTTGTTCGATCTTAGACTGGGAATGAACTCCATATGCCTAGACTGGGGATGAGCTCAGTATGCCTATGTCAACCCATGAAATGAGCGTGCTGGCGCCCAGCCGACCAGAAAGGCAGGATGTGCAAGTTGGGAATCGAACGGGTGATAGGTGGGTTCAAGCACATTTTCATATTTCTACCATGCCAATGCCATTTTTATGGCTTGTAAATTCATACAATGGTCCCTAAGCCTTCATGTGAAGTTTCGTGGCAAGACAACCCGTTTTCTATTTTTCATGATTTTTGAAACTTTTTGTGGTTTGGGATTTATTAAAATTTTTTTAGAAAGAGTTTGTCCCCAAATTTGGTAGAGGTGATCCTTGTATTTTTTTGGCATGCAAAAAAAATTCATCTAAAAACTCGAAGTGAAAAAGATTTTGTGACTGTTTGAAAAAAGTGTCCCCATTGCAGACACTTTAATGGCTACTGGTAGCAAACCTATAAAATCTCAAATGCTCTTTAAGGGGGTGTATGTTCTCAAGGTTTGATGAGGGATAGGGAGCCAATATAAGGGCCAAGTACCAGCACCCATCACACATCATGTGCGCATACCCGCCCGAGCCATCCAATTGTCGGAACCCACAATGCCGCTGGTTAGGCTCTCCGGCGATGCTTCGACGATGGTGCCCCAAGCGACAAAAATGTGGCACCAGCACATGTTCAAGCCCAGCATGTGCACCGTGGCTCAAAATCTTAGACTGGAAATTAACTCCGTATGCTTAGACATGGAATGAACTCTGTATGCCTAAGCCAACCCACGAAACGAGCGTGCGGGTGCTCAGCCGCTCAACCGGTCGGAGAGGCAGAATGCGCAAGCCGAGGATAGGCTCGGTCCCCCCTACATGCTGTCGATCCTGTTGCTGGTCATGCTATCGTAACCCTTGGTCTGGTCCGATCTTAGAATAGGAATGAACTCCGTATGCTTAGACATGGAATGAACTTCGTATGACTAAGCCAACCCACGAAACGAGTGTATAGGCGCTCAATCGACCGGAGAGGCAGAAGGCGCAAGCTAGGGATAGGCCCGGTCCACCCTGCATGCTATCGATCCTACTGCTGGTCATGCTACCATAACCCTTGGTCTGGTCCGATCTTAAAATGGGATTGAACTCCGTATGCTTAGACATGGAATGAACTCCGTATGACTAAGTCAACCCACAAAACGAGCGTACAGGCGCTCAATCGGTCGAAGAGGCAGAATGTGCAAGCCAGGGATCGGCCTGACCCCCCCGCGTGCTGTCAATCCTGCTACCACAACCCTCGGTCCAGTCTGATCTTAGATTGGGAAAGAACTCCGTATGCCTAAGTCAACCCACCAAACGAGCGTACGGGCACTGAGCCGACCGGAGAGGCATAATGCGCAAGCCGGGGATCAACCCAATCCCCCTCTGCGTGCTACCAATCCCGCTGCCACAATCCTCAGACTAGCTAGGGCTTAGACATAGAATGAACTCCCTATGCCTAAGCAAAACCATGAAACGGACGTGCGGGCACTCAGCCGGTCGGAGAGGCAGAATGCGCAAGCCAGGGATCTACTCGGTCCCCCCCGTGTGCTGTTGATCCTGCTGCCACAACCCTCGATCCAGTCTAATCTTAGATTGGGAATGAACTTTGTATGCTTAGACTGAGGATAACTTCGTATGCCTAAGTCAACCCATTAAACGAGCATGCGGGCGCTCAGTCGACCAGAGAGGCAGGATGCGCAAGCTGGGGATCAAACGCGTGGTCGGTGGGTTCAAGCACATCTTCATATTTCTACCATGCCAATGCCATTTTTATGGCTTGTAAATTCATACGATGGTCCCCTAAGCCTTCATGTGAAGTTTTACGGCAAGACGACCCATTTTCTATTTTTCTCAATTTTTGAAACTTGTTGCGGTTCGGGATTTTCTAAAATTTTTTTAGAAAGAGTTTTGTCCCCAAATTTGGTAGAGGTGATCCTTGTATTTTTATTGGCACGCACAAAAACATTCAGCTAAAAACTCGAAGTGGAGAATATTTTGTGACCGTTTGAAAAAAGTGTCCCCATTTCAGACACTTTATTGGCTACTGGCAGCAAACTGATAAAATCTCAAATCTTTAAGGGGGTGTGAGTTCTTGAGGTTTGATGAGGGATAGGGGGCCAATAGAAGGGCTAAGAACCAGCACCCATCGCACATCATGTGCGCACACCCCCTCGGCCCCCCAGTCATCGGAACCCCCAATGCCGCCGGTTAGGCTCTCGGACGATGCTCCGGTGATGGTGCCCTGGGCGAAAAAAATGTGGCACCGGCACATGCCCGAGCCTAACATGTGCACCGTGGCTCAAAATATTAGACAGGAAATGAACTCCATATGCTTAGACATGGAATGAACACCGTATGACCAAGCCAACCCATGAAACGAGCGTACAAGCGCTCAGCCGGCAGGAGAGGTAGAATGTGCAAGCCAGGGATCGGCCCAGCCCCCCCCCCCCGCGTGCTGTCAATCCTGCTACCACAACCCTCGGTCCGGTCCGATCTTAGACTGGGAATGAACTCCGTATGCCTAAGTCAACCCACAAAACGAGCGTACAGGCGCTAAGTCGACCGGAGAGGCATAATGCGCAATCCGGGGATCGACCCGATCCCCCTCTACGTGCTGCCGATCCCGCTGCCACAATCCTCGGTCTGGCTAGGGCTTAGACATAGAATGAACTCCCTATGCCTAAGCAAAACCATGAAATAGACGTGCGGGCACTCAGTCGGTCAGAGAGGTAGAATGCGCAAGCCGGGGATCGACCCGGTCTCCCCTGCGTGCTGTTGATCCTATTGCCGCAACCCTCGGTCCAGTCTGATCTTAGACTGGGAATGAACTCCGTATGCATAGACTGGGGATGAACTCCGTATGCCTAAGTCAACCCACAAAATGAGCGTGCGGGCGCTCATTCGACCAGAGAGGCAGGATGCGTAAACCGAAGATCAAACGGGTGGTAGGTGGGTTCAAGCACATCTTCATATTTCTGCCATGCCAATGCCATTTTTATGGCTTGTAAATTCATACAATGGTCCCCTAAGCCTTCATGTGTGGTTTCGTGGCATCACGACCCGTTTTCTATTTTTCATGATTTTCAAAACTTTTTATGGTTCAGATTTTTTAAAATTTTTTAAGAAAGAGTTTTGTCCCCAAATTTGGTAGAGGTGATCCTTGTATTTTTGTTGGCATGCACAAAATAATTCAGCTAAAAACACGAAGTGGAGAAGATTTTGTGACCGTTTGAAAAAAGTGTCCCCATTTTAGACACTTTAATGGCTACTGGCAGCAAACCTATAAAATCTCAAATGCTTTTTAAGGGGGTGTGAGTTCTCGAGGTTTGATGAGGGATAGGGGGCCAATATAAGGGCCAAGTACCGGCACCCATCGCACATCATGTGTGCGGACCCCCCCGGCCCCCTCAATCACCGGAACCCCCAATGCCGTCGATTAGGCTTTCGACGATGCTCCGGAGATGCTCCGGTGATGGTGCCCTGGGTGAAAAAATGTGGCACCAGCACATGTCTGAGCCCAGCATGTGCATTGTGGCTCAAAATCTTAGACTAGGAATGAACTCCGTATGCTTAGACATTGAATGAACTCCGTATGCCTAAGCCAACCCACAAAACGAGCGTGCGGGCGCTCAGCTGATCGGAGAGGCAGAATGCGTAAGCCGAGGATCAGCTCGATCCCCCCTGCGCGCTGTCGATCTTGTTGTCACAACCCTTGGTCTGATCCGATCCGATCTTAGACTGGGAATGAACTCTGTATGCATATCTCAACCCATGAAATAAGCGTGCGGGCGCTGAGCCGGTCCAAGAGGCATAATGCGCAAGCCAGGGATCGACCTTGTGCCCCTCTGTGTGCTGTCGGTCCCATTGCCACAACCCTTGGTCCGACTGGGGTTAGACATGGAATGAAGTCCCTATGCCTAAGCAAACCCACAAAACGGGCGTGCGGGAGCTCAACCGATTGGAGAGGCAGAATGCGGAAGTTGGGGATCGGCCCGATCCCCTTACGTGCGGTCGATCATGCTACCACAACCCTCGATCCGGTCTGACCTTAGACTGGGAATGAACTCCATTTGCTTAGACTGAGGATGAACTTCGTATGCCTAAGTCAACCCACGAAACGAGCATGTGGGTGCTCAACCAACTGGAGAGGCTGATCGAAGAGGCATAATGAGCAAGCCAGGGATCAGCCCGATCCCCCTCTACGTGCTGAAGATACCATTGTCGATCCTGCTGCCACAACCCTCGGTCTGACTGGGGCATAGACATGGAATGAACTCCGTATGCCTAAGCCAACCCACAAAACAAACGTACGGGCGCTCAGCCGGTTGGAGAGGCAAAATACGCAAGCCGTGGATTGGCCCGGTCCCCCCCTGTGTGCTGTCGATCCTGCTACCGCATCTCTCAGTCTAGTCCGATCTTAGACTAGGAATGAACTCCGTATGTCGAAGTTAACCCACGAAATGAGCGTGCGGGCGCTAAACCGATCGAAGAGGCATAATGCACAAGCCGGGGATCGACCCGATCCCCCTCTGCGTGCTACTGGTCCTGCTGCCACAACCCTTAGTCCAGTTGGGGCTTAGACATGGAATGAACTCCCTATACCTAAGCCAACCCATGAAACGGACGTACGGGTGCTGAGCCGACCAGAGAGGCAGGATGCGCAAGCTGGGGATCGAATGGGTGGTAGGTGGGTTCAAGCACATCTTCATATTTCTGCCATGCCAATGCCATTTTTATTGCTTTTAAATTCATACAATGGTCTCCTAAGCCTTCATGTGAAGTTTCATGGCAAGACGACCCGTTTTCTATTTTTCACGATTTTTGAAACTTTTTGCGTTCAAGATTTTTTTAAAATTTTTTTAGAAAGATTTTTGTCCCTAAATTTGGTAGAGGTGATCCTTGTATTTTTCTTGGCATGCATAAAAAACTTCAGCTAAAAACTCAAAGTGGAGAGGATTTTGTGACCGTTTGAAATAAGTGTCCCCATTTTAGACACTTTAATGGCTACTGGCAGCAAACCTATAAAATCTCAAATGCTCTTTAAGGGGGTGTGAGTTTCGAGGTTTGATGAGGGATAGGGGGCCAATATAAGGGCCAAGTACCAGCACCCATCGCACATCATGTGCGCACACCCCCAGGCCCCCCCAATCATCGAAACCCCCAATGCCACCGGTTAGGCTCTCCGACGATGCTCCAGCGATGGTGTCCTGAGCAAAAAAAATACGGCACCAGCACATGCCCGAGCCTAGCATGTGCACCGTGGCTCAAATTCTTAGACTGCGAATGAACTCTGCATGCTTAGACATGGAATGAACTCTGTATGCCTAAGCCAACCCATGAAACGAGGGTGCGGTGCTTAGTCGGCTAGAGATGCAGAATGCACAAGTCAAGGATCGACCCGGTCCCCCCTGCGTGCTGTCGATCCTGCTGCTAGAACCCTTGATCCAGTCTGATCTTAGACTGGGAATGAACTCCGTATGCATAAGTCAACCCACGAAACGAGCGTGCGGATGCTGAGCCGACCGAAGAGGCGTAATGCGTAAGCCGGGGACCGGCCCGGTCCCCCTTTGCGTGCTGCTGGTTCCGATGCCACAACCCTCCATCCGGTTGGGGCTTAGACATGGGTTGAACACCCTATGCCTAAGCTAACCCATGAAACGGGCGTGCTAGCGCTCAACCGACCGGAGAGGCAGAATGCGTAAGCCAATTATCAGCCCGATCCCCCCTATGTGCTGTCGATCCTGCAGTTAGTCCTGCGGCCGTAACCCTTGGTCTGGCCTGATCTTAGACTGGGAATGAACTCTGTATGCTTAGACATGGAGTGAACTCCGTATGCCTAAGCCATCCCACGAAACGAGCGTACGGGCACTGAGCCGGACGGAGAGGCATAATGGGCAAGCCGGGGACCGACCCGATCCCCCTCTGTGTGCTGTCGGTCCCGTTGCCACAACCCTCGGTCCAGCTGGGGCTTAGACATGGAATGAACTCCTTATGCCTAAGCCAACCCATGAAATGGACGTACGGGCGCTCAGCCGGCCGAAGAGGCAGAATGCGGAAGCCGGGGATCAGTATGGTCCACCCTGCGTGCTATCGATCCTACTGTCGCAACCCTCGGTCCGGTCTGATCTTAGACTGGGAATGAACTCTATATGCTTAGACTGGGGATGAACTCCGTATGCCTAAGTCAACCCACAAAACGAGCGTGCAGGCGTTCAGCCGACCAGAGAGGCAGGATGCGCAACCCGGGGATCGAACGGGTGGTAGGTGGGTTCAAGCACATCTTCATATTTTAGAAGTGCCAATGCCATTTTTAAGGCTTGTAAATTTATACAGTGGTCTCCTAAGCCTTCATGTGAAGTTTCATGGCAAGACGACCCGTTTTCTATTTTTCACGATTTTTGAAACTTTTTACGGTTTGAAATTTTTTAAACTTTTTTAGAAAGAGTTTTGTCCCCAAATTTGGTAGAGGTGATCCTTGTATTTTTGTTGGCATGCACAAAAAAATATAGCTAAAAAGTTGAAGTGGTGAAGATTTTGTGACCGTTTGAAAAAAGTGTCCCCATTTCAGACACTTTAATGACTACTGGCAGCAAACCTATAAAATTTCAAATGCTCTTTAAGGGGGTGTGAGTTCTCGAGGTTTGATGAGGGATAGGGGGCCAATATAAGGGCCAAGTACCAGCACCCATAGCACATCATGTACGCACACACCCACCGGCCCCCCCAATTGTCGGAACCCCCAATTCCTCCGGTTAGGCTCTCCGGTGATGCTATGGCGATGGTGCCCCGGGCGAAAAAAATATGGCACCAGCACATGCCCGAGCCCAGCATGTGCACCGTGGTTCAAAATCTTAGACTGGGAATGAACTCTATATACTTAGACATGGAATGATCTCCGTATGCCTAAGCCAACCCACAAAATGAGCGTGCAGGCGCTCAACCGATCGAAGAGGCAGAATGCACAAGCCGAGGATCAGCTCGATCCCCCCTTGTGTACTATCGATCCTGCTACCGCAACCCTTGGTCCGGTTTGATCTTAGACTAGGAATGAACTTCGTATGCATAAGTCAACCCATGAAATGAGCGTCCAGGCGCTGAGCCGACCGAAGAGGCATAATGCATAAGTCGGGGACTGGCCCAGTCCCCCTCTACGTGCTGCCGGTCCCGCTGCCACAACACTCAGTCCGACTAGGGCTTAGACATGGAATGAACTCCCTATGACTAAGCCAACCCATGATATGGGTGTGCAGGCGCTCAGTCGGTCGGAGAGGCATAATGCACAAGCTGGGGATCAGCCCAGTCCCCCTCTCCATGCTGCCGATCTCGCTACCACAACACTCGGTCTGACTAGGGCTTAGACATGGAATCAACTCCCTATGCCTAAGCCAACCCGTGAAACAGGCGTGCAGGCGTTCAGTCGATCGGAGAGGCAGAATGCACAAGCCAAGGATTGGTCGAGTCCTCCCTGCGTGCTGTCGATCCTGCTACCATAACCCTTGGTCCAATCTGATCTTAGATTGGGAATGAACTTCGTATGCCTAAGTCAACCCATGAAACCAGAATACGGGTGCTCAGCCTACCAGAGAGGCAGGATGTGCAAACCAGGGATCGAACGGGTGGTAGGTGGGTTCAAGCACATCTTCATATTTCTGCCATGCCAATGCCATTTTTATGGCTTATAAATTCATACAATGGTCCCTTAAGCCTTCATGTGAAGTTTCGTGGCAAGACGACCCGTTTTCTATTTTCACGATTTTCAAAACTTTTTGCGGTTCAAGATTTTTTAAAATTTTTTTAGAAAGAGTTTTGTCCCCAAATTTGGTAGAGGTGATCCTTTTATTTTTGTTGGCATGTGAAAAAAAAATTCAGCTAAAAACACGAAGTGGAGAAGATTTTGTGATCGTTTGAAAAAGTGCCCCCATTTCAGACACTTTAATGGCTATTGACAGCAAACCTATAAAATCTCAAATGCTTTTTAAGTGGGTGTGAGTTCTTGAGGTTTGATGATGGATAGGGGGCCAATATAAGGCCCAAGTACCAGCACCCATCGCACATCATGTGCGCGCACCCCCCGACCCCCCCAATCGTCGAAACCCCCAATGCCATCGGTTAGGCTCTCCGGCGATGCTCTGGCGATGGTGCCTCGGGCGAAAAAATGCGGCACCAGCACATGCCCGAGCCCAGCATGTGCACCGTTGCTCAAAATCTTAGACTGGGAATGAACTCCGTATGCCTAAGCCAACCCACGAAACAAGCGTGGGGCGCTCAGCCGACCAGAGAGGCAAAATGCACAAGCCAGGGATTGGCTCGGTCCCCCCTGCGTGCTGTCGATCTTGCTACCGCAACCCTCGGTCCGATCCGATCTTAGACTGGGAATGAACTCCGTATGCATAAGTCAACCCACGAAACGAGCGTGCGGGTGCTGAGCCGGCCGAAGAGGCATAATGCGCAAGCTAAGGATCGACATGGTCCCACTCTGCGTGCTACCGGTCCTGTTGCCATAACCCTCGGTCCGGTTGGGGTTTAGACATGGAATGAACTCCCTATGCCTAAGCCAACCCATGAAACGGGCGTACGGGAGCTCAATCGGCTGGAGAGGCAGAATGCGCAAGCCGAGGATCGTCCCGATCCCCCTTGCGTGCTGTCGATCCTACTATCGTAACCCTCGGTTCGGTCCGATCTTAGACTGGGAATGAACTCTATATGCTTAGACTGGGGATGAACTTCGTGTGCCTAAGTCAACCCATGAAACAAGCGTGCGGGCGCTCAGCCGACCAGAGAGGCAAGATGCGTATGCCAGGGATCGATCGGGTGGTAGGTGGGTTCAAGCACATTTTCATATTTCTGCCATGCCAATGCCATTTTTATGGCTTGTAAATTCATACAATGGTCCCCTAAGCCTTCATGTGAAGTTTCATGGCAAGACGACCCGTTTTCTATTTTTCATAATTTTTGAAACTTTTTGCGGTTCGGGATTTTTTAAAATTTTTTTAGAAAGAGTTTTGTCCCCAAATTTGGTAGCGATGATCCTTGTATTTTTGTTGGAATGCATAAAAAAATTCAACTAAAAACTCGAAGTGGAGAAGATTTTGTGACCATTTTAGACACTTTAATGGCTACTGGCAGCAAACCTATAAAATCTCAATTGCTCTTTAAGGGGGTGTGAGTTCTCGAGGTTTGATGAGGGACAGGGGGCCAATATAAGGGCCAAATACCAGCATCCATTGCACATCATGTGCGCACACCCACCCGGCCCCCCAATCACCGGAACCCCCAATGCTACCGATTAGGCTCTCAGGCGATGCTCTGACGATGGTGCCCTAGGCAAAAAAAATGCGGCACCAGCACTTGCCCGAGCCCATCATGTGCACCATGGCTCAGAATCTTAGACTGGGAATGAACTCCTTATGTTTAGACATGGAATGAACTCCCTATGCCTAAGCCAACCCACAAAACGAGCGTACGGGCGCTTAGTCGGCCAGAGAGGTAGAATGCGCAAGCGGAGGATCAGCCTGGTCTCCCTTACGTGCTGGCGATCCTACTAATGTAAACCTTGGTCCGATTTGATCTTAGACTAGGAATGAACTTCGTATGCATAAGTCAACCCACGAAACGAGCGTACGGGTGCTAAGCCGACCGAAGAGGCATAATGCGCAAGTCAAGGATCGACCCGGTCCCCCTCTACGTGCTGCCGGTCCCGCTGCCACAACCCTTGGTTCGGCTGGAATGAACTCCCTATGCCTAAGCCAACCCACGAAATTGGTGTGTGGGCACAAAGCCGATCGGAGAGGCAGAATGCACAAGCTGGGGATCGACCCAGTCCCCCCTACATGCTACCGTAACCCTTAGTCCGGTCCAATCTTGGACTGGGAATGAACTCTGTATGCTTAGACTGGGGATGAACTCCGTATGCCTAAGTCAACCCATGAAACGAGCATACAGGTGCTTAACCGGCCAGAGAGGCATAATGCGTAAGCCGACGATTAGCTCGGTCCCCCTCTGCATGCTACCAATCCCGCCGTCAGCCCTGCTGCCACAACCCTCGATCCGGTTGGGGCTTAGACATGGAATGAACTCCATATGCCTAATGCAACCCATGAAATGAGCGTGCGGACACTCAGTCGGTCGGAGAGGTAGAATGCATAAGCTAGGGATCAACCTGGTCCCCACCTGCGTGCTGTCGATCCTACTACTGGTCCTACTGTCGCAACCCTCGGTCTGGTCTGATTTTAGACTGGGAATGAACTCCGTATGCTTAAACATGGAATGAACTCCGTATGCCTAAGCCAACCCACGAAACGAGCCTGCGGGTACTCAGTCGGTCGAAAAGGCAGAATGCGCAAGTCGAGGATCGGCCCGATCCCCCTGCGTGCTATCGATCTTGCTGTCGCAACCCTCATTTCGGTCTGATCTTAGACTGGGAAAGAACTCCGTATGCCTAAGTCAACCCACGAAACGAGTGTGTGGGCGTTGAGCCGGCAGGAGAGGCAAAATGCTTAAGCCAGGGATTAGCTCAGTCCCTCTCTGCGTGCTATCGGTCTCGCTGCCACATCCCTCAGTCCGGCTAGGGCTTAGACATCGAATGAACTCCCTATGCCTACGCAAACGAACGAATCGGGCGTGCGGGCGCTAAGCCGATCGAAGAGGCAGAATGCGCAAGCCAGGGATCGGCCCGATTCCCCCTGCGTACTGCTGATCCTGCTGTCGCAACCCTCGGTCCGGTTTGATCTTAGACTGGGAATGAACTCCGTGTGCTTAGATTGGGGATGAACTCCGTATGCTTAAGTCAACCCACGAAATGAGCGTGCGGGCGCTCAGCCGGTCGGAGAGGCATAATACGCAAGTCGAGGATCAGCGCAGTCCCCCTCTGCGTGATGTTGATCTCGCTGCCAGTCCTGCTACCACAACCCTCAGTCCGGCTAGGGCTTAGACATGGAATGAACTCCGTATGCCTAAGCCAACCCACAAAATGAGCGTGCGGGTGCTCAGCCGGTCGGAGAGGAAAAATACGCAAGCCGGGGATCGGCTCGGTCCCCCCTGCGTGCTACTGATCCTGCTATTGTAACCCTCAGTTCGATCCGATCTTAGACTGGGAATGAACTCCGTATGCATAAGTCAACCCACGAAACAAGTGTACAGCCGCTGATCCGACAGAAGAGGCATAATGCGCAAGCCAGGGATTGGCCCGGTCCCCCTCTGTGTGCTGCCCATCCCGCTGCCACAACCCTCTGTCCGGCTAGGGCTTAGACATGGAATGAACTCCCTATGCCTAAGCCAGCCCACAAAATGGGCGTGCGGGCGCTTAGCCGACCGGAGAGGCAGAATGCGCAAGTCGGGGATCGGCCCGGTCCCCCCCGCATGCTAACGATCCTGCTATCGTAACCCTCATTTCGATCCGATCTTAGACTGTGAATGAACTCTGTATGCTTAGACTGGGGATGAACTCCGTATGCCTAAGTCAACCCATGAGACGAGCATGCGGGCGCTCAGCCGGTCCGAGCGGCCGATCGGAGAGGCATAATGCACAAGTCGAGGATCAACCTGATCATCCTCTACGTGCAGCCAATTCCACTGTCGGTCTTGCTACCAAAACCCTCGGTCCGGCTGGGACTTAGACATGTAATGAACTCCGTATGCCTAAGCCAACCCATGAAATGAGCGTATGGGCACTCAGCCAATTGGAGAGGCAGAATGCGTAAGCTGAGGATCGACCTAATCCCCCCTGCGTGCTATCGATGTAGTTGCTAGTCCTACTACTGTAACCCTCGGTCCGATTCGATCTTATACTGGGAATGAATTCCGCATGCTTAGACATGGAATGAACTCCATATGCCTAAGCCAACCCATGAAACGAGCTTACGGGCACTCAGCCGGCCAAAGAGGCAGAATGTGCAAGTCAGGGATCAGCTCGGTCCCCCCTGCGTGCTATCGATCCTACTGCCGCAGCCCTTGGTCTGATCCGATCTTAGATTGGGAATGAACTCCATATGCCTAAGTCAACCCATGAAATGAGCGTGCGGGCACTGAGCCGGTTGGAGAGGCATAATGCACAAGCCGGGGATTGGCTCGGTCCCCCTCTACGTGCTGTCGGTCCCACTGCCACAACCCTCGATCTGACTGGGGCTTAGACATGGAAAGAACTCCTTATGCCTAAGCAAACCAACGAACCGGGCGTGCGGGTGCTAAGCCGGTCAGAGAGGTAGAATGCACAAGCCAGGGATCAGCCCGGTTCCTTCTGTATGCTGCCGATTCTACTGTCGTAGCCCTCGGTCCGATCCGATCTTAGACTGGGAATGAACTCTGTACACTTAGACTAGGGATGAACTCCGTACGTTTAGACTGGGGATGAACTCCGTACGCTTAGACTGGGGATGAACTCCGTATGCCTAAGTCAACCCACGAAACGAGCGTGCGGGCGCTCAGCCGACTAGAGAGGCAGGATGCGCAAGCCGAGGATCGAACTGGTGATACGTGGGTTCAAGCACATCTTGATATTTCTGCCATGCCAATGCCATTTTTATGGCTTGTAAATTGATACAATGGTCCCCTAAGCCTTCATGTAAAGTTTCATGGCAAGATGACCCGTTTTCTATTTTTCACGATTTTCAAAACTTATTGTAGTTCAGGATTTTTTAAAATTTTTTTAGATAGATTTTTGTCCCCAAATTTGGTAGAGGTGATCCTTGTATTTTTGTTCGCATGCACAAAAAAATTCAGCTAAAAACTCGAGGTGGAGAAGATTTTGTGACCGTTTGAAAAAAGTGTCCCCATCTTAGACACTTTAATGGCTATTGGCAACAAACCTATAAAATCTCAAATGCTCTTTAAGGGGGTGTGAGTTCTCGAGGTTTGATCAGAGATAGGCGACCAATATAAGGGCCAAGTGCCAGCACCCATCACACATGGAATGAACTCCCTATGCCTAAGCCAACCCACGAAACGGGCGTGTGGGCGCTCAGCCGGTCGAGAGGCAGAATGTGCAAGTTAGGGATCGGCCTGATCCCCCCTACGTGTTGCCGATCCTTCAACCGCAACCCTCGATTCGGTCTAATCTTAGACTAGGAATGAACTCTGTATGCTTAGACTGGGGATGAACTCTGTATGCCTAAGTCAACCCACGAAACGAGCGTGTGGGCACTCAGTCGGCCAGAAAGGCCGATCGAAGAGGCATAATGCACAAGCCGGGGATCAATACGGTCCCACTGTCAATCTTGCTGGCACAACCCTTAATCCTGTTGTTGGTCCTGCTGCCACAACTCTCGGTCTGGCTTCGGCTTAGACATGGAATGAACCAGTGTGCCTAAGCCAACCCATGAAACAAGTGTGCGGGTGCTCAGCCGATCGAAGAAGCAAAATTCGCAAGCTGGGGATCAGCCCGATCCCCCCTATATGCTGTCGATCCTGCTGCTGGTCCTGCTACCACAACCCTTGGTCCAGTCCAATCTTAGACTGGGAATGAACTCCGTATGCTTAGACATGGAATGAACTCTGTATGCCTAAGCCAACCCACGAAACGAGCGTGCGGGCGCTTAGTCGGTTGGAGAGGTAGAATGTGCAAGCCAGGGATCGGCTCGACCCCCCTGCGTGCTATCGATCCTGCTGCCACAACCCTCGGTCCGATCTGATCTTAGACTGGTAATGAACTCCGTATGCATAAGTCAACCCACGAAATGAGCGTGCGGGCATTGAGCCGACCGAAGAGGCATAATGCACAAGCCGGGGATCGACCCAGCCCCCCTCTACGTGCTACCGGTCTCGCTGCCATGAAATGGAATGAACTCCCTATGCCTAAGCCAACCCACGAAACGGGCATGCGGGCGCTCAGCCGATTGGAAAGAAAGAATGCGCAAGCCAGGGATTAGTTCGATCGCCCCTGCGTGCTATCGATCCTGCTACTGCAGCCCTCAATCCGGTCTGATCTTAGACTGGGAATGACCTCTGTATGCTTAGACTGGGGATGAACTCCGTATGCCTAAGTCAACCCACGAAATGAGCGTACGGGCGGTCAGCCGGTAGGAGAGGCCGACCAGAGAGGCATAATTCGCAAGTCGGGGATCAGCCCGATCCCCCTTTGCGTGCTGTCGATCTCGCTGTTGGTCCTGCTGCCACAACCATCGGTTTGACTTGGGCTTAGTCATGGAATGAACTCCGTATGCCTAAGCCAACCCATGAAATGAACGTGCGGGCGCTCAGCCGGCCGGAGAGGCAGAATGTGCAAGCCAAGGATCGACTCTATCCCCCCTTGCGTGCTGCCAATCCTGCTGCCGCAACCCTCAGTCTGGTCTGATCTTAGACTGGGAATGTACTCCGTATGCTTAGACATGGAATAAACTCCGTATGCCTAAGCCAACCCAAAAAATGAGCGTGCGGCCGTTTAGCTGGTCAGAGAGGCAGAATACGTAAGTCAGGGACCAGTCTGATCCCCCCTGCCTGCTGTTGATCCTGCTGCTGCAACCCTCGGTCTGGTTCGATCTTAGACTGGGAATGAACTCTGTATGACTAAGTCAACCCACGAAACGAGCGTACGGGTGCTCAACCGACCGGAAAGGCATAATGCACAAGCTGGGGATCGACCTGGTCCCCCTCTGCGTGCTGCCGGTCCCGCTGCCACAACCCTCGGTCTGGCTGGGGCTTAGACATGGAATGAACTCCCTATGCCTAAGCCAACCCAAGAAACGGGCGTGCGGGCCCTCAATCGGCCGGAGAGGCAGAATGCGCAAGCCGAGGATCGGCCCGGTCCCCCTTGCGTGTTGTCGATCCTATGCCACAACCCTCGGTCTGGTCTGATCTTAGACTGGGAATGAACTCCGTATGCTTAGAATGGAGATGAACTCCGTATGCCTAAGTCAACCAACGAACGAGCGTGCGGGCGCTCAGCCGACCAGAGAGGCAGGATGCGCAAGTAGGGGATCGAACAGGTGGTACGTGGGTTCAAGCACATCTTCATATTTCTGCTATGCCATTGCCATTTCTATGGCTTGTAAATTCATACAATGGTCCCTTAAGCCTTCATGTGAAGTTTCATTGGCAAGACGACCTATTTTCTATTTTTCACGATTTTTGAAAATTTTTACGGTTCGGGATTTT
Source organism: Durio zibethinus (assembly GCF_002303985.1). Next base: position 34,327,126 of record NW_019167826.1, on the reverse strand, counting down.
TTAAAATTTTTTTAGAAAGATTTTTGTGCCCAAATTTGGTAGAGGTGATCCTTGTATTTTTGTTGGGATGCACAAACAAATTCAGGTAAAAAATCAAAAGTGGAGAAGATTTTGTACCATTTGAAAAAAGTGTCCCCCATTTCAGACACTTTAATGGCTACTGGCAGCAAACCTATAAAATCTCAAATGCTTTTTAAGGGGGTGTGAGTTCTCGAGGTTTGATGAGGGATAGGGGGCCAATATAAGGGCCAAGTACCACCACCCATCGCACATCATGTGCGCGCACCCCCCGGCCCCCCAATCATCGGAACTCCCAATGCCGTCGGTTAGGCTCTCCGACGATGCTCTAGCGATTGCACCCCGGGCGAAAAAAATGCCGCACGAGCACATGCCCGAGCCCAGCATGTGCACCGTGGCTCAAAATCTTGGACTGGGAATGAACTCCATATGCTTAGACATGGAATGAACTCCGTATGCCTAAGCTAACCCACAAAATGAGCGTGTCAGTGCTCAGCCGACCAGAAAGGCAGAATGTGCAAGCTGGGGATCAGCCCGATCCCCCCTGCATGCTGTCGATCCTGCTACCCCAACCCTTGGTCCGATCTGATCTTAGATTGGGAATAAACTCCATATCCATAAGTCAACCCATGAAACGAGCGTGCGGCTGTTGAGCCGACCAAAGAGGCATAATACGAAAGCTGGGGATCGACCCGATCCCCCTTTATGTGCTATCAGTCCCGCTGCGACAACCCTTGGTCTAGCTGGGGCTTAGACATGGAATGAACTCCCTATGCCTAAGCCAACCCATGAAACAAGCGTGCGGGTGCTCAGCCGGCCGAAGAGGTAGAATACACAAGCCGGGGATCAACCCGGTCTCCCCTGCATGCTACCGATCCTGCTGTCGCAACCCTCGATCCGATCTTATCTTAGACTAGGAATGAACTTCGTATGCTTAGATTGGGGAAGAACTCTGTATGCCTAAGTCAACCCATGAAACAAGCGTGTGGGCACCCAGCCACCGGAGAGGCCGACCGAAGAGGCATAATGCGTAAGTCGAGGAACAACCCGATCCCCCTCTGCATGCTGTCGATCCTGCTGTCAGTCCTGCTGCCACAACCCTTGGTCCAGTTGGGGCTTAGACATGGAATGAACTCTGTATGCCTAAGCCAACCCATGAAACGAGCATCTGGGCACTCATCTAGCCAGAGAGGCAGAGTGCATAAGCCGGGGGGATCGGACCGATCCCCCCTGCGTGCTACCGATCCTACTGTCGCAACCCTTGATCCAATCCGATCTTAGACTAGGAATGAACTCCGTATGCTTAGACATGGAATAACTCCGTATGCCTAAGCCAACCCACGAAATGAGCGTGCGGGCACTCAGCCGGTCGGAGAGGCAGAATGCGTAAGCTGGGGATCGGCCTGATCCCTCCCAATGTGCTGTCAATCCTACTGCTGTAACCCTCGGTCCAATTTGATCTTAGACTGGAAATGAACTCCGTATGCCTAAGTCAACCCACAAAAATAATGTGCGGGTGCTGAGCCAGTCGGAGAGGCATAATGCGCAAACCAGGGATCGGCTCTGTCCCCCTCTGCGTGCTGCCGGTCCCGTTGCCATAACCCCCCGTCCGGTTGGGGCTTAGACATGGAATGAACTCCCTATGCCTAAGCCAACCCATGAAATGGACGTGCGGGTGCTCAGCCGGTCGGAGAGGCAGAATGCGCAAGCTGAGTATCAGCCCGATCCCCCTTGCGTGCTCCCGATCCTGCTGTTGCAATCCTCGGTCCGATCCGATCTTAGACTGGGAATGAACTCTGTATGCTTAGACTGGGGATGAACTCTGTATGCCTAAGTCAACGCACGAAACGAGCGTGCAGGCGCTCAGTCGACCAGAGAGGTAGGATGCGCAAGCCAGGGATCGAGCGGGTGATAGGTGGGTTCAAGCACATCTTCATATTTCTGTCATGCCAATGGCATTTTTATGGCTTGTAAATTCAAACAATGGTCCCCTAAGCCTTCATGTGAAGTTTTGTGGCAAGACGACCCGTTTTCTATTTTTCACGATTTTTGAAACTCTTTACGGTTTGAGATTTTTTAAAATTTTTTTAGAAAGAGTTTTGTTCCCAAATTTGGTAGAGGTGATCCTTGTATTTTTGTTGGCATGCACAAACAAATTCAACTAAAAACTCGAAGTGGAGAAGATTTTGTGATTGTTTGAAAAAAGTGTCCCCATTTCAGACACTTTAATGGCTACTAGCAGCAAACCTGTAAAATCTCAAATGCTCTTTAAGGGGAGGTGAGTTCTTGAGGTTTGATGAGGGATAAAGGGCCAATATAAGGGCTAAGTACCAGCACCCATCGCACATCATGTGCGCACACTCCCCCGGCCCCCCCAATCGTCAGAACCCTTATCCATTAGGCTCTCTGGCGATGCTCCGGCGATGGTGCCCTGGGGGAAAAAATGCGGTACCAACACATGCCTGAGCCCAACAGGTGCACCGTGGCTCAAAATCTTAGACTGGGAATGAACTCCATATGCTTAGACATGGAATGAACTCTGTATGCCTAAACCAACCCACGAAACGAGCGTACGGGTGCTCAGCCGGCCGGAGAGCAGAATGCACAAGCCAGGGATCGGTCTAGTCCCCCCTGCATGCTGTCGATCCTACTGCTGCAACCCTCGGTCCAGTCTGATCTTAGACTGGGAATGAACTCTGTATGCCTAAGTCAACCCATGAAACAAGTGTGCTGGCACTAAGCCGGTCGGAGACGCATAATGCGTAAGCCGAGGATCGGCCCAATCCCCCTCTACGGGCTACCGATCCCGTTGCCACAACCCTCGGTCTGGCTAGGGCCTAGACATGGAATGAACTCCCTATGCCTAAGCCAACCCACGAAATGGGCGTGCGGGCACTCAGTCGGCCGGAGAGGCAGAATACGCAAATCGAAGATCAGCCCGATCCCCCTATGTGCTGTCGATCCTGCTGTCGCAACCCTCGGTCTGGTCTGATCTTAGATTGGGAATGAACTTCGTATGCTTAGACTGGGGATGAACTCCGTATGCCTAAGTCAACCCATAAAATGAGCATGCGGGCACTCAGCCGGTCGGAGAGGCATAATGTGCAAGCCGGGGATCAACCTGGTCCTCCTCTACATGCTACCAATACCATTGCTGGTCCTGCTACCACAACCCTTGGTCCAACTGGGGCTTACTCATGGAAAGAACTCTGTATGCCTAAGCCAACCCATGAAACGAGCATGTGGGTGCTCAGTCGGTCAGAGAGGTAAAATGCACAAGTCAGGGATCTGCTCGGTCCCCACATACGTGCTATCGATCCTGTTGCTGGTCTTGCTACCGTAACCCTCAGTTCGGTCTGATCTTAGACTGGGAATGAACTCCGTATGCTTAGACATTGAATGAACTCCGTATGCCTAAGCCAATCCACGAAACGAGCATGCAGGCGCTCAACCGACCGGAGAGGCAAAATGCGCAAGTCGGGGACCGGCTCGATCCCCCCAACTTGCTGTCGATCCTGCTGCCACAACCCTCGGTCCGGTCTGATCTTAGACTGGGAATGAACTCCGTATGCCTAAGTCAACCCATGAAACGAGCGTGCGGGCGTCGACCCGGCCGGAGAGGCATAATGCACAAGCCGATGATCGGCTCGGTCCCCCTATGCGTGCTATCGATCCTGCTACCACAACATTCGGTCCAATCCAATCTTAGACTGGGAATGAACTCCGCATGCCTAAGTCAACACACAAAACGAGCGTGCAGGTGTTGAGCTAGTCGGGGAGGCATAATCCACAAGCTGGGGATCGGCCTGGTCCCCCACTGTGTGCTACCGATCCTGCTACCGCAACCCTCGGTCCGGTCTAATCTTAGACTTGGAATGAACTCCGTATGCTTAGAAATGGAATGAAATTCGTATGCCTAAGCCAACCCATGAAACGAGCGTGCTGGCGCTCAACCGGCCGAAGAGGTAGAATGCGTAAGTCGGGGATCATCCCGGTCACCCCTTGTGTGCTGTCGATCCTGCTGTCGCAACCATCGGTTTGGTCTGAACTTAGACTGGGAATGAACTTCGTATGCGTAAATCAACCCACGAAATGAGCATGCGGGCGCTGAGCCAGCCAAAGAGGTATAATGCGCAAGCCGCTGATCAGCCCAGTCCCCCTCTACGTGCTGTGGGTCCCGCTGCCATAACCCTCGGTCCGACTGGGGCTTAGACATGCAATGAACTCCCTATGCCTAAGCCAACCCACGAAACGGGCGTACGGGCACTCAACCGATCGGAGAGGTAGAATGCGCAAGCCGGGGATCATCTCGGTCCCCCCTGCATGCTGTCGATCCTACTGTCGCAACCCTCGGTTCGATCTGATCTTAGACTGGGAATGAACTCTGTATGCTTAGACTGGGGATGAACATCGTATGCCTAAGTCAACCAACAAAACGAGCGTGTAGGCACTGAGCCGATCGGAGAGGCATAATACGTAAGCCAAGAATCGACCCGGTCCCCCTCTGCGTGCTACCAATCTTGCTGCCGCAACCCTCGGTCTGATCCGATCTTAGACTGGGAATGAACTCTGTATGCTTAGACATGGAACGAACTCCGTATGCCTAAGCCAACTCACGAAGCGAGCGTGCAGACGCACAGCCAGTCGGAGAGGCAGAATGTGTACGTTAGGGATCGGTCTGATCCCCCTTGCATGCTGTCGATCCTGCTATCGCAACCCTCAGTCCGGTCTGATCTTAGATTGGGAATGAACTCTGTATGCCTAAGTCAACCCATGAAACGAGTGTGCAGGTGCTGAGTCAGTCGGAGAGGCAAATGCAAAAGCCGAGGATCGACCCAGTCCCCCTCTGCGTGCTGTCGATCCCGCTACCACAACCCTCGATCCGACTGGGGCTTAGACATGGAATTAACTCCCTATGCCTAAGCCAACCCATGAAACGAGCATGCAGGTGCTCAGCCGGCCGAAGAGGCAGAATGCGTAGGCCGGAGATTGGCCCGATCCCTCTTACGTGCTGTCGATCCTGCTGCCACAACCCTGGGAATTAGCTCCGTATGCATAGACTGGGGATGAACTCCGTATGCCTAAGTCAACCTACAAAATGAGCGTGCGGGCGCTCAGTCGACTAGAGAGGCAGGATGCGTAAGTCGAGGATCGAACGGGCGGTAGGTGGGTTCAAGCACATCTTCACATTTCTACCATGCCAATGCCATTTTTATGGCTTGTAAATTCATACAATGGTCCCCTAAGCCTTCATGTGAAGTTTCATGGCAAGACGACCCGTTTTTTATTTTTCACAATTTTCAAAACTTTTTGGGGTTCGTGATTTTTTAAAATTTTTTTGGAAAGAGTTTTGACCTCAAATTTGGTAGAGGTGATCCTTGTATTTTTTTTCGCATGCACAAAAAAATTTAGCTAAAAACTCGAAGTGGAGAAGATTTTGTAACCGTTTGAAAAAAGTGTCCCCATTTCAGACACTTTAATGGCTACTGGCAGCAAACCTATAAAATCTCAAATGCTCTTTAAGGGGGTGTCAGTTCTTGAGGTTTGATGAGGGATAGGGGGCCAATATAAGGGCCAAGTACCAGCACCCATCACACATCATGTGCGCACACCCCCCGGCCCCCCCAATCGTTGGAACCCCCAATGCCACCAGTTAGGCTCTCCAGCAATGCTCCGACGATGGTGCCTCGGGCGAAAAAAATGTAGCACCAGCACATGCCCAAGCCCAGCATGTGCACCGTGGCTCAAAATCTTAGACTAGGAATGAACTCCGTCTGCTTAGACATGGAATGAACTCCGTATCCTAAGCCAACCTATGAAACGAGCGTGTGGGCGCTCAGCTAGCCGGAGAGGCAGAATGCACAAGTCGAGATTGACCCAATCCCCCCTGCGTGCTATTGATCCTACTGTCGCAACCCTCAGTTCATCCGATCTTAGACTGGGAATGAACTCTGTATGCATAAGTCAACCCACGAAACGAACGTGCGGGCACTGAGCCAACCGAAGAGGCATAATGCACAAGTCAGGTATCAACCTGGTCCCCTTCTGCGTGCTACCAGTCCCGCTACCACAACCCTCGATCTGGCTGGGGCTTAGACATGGAATCAACTCCCTATGCCTAAGCCAACCGATGAAACGGGCGTGTGGGTGCTCAACCGGCCGGAGAGGCAGAATGCGCAAGCCAGGGATCGACTCGGTCCCCCTTGCGTGCTGTTAATCCTGCTGTCGTAACCCTCGGTCTGATCCGATCTTAGACTAGGAATGAACTCCATTTGCTTAGAGTGAGGATGAACTCCGTGTGCCTAAGTCAACCCATGAAATGAGCATGTGGGCACTCAGTCGACCGGAGAGACCGACCGGAGAGGCATAACGCACAAGCTGGGGATCAACCCGGTACCTCTCTGCGTGCTGCCACAACCCTCGGTCCGACTAGGGCTTAGACATGGAATGAACTCCGTATGCCTAAGCCAACCGACGAAACGAGCATGCGGGCGCTCAGCCAACCAGAGAGGCAGAATGCGTAAGCCGAGGATCGACCCGATCCCCCCTAAATGCTGTCGATCCTGCTGCTGGTCCTCCTGCCACAACCTTCGGTCCGGTTCGATCTTAGACAGGGAATGAACTCCTTATGCTTAGACATGGAATGAACTTCGTATGCCTAAGCCAACCCATGAAACGAGCATGCGGGTGCTCAGCTAGTTGGAAAGGTAGAATGCACGAGCCAAGGACCGGCCCGGTCCCCCCCTGCGTGCTGTCGATCCTCCTACCGCAACCTTCAGTTCGGTCTGATCTTAGACTGGGAATGAACTCCCTATGCCTAAGTCAACCCATGAAACGAGTGTGCGAGCACTGAGCTAGTCGGAGAGGCATAATGCACAAGCTAGAGATCGGCCCGATCCCCCTCTACGTGCTGTGGGTCCCGTTACCACAACCCTCGATTCGGCTAGGGCTTAGACATGGAATGAACTCCCTATGCCTAAGCCAACCCACGAAACGGGCGTGTGGGTGCTCAGTCGGTCAGAGAGGCAGAATGCGCAAGCCAGGGATCGACCCGATCCCTCCTGCGTGCTGCTGATCCTGCTGTCGCAACCCTCGATCCGATCCGATCTTAGACTGGGAATGAACTCTGTATGCTTAGACTAGGGATAAACTCCATATGCCTAAGTCAACCCATTAAATGAGCGTGCGGGCGCTCAGCCGACCAGAGAGGCAGGATGCGCAAGCTGGGGATCGAACGGGTGGTAGGTAGGTTCAAGCACATCTTCATATTTCTGCCATGCCAATGCCATTTTTATGGCTTGTAAATTCATACAATGGTTCCTTAAGCCTTCATGTGAAGTTTCATGGCAAGACGACCCGTATCTATTTTTCACGACTTTTAAAACTTTTTGGGGTTCGGGATTTTTTCAAATTTTTTTAGAAAGAGTTTTGTCCTCAAATTTAGTAGAGGTGGTCCTTGTATTTTTGTTGGCATGCACAAAAAAATTTAGCTAAAAACTCAAAGTGGCGAAGATTTTGTGACCATTTGAAAAAAGTGTCCCCATTTGTGACACTTTAATGGCTACTGGCAACAAACCTATAAAATCTCAAATGCTCTTTAAGGGGGTGTGAGTTCTCTAGGTTTGATGAGGGATAGGGGGCCAATATAAGGGCCAAGTACCAGCACCCATCGCACATCATGTGCGCATATCCCCCCGGCCCCCCCAATCGTTGGAACCCCCAATGCCACCGGTTAGGCTCTCCAGTGATGCTCCAACGATGGTGCCTTGGGCAAAACAAATGTGGCACTAGCACATGCTCAAGCCCAGCATGTGCACCGTGGCTCAAAATCTTAGACTAGGAACAAACTCCGTATGCTTAGACATGGAATGAACTACGTATGCCCAAGCCAACCCACGAAACGAGTGTGCGGACGCTCAGCCGGCCGGAGAGGCAGAATGCACAAGCCGAGATCGACCCGATCCCCCCTGCGTGCTGTCGATCCTGCTGCCACAACCCTCGGTCTACTCCGATCTTAGACTGGGAATGAACTCTGTATGCATAAGTCAACCCATGAAACGAGCATACGGGCACTGAGTAGGCCGAAGAGGCATAATGCGCAAGTCGGGGATCGACTCGATCCCCCTCTGCGTGCTGCCGGTCCTGCTGCCACAACCCTCGGTCCAGCTTGGGCTTAGACATGGAATGAACTCCCTATGCCTAAGCCAACCCACGAAACGGGCATGCGGGTGCTCAGTCGACCGAAGAGGCAGAATGCGCAAGCCGGGGATCGACCCGGTCCCTCCTACGTGCTGTCGCTGCCGTAACCCTCGATCCGATCCGATCTTAGACTGGAAATGAACTCCCTATGCTTAGACAAGGAATGAACTCCGTATGCCTAAGCCAACCCATGAAACGAGCGTGCAGGCACTCAACCGATTGGGGAGGCAGAATGCGTAAGTCGAGGATCGGCCCGGTCCCCCCTGCGTGCTATCGATCCTATTATCGCAACCCTAGGTCTGGTCTGGTCTTAGACATGGAATGAACTCTGTATGCCTATGCCAACCCAAGAAACAAGCGTGCAGGTGCTCAGTCGGTCGGAGAGATAGAATGCGCAAGTTGTGGATCGGCCCGGTCCCCTCTACATGCTATCGATCCTACTATCGCAACCCTCGGTTTGGTTCGATCTTAGACTGGGAATGAACTATGTATGCATGAGTCAACCCACGAAACGAGCGTGTGGGCACTGATCCGGTCAAAGTGGCATAATGTGCACGTCGGGGATCAGCTCGGTCCCCCTCTGCGTGCTACTGATCCCGCTGCCACAACCCCCGGTCCGGCTGGGGCTTAGACATGGAATGAACTCCCTATGCATAAGCCAACCCATGAAACGGGCGTGCGGGCACTCAGCCGGCCGAAGAGGTAGAATGCGCAAGTCGGGGATCGACTCGGTCCCCCCTACGTGCTGTTGATCCTATTGCCAAAACCTTCGATCCGATCCAGTCTTAGACTGGGAATGAACTCCGTATGCTTAGACTGGGGATGAACTCTGTATGCCTAAGTCAACCTATGAAACGAGCGTGCGGGGGATCAGCCGACCAGAGAGGCATGATGCGTAAGTCGAGAATCGAACGGCTGGTAGGTGGGTTCAAGCTCATCTTCATATTTCTGCCATGCCAATGCCATTTTTATTGCTTGTAAATTCATACAATGGTCCCCTAAGCCTTCATGTGAAGTTTTAGGGCAAGACGACCCGTTTTCTATTTTTCATGATTTTCAAAACTTTTTATGGTTCGAGATTTTTTAAATTTTTTTTAGAAAGCTTTTTGTGTCCAAAATTGGAAGAGGTGATCCTTGTATTTTTTTTGGCATGCACAAAAAATTTCAACTAAAAACTCGAAGTGGAGAAGATTTTGTGAGCGTTTGAAAAAAGTGTCCCCATTTCAGACACTTTAATGGCTACTGGTAGCAAACCTATAAAATCTCAAATGCTCTTTAAGGGGGTGTGAGTTCTCGAGGTTTGATGAGGGACAGGGGGCCAATATAAGGGCCAAGTACTAGCACCCATCTCACATCATTTGCGCACACCCCCTGACCCCCCCAATAGCTAAAACCCCCAATGCTACTGGTTAGGCTCTCCGGTGATGCTCCGATGATGCTTGACGATGGTGCCATGGGCAAAAAAAATGCCGCACCAGTACATGCGTGAGCCCAGCATGTGCACCGTGGCTCAAAATCTTACACTGGGAATGAACTCCGTATACTTAGACATCGAATGAACTCCGTATGCCTAAGCCAACCCACGAAACGAACGTGCCAGCGCTCAGCCGATTGGAGAGGCAGAATGCGTAAGCTGGGGACCAGCCAGGTCCCCCCTGCATGCTATCAATCTTGTTCCTGCAACCCTCGGTCTGGTCTGATCTTAGATTGGGAATGAACTCCGTATGCCTAAGTCAACCCACGGAACGAGCGTGCGGGCGCTGAGCCGGTCGGAGAGGCATAATGCGCAAGCCGGGGATCGGCCTGGTCCCACTCTATGTGCTGCTTATGCCACTGCCACAACCCTCAGTCTGGTTGGGGCTTAGACATGGAATGAACTCCCTATGCCTAAGCCAACCCACGAAACGGGCGTACGGGCGCTCAACCGGCCGGAGAGAAAGGATGCGCAAGCCGAGGATTGACCCGATCCCCCCTGCGTGCTATCGATTCTGCTGCCGTAACCCTCGGTCCGATCTGATCTTAGACTGGGAATGAACTCCATATGCTTAGACTGGGGATGAACTCTGTATGCCTAAGTCAACCCACGAAACGAGCGTGCGGGCGCTCAACCGACCGGAGAGGCAGAATGCGCAACCAGGGGATCAGCCCGGTCCCCCCTGCGTGCTGTCGATCCTGTTGCTGCAACTCTCGGTCCGATCTGATCTTATATTGGGAATGAACTCCGTATGCATAAGTTAACCCATGAAACGAGCGTGCGGGCACTGAGCCGATCGAAGAGGCATCTGCAAGTCGAGGATCGGCCCGGTCCCCCTCTGCGTGCTGTCGGTCCTGCTGTGACCCTCGGTCTGACTAGGGCTTAGACATGGAATGAACTCCCTATGCCTAAGCCAACCCAGGAAGAGGCGTGCGGGCACTTAACCAACCGGAGAGGCAAACTGCGCAAGCCGAGGATCGACTTGATCGCCCCTGCGTGCTGTCGATCCTGCTACCACAACCTTCAGTCTGGTCCGATCTTACACTGGGAATGAACTCCATATGCTTAGACTGGATATGAACTCCGTATGCCTAAGTCAATCCACAAAACGAGTGTGTGGGTGCTCAGTCGGCCGAAGAGGCCGATTGAAGAGGCATAATTCATAAGCCGGGGATCAGTCCGATCCCTCTCTGCATGCTGCCGATCTCGCTACCTGTCCTGCTGCCATCACCCTCGATCCGACTGGGGCTTAGACATGGAATGAACTCTGTATGCCTAAGCCAACCCATGAAACGAGCTTACGGCCGCTCAGCCAATCGGAGAGGTAGAATACACAAGCCGAGAATCAGCTCGGTCCCCCTCTGCGTACTGTCGATCCCGTTGCCAGTCCTACTGCCACAACCCTCGGTCCAGCTGGGGCTTATACATGGAATGAACTCCGTATGCCTAAGCCAACCCATAAAATGAGCGTTCGGGTGCTCAGCTGGCCAGAGAGGCAGAATGAACAAGTCGGGGATCGAACGGTCCCCCCTGCATGCTGTCGATCCTGCTGCTGGTCCTGCTACCGATCTTGCTACTAGTCCTGCTACCGTAACCTTCGGTTCGGTCTGGTCCAATCTTAGACTGGGAATGAACTCCGTATGCTTAGACATGGAATAAACTCTGTATGCCTCAGCCAACCCACGAAACGAACATGCGGGCACTTAATCGATCAGAGAAGCAGAATGTGTAAGTCAGGGATCGAGCCGATCCTCCCTGTGTGCTGTCGATCCTATTGCCAGAACCCTCGGTCTGATCCAATCTTAGACTGGGAATGAACTCCGTATGCCTAAGTCAACCCATGAAACGAGCGTGCGGGCGCTGAGCCAATCGAAGAGGCGTAATGCGCAAGCCAGGGATCAACCCGATCCCCCTCTGCGTGCTGCCAGTCCCGCTACCACAACCCTCGGTCCGACTAGGGCTTAGACATGGAATGTACTCCCTATGCCTAAGCCAACCCATGAAACGAGCGTGCGGGCACTCATCCGACCGGAGCAACAAAATGTGTAAGCTGGGGATCGACCCGGTCCCCCCTGCATGCTGCCGATCCTACTGTGCAACCTTCAGTCTGGTTTGATCTTAGACTGGGAATAAACTCCATATGCTTAGATTGGGGATGAACTCCGTATGCCTAAGTCAATCCACGAAACCAGTGTGTGGGCGGTCAGTCAGTCGGAGAGGTCGATCGGAGAGGCATAATGCGTAAGCCGAGGATCAGCCCAATCCTCCTCTACGTGCTATCGATCCCACTATCGGTCCTGCTGCCACAACCCCCGGTCCGACTGGGACTTAGACATGGAATGAACTCCGTAAGCCTAAGTCGACCCACGAAACAAGCGTGCGGGCGCTTAACCGGTCGGAAAGGCAGAATGCACAAGCCGAGAATCAGCCTGATCCCCCTCTGCGTGCTGCTGATCCTGCTGTCACAACCCTCGATCCGGTCCGATCTTAGACTGGGAATGAACTCCATATGCTTAGACATGGAATGAACTCAATATGCCTAAGCCAACCCATGAAATGAACGTGCGGGTGCTCAGTCGGTTGAAGAGGTAGAATGTGCAAACCGGGGATCAGCTTGGTCCCCCCTGCGTGCTATCGACCCTATTGCTGGTCTTGCTACCGTAACCCTCAGTCTGGTCTGATCTTAGACTGGGAATGAACTCCATATGCTTAGACATGGAATGAACTCCATATGCCTAAGCCAACCCACAAAACGAGCGTGCAAGCGCTCAGTCAACCGGAAAGGCAGAATGCGTAAGTCGGGTGTCATGAGCCAACCTTGTATAGGGCCATGATCGGGACTTAGGTTGCCATGAGCCACCCATGTATAGGGCCAAGGCTGGGTAGATCCCTTGTGCTAGGAAAAGTGTCCCCATTTCAAACATTGTAATGGTTACTGGTAGCATAGCTCTAAAATCTCTAAGGCTCTTTAGGGGGTGAGCCGGCAGCGTAGTGTTGGGCTGTCTCACCGGTTGCTATGCGAGCCTAGGCCACCCACCAAGGGCTGCCCCCTGGCCCTGGTGATGGTGGGAGGTCCTGATGTATGATTCTCGATTATAATAAAACTCACCCCGATTGAATGTCCGATTGTTGCCTCGATGTGTTTTTCTTTTTTCGATGCGAATATGCCTTCTTGTGTGTGTGCTTGAGATTGATCTCGATATATTGTGTCTTATTGTGAATGCTTGGGACTAACCATGGCTTATGGTTATTTGTTCAGATATCGATCTATTGAAGGCTGACTTGGTTGGGAGCACCCATTCAAGTGCCGCACGGTCTATTGCTTGTTGAGAGAAAGCTTAGTCCGTGACACGTGGTATCAGAGCACGGTTGAGAAGTGCTAGAAAAATGGATGAGATGGCCACAAGTGGTGGACCCAATCATCAACAGAGAATTGAGGAACTTGAGGCCGCGGTGGTTGCAATGAAAACTCATATGGTGACTAAAGATCGAGTGAGGGAGATCGAGACAACCCAGTGGGAGTTGTCCGATACTCTCCACAACATGAGCGAAGAGGCTAGAGATGCCTTGAACATTCTCTAAAAAGAGTTTGAGGAGCTCAGAGCGCAAGTGAGCATCCTACAAATGGCTATGGCCAGATCGGGTTTGAGCTCGATGGAAAGGGGGAAAAGGCCCAAGGTGCCAGAGCCTCGATGCTATGAGGGGGCAAGGGATGCTAAGGAACTTGAAAATTTCTTGTTTGACATGGAGCAGTACTTCCAAGCTGTACACATGGATTCAAAAGAAGACAAGGTAGCAATGGTGTCGATGTACCTCATAGGGGTTGCCAAGCTGTGGTGGCACTCCAAGTTTGTCGATGATGAATGCCTGATTAAGACTTGGACGGATCTGAAGTGAGAATTAAAAAACTAGTTTTTCCTTGAGAATGTGGAGTATATGGCTCGAAGAAGACTTCAAGAATTGGTGCAAACAAGAACGGTGCAAGAGTTTGTAAAGAGCTTTTCTACCTTGATGTTGGATGTTCGGGACATGTCCGAAAAGGACAAGATGTTGTACTTTTTTGATGGCCTCAAGCCTTGGGCAAAGACAGAACTACAAAGGTAGAAAGTGCAAGATGTGGCCACGACCATGGCTGCAGCTGAACGTCTCCATGATTACAATGATGCCTCTTCAAAACGAAAAAATCCTCCATCAGCTGGCAGTAGCTTCAACTTTGGAAGTGGGGGAAAGATGACTAGGTTGGACCGACCCTTCAGTGGGGGATCAGGTAGGAGGTCCTTTTGGTCAAGATAGCACCTAACCTAAGACAAGCAACACAGGGATTTTAAAGCCTAGGCAACCGCTAGCTTGCTTTCTTTGCAAGGGGCTGCATCGAGTGGCTGAATGCCCGCATAGGGGAGCCCTTAATGCCTTAAGGACCTCATCCCAAGAGTCCATAAAAGTGCCAGAGAGCAATGAAAAAGCTAAAGAGGAGCCAGCCAGGATGGGTTCAATAAGGTTCCTCAATGGCCTCCGCACCCAATTGAACACTGTAAAGAAATAGCAGAGTAAAGGCTTGATGTATGTGAACTTGATGATCAATGAGAAAGCCACCAAGGCCATGGTGGATACGGGTGCAACTGACACTTTCATCATACCAGAAGAGGCAAAAAGGTGTGGTCTTTAGATTAGTAAAGACTGTGGATGAATGAAGGCGGTCAATTCGCCAGCCTTTGCGATCAGTGAAAGCTCCAAGAGTGTGACAACCGAATTGGGGCCATGGGAAGGGAAGGTAGACTTTACAGTTTCCCCTATGGATGACTTTGATGTTGTTCTCGGATTGGACTTCATGATGTTGGCTCAGGTCATCCCTATCCCCGCCACTAGTTGCTTGTTGTTCTTAAGGGAACACCCATGTGTGGTGCCAGCCAACATCTTACCAAAGAGTGGGAAGAAAATGATTTCAGCTTTGCAGTTCAAGAAAAGGGTAAAGAGAGGAGAACCCTCTTTTGTGGCTATGCCGATCTACAAAGAAGGGTCGAAAGTAAAACCAATACCTGATGGTGTGGAAAAAATGTTGGAAGAATTTGAAGAGGTGATGCCAGAGATGTTGCCTAAGGTTCTACCCCCTCGATGAGCAGTGGACCATGAAATTGAGCTCCTCCTAGGAGCAAAACCCTCTGCTAGAGCTCCTTACCGCATGGCCTCGCCAGAGTTGGCCGAACTAAGAAAATAGTTGGATGAGCTGTTACAAGTCGGGTTCATCAAACCATCAAAGGCTCCTTTTCGAAGTGCCAGTGCTATTTCAGAAGAAACATGATGGAAGTTTGCAATTATGTGTTGACTACAGGGCCCTGAACAAAGTCACCGTAAGAAACAAATATCCCATCCCCCTTATAGCAGACTTGTTTGATCAATTGAGCCGGGCCAAGTACTTCTCCAAATTGGACCTGAGATCTAGCTACCATCAGGTCAAAATCATTGAGGGAGATGAGCCAAAGACCACTTGTGTGACATGGTATGGTGCATTTGCATTTCTTGTTATGCCTTTTGGATTGACCATTGCTCCTGCCACATTTTGTACATTGATGAATCAGGTGTTCCATGACTACCTAGACAAATTTGTAGTCATCTATTTAGACGATATAGTGGTATATAGCTCCACCTTGAAAGAACATCAAGAACACCTGTGCCAAGTACTTCAAAGATTACAGGACCATTAGTTATACGTAAAAAGGGAGAAGTGTGCATTTGCTCAGACCCAAATCCATTTTCTCGGTCACATTGTCGAACGTGGCCACATTCGAATGGACATGAAAAAGGTTAGGGTCATCAAAGAGTGGACAACATCGAAGAACGTTAGTGAGCTCTACTCATTTTTGGGACTAGCCAACTATTATAGAAGGTTTGTGGAAGGGTACTCTTACAAGACCACGGTCTTCACGGAGCTATTGAAGAAGGAGCATAAATGGTGTTGGACGATTGAGTGCCAAGAAACCTTTGAGGGATTGAAGGATGCTATTATAAAGGACCCCATCTTAGCTCTCCCTAATATTGAAAAGCCTTTTGAAGTTTAGACAGATGCATCTGATTTTGCTATTGGAGGATTGCTTTTACAACAACATCACCCGGTAGCATTTGAAAATAGGAAGCTAAGTGAAGCTGAAAGAAAATTTGTGGCCCAAGAAAAAGAACTCCTAGCAGTGGTTCACTGCTTGAGGGCTTGGCGACATTACTTGTTGGGCTCACACTTTGTCATGAAGACAAACAATACCGTTAGCCATTTTCTCACCCAACCAAGGCTTACGACAAAACAAGCTAGGTGGCAGGAATTTTTAGCAGAGTTCGACTTTTGTTTTGAGCACACCGCTGGAAAGACCAATCAAGTGGCTGATGCATTGAGCAGACGAGCAGATTTAGCAGCCTTTAGAAGAATTGCCCCAATGGTGGCTAGCAGAGCCACTACAGACATTCACAAGTTGATTGGAGATCACTTAGGGAAGGACCCGCAAGCTTGTGCCATCCTGAAGCTAGTGGAAGAAGGGAAGTCCAAGTACTTCTGGCAAGAAAATGGGGTCTTATGGACCAAGGGGCTTAAGTGTTTATGCCAAGAGCAGAATGTCTGAGACAGATGCTGATGAGGGAACGTCATGACACACCATGGGCGAGACACCGGGCTGGCAACGCACTTTGGCGTTATTGAAATAGGGATACTATTGGCCTCACATGTGACAAGATGTGATGGACTATACGAAGACTTGCCTCATTTGCCAACAAGACAAGGTTGAAAGGAGGAAACCTGCAGGCATGCTTGAACCACTACCAGTACCTGCCAAACCGTGGGAAAGCATCTCCCTCGATTTCATTTCGAGCCTACCCAGTGTTGGTGACCTTGGAGCTATTTTGGTGGTGATTGACCGATTCTCTAAGTGCGCCACATTCATTCTCGGTCACAAGTATTGCACAGCGAAAGACACAACTTGACTATTGTTCAAACATGTGGTCAAATACTGGGGCCTCCCTCAAAACATTGTCAGCAATTGAGATCTAAGATTCACGGGGTCCTTCTGGAGAGAACTTTTCAAGATATTGGGGTCCCAACTCAACATCTCCTTAAGCTATCACCCTCAAACCGATGATCAAACGAAACAGTTTAACAGATTATTAGAGGAACACTTGAGGCACTTTATTCAAGCCGATCAAAAAGACTGGCCTTCATTATTGGACGTGGCTCAACTCTGCTTTAATTCCAACAAAAGCTCTTTCACTGATAAGAGCCCATTTGAGGAGGTCACTGGACAATTACCAAGGCTACCCCACACTTCCTTAGAACAATATAGAGGAAAAAATCTGAGAGCCTTCAATCTCAGCAAGGAGTGGAAACAAAACACAGAGATTGCACAAGCCAACTTGGAGAAAGCATCAAAACGGATGAAGAAATAGGCAGACAAGGGTAATAGGGCTCAATAATTTCAAGTTGGTGATTTGGTTCTTGTTCGACTAGTTCCTGAACAAACCAGGTTCTTGAAAAAGAGAGATCGTAGACTGGTGCACAAATATGAAGGTCTAGTAAGGGTCCTTTCCAAGGTAGGGAATGCTTCTTACAAAATCGACCCACTAAAATGGATGAAGGTGCACCCAATATTTCATGTGAGCAACCTGAAACCTTTCCATGTAGATCCTACAGATGCTAGTCGAAGGGAGCCAACCAGAGCCGCCATCACTATGAAGCCACCCTCAGAGCGTCAAGTCAAAGAGATCTTAGCTGATAGGGAAACCAAGATATCTCGAAGACTAGTTCGGGAGTACTTAATGAAGTGGGAGGGATTAGGACTAGAAGAAACCAGTTGGGAGAGAGAACACGACCTCCAGAGATTTCAAAGGAAGATTGAAGAATTTCAAGCTAGCAAGTCAACGAGAACGTCGATAGAATAGATGGGGGGAAGATGTCATGAGCCAACCTTGTATAGGGCCATGATCGGGACTTAGGTTGTCATGAGCCACCCATGTATAGGGCCATGGCCGGGTAGATCCCTTGTGCTAGGAAAAGTGTCCCCATTTTAATCATTGTAATGGTTACTGGTAGCATAGCTCTAAAATCTCTAAGGCTCTTTAGGGGGTGAGCCGGCAGCGTAGTGTTGGGCTATCTCACCAGGTGCTATACGAGCCTAGGCCACCCACCAAGGGCTACCCCTTGGCCCTGGTGATGGTGGGAGGTCCCGATGTATGATTCTTGATTATAATAAAACTCACCCCGATTGAATGTTCCGATTGTTGCCTCGAAGTGTTTTTTTTTCTCGATGCAAATATGCCTTCTTGTGTGTGTGCTTGAGATTGATCTCGATATATTGTATCTTATTGTGAATGCTTGGGACTAACCATGGCTTATGGTTATTTGTTCAGATATCGATCTATTGAAGGCTGACTTGGTTGGGAGTGCCCATTCAAGTGTCGCACGGTCTATTGCTTGTTGAGAGAAAGCTTAGTCCGTGACACCGGGATCGGCCTGGTCCCCTCTACGTGCTGTCGATCCTACTATCACAACCCTCAGTCCGATCCGATCTTAGACTGGGAATGAACTCCGTATGCCTAAGTCAACCCATGAAATGAGCGTGCAGGCACTGAGCCGATCGGAGAGGCATAATGCGTAAACTGGGGATCGACCCAGTCCCCCTCTGTGTGCTGTCGGTCCCGCTGCCACAACCCTCGGTCTGACTGGGGCTTAGACATGGAATGAACTCCCCATGCCTAAGCCAACCCATGAAACGGGTGTGCAGGTGCTCAACCGATCAGAGAGGCAAAATGCGTAAGCCGGGGATCGGTCCGATCCCTCCTGCGTGCTGTCGATCGTGCTGCCGCAACCCTCGATCCAATCTGATCTTAGACTGGGAATGAACTCCGTATGCTTAGACTGGGGATGAACTTCGTATGCCTAAGTCAACCCACAAAATGAGCGTGCGGGCGTTGAGCCGACCAAAGAGGCAAGATACGTAAGTCGGGGATCGAACGGGTGGTAGGTGGGTTCAAGCGCATCTTCATATTTCTACATTGCCAATGCCATTTCTATGACTTGTAAACTCATACAATGGTCCCCTATGCCTTCATGTGAAGTTTTGTGGCAAGATGACCCATTTTCTATTTTTCACGATTTTTGAAACTTTTTGTGGTTCAAGATTTTTTAAAATTTTTTTAGAAAGAGTTTTGTCCCCAAAATTGGTAGAGGTGATCCTTGTATTTTTGTTGGCATGCAAAAAAATTCAGCTAAAAACTCGAAGTGGAGAAGATTTCGTGACCATTTGAAAAAATTATCCCCATTTTAGACACTTTAATTGCTACTGACAGCAAACCTATAAAATCTCAAATGCTCTTTAAGGGTATGTGAGTTCTCGAGGTTTGATGAGGGATAGGGGGCCAATATAAGGGCCAAGTACCAGCACCCATCGCACATCATGTGCGCACACCCCCTGGCCCCTCCAATCACCGAAACCCCCAATACCGTCGGTTAGGCTCTCCAATGATGCTCAGACGATGGTGCCTTGGGCAAAAAAAAATACAGCACCAGCACATGTCGGAGCCTAGCATGTGCATCGTGGCTCAAAATCTTAGACTGGGAATGAACTCTGTATGCCTAAGCCAACCCATGAAACGAGCATACGGGCGCTCAGTCGGTCAGAAAGGCAGAATGCACAAGCCGGGGATCGACCCGGTCCCCCCTGCATGCTGTCGATCCTGCTACCGCAACCTTCAGTCCGATTTGATCTTACACTAGGAATGAACTCCGTATGCATAAGTCAACCCACGAAATGAGTGTACGGGTGCTAAGCCGGCCGAAGAGGCATAATGCGTAAGCCAGGGATCAGCCCGGTTCCCCTCTACGTGCTGCCGGTCTCGCTGCCACAACCCTTGGTCCATTTGGGGCTTAGACATGGAATGAACTCTCTATGCCTAAGCCAGGCGCTTAGCCGACCAAAAAGGCAGAATGCGCAAGCCGGGGATCAGCTCGGTCCCCCCTGCGTGCTACCGATCCTGCTGCCGTAACCCTCAGTCCGGTCTGATCTTAGACTATAATGAACTCTGTATGCTTAGACTGGGGATGAACTCCATATGCCTAAGTCAACCCACGAAACGAGCGTACGGGTGCTCAGTCGGCCGAAGAGGCTGGTCGGAGAGGCATAATGAGTAAGCTGGGGATCAGCCTGGTCCCCCTCTGCGTGCTATCGATCCCGCTACCGGTCTTGCTACCACAACCCTCGATCCGACTAGGGCTTAAACATGGAATGAACTCCGTATGCCTAAGCCAACCCATGAACTGAGCGTGCGGGTGCTCAGTCGGCCGGAGAGGCAGAATGTGCAAGCCGGGGATCGACCCGATCCCCCCTGCGTGCTGTCGTAACCCTCGATCAGATCCAATCTTACACTGGGAATAAACTCTGCATGCATAAGTCAACCCATAAAATGAGCATACGGGAGCTGAGCCGGTCGAAGAGGCATAATGCGTAAGCAGAGGATCAGCCCAGTATTCCTCTTCATGCTATCGGTTTTGGCAAACACAACCCTCAGTCCGGCTAGGGCTTAGACATGGAATGAACTCCCTATGCCTAAGCCAACCCACGAAACGGGCATGCGGGTGCTCAGTCAGCCGAAGAGGCAGAATGCGTAAGCCGGGGAATGGCCCGATCCAACCTGCATGCTGTCGATCCTACTGCCACAACCCTCGATCTAGTCTGATCTTAGATCAGGAATGAATTCTGTATGCCTAAGTCAACTCACGAAACAAGCATGCGGGTGCTCAACTGATCGAAGAGGCCGACCGAAGAGGCATAATGTGTAAGTCGAGGATCAGCCCGGTCCTTCTCCGCATGCTGTCGATCCCGCTGTCGATCCCGCTGTCGGTCCTGCTGCCACAACCCTCGGGCCGGTTAGGGCTTAGACATGGAATGAACTCCTTATGCCTAAGCCAACGAACGAAATGAGCGTTTGGGCTCTCAGTCGGTCGGAGAGGCAGAATGTACAAGCCGGGGATCGGCTCGGTCCCCCCTATGTGCTACCGATCCTACTACCCCAACCTTTGGTCCGATTCAATCTTAGACTGGGAATGAACTTCGTATGCTTAGACATGGAATGAACTCCGTATGCCTAAACCAACCCACAAAATGAGAGTGCGGGTGCTCAGTCGGCCAGAGAGGCAGAATGCGCAAGCCAGGGATCGGCCCGATCCCCCCTACATGCTGCCGATCTTGTTGCTGGTCCTGCGACCGTAACCCTTGGTCCGATCTGATCTTAGACTGTGAATGAACTCCGTATACTTAGACATGGAACGAACTCCGTATGCCTAACCCAACCCACGAAAAGAGCATACTGGCGCTCAGTCAGTCAGAGAGGCATAATGCGTAAGTCGGGGATCAACCCGGTCCCCCTCTGCGTGCTGCCGGTCCTGCTGCGACAACCCTGGGTCTGGCTGGGGCTTAGATGTGGAATGAACTCCCTATGCCTAAGCCAACCCACGAAATGGACGTGCGGGTGCTCAGTCGACCGAAGAGGCAGAATGCGTAAGTCGAGGATCGGCCCGGTCCCACCTGCATGCTGCCATAACCCTCAGTCCGGTTGGGGTTTAGATGTGGAATGAACTTCGTATGCCAAAGCCAACCCACGAAATGAGCGTGTGGACACTGAGTCGACCGGAGAGGGATAATACGCAAGCCGGGGATAGGCCCGATCCCTCTCTGGTTGCTGTCGATCCCGCGGCCACGACCCTCGGTCCGGTTGTGGTTTAGA
Organism: Durio zibethinus; assembly: GCF_002303985.1. The sequence continues at coordinate 34,305,681 of NW_019167826.1, read as the reverse complement.
CATGGAATGAACTCCCTATGCCTAAGTCAACCCATGAAATGGACGTACGAATGCTCAGTCGACCGAAGAGGTAGAACACGTAAGCCAAGGATCGGCCCGGTCCCCCCTGCGTACTGCCACAACCCTCGGTCTGACTGGGGCTTAGACATGGAATGAACTTCGTATGCCCAAGCCAACCCACGAAATGAGCGTGCGAGCGCTTAGCCGGTCAGAGTGGCAGAATGCACAAGCTGGGGATCGAACCGATCCCCCCTACGTGCTGCTGATCCTGCTACTGCAACCCTCATTCCGGTTTGATCTTAGACTGGGATTGAACTCCATATGCTTAGACGTGGAATGAACTCCGTATGCCTAAGCCAACCCACAAAACGAGCGTGCGGGCACTCAACCGATCGGTGAGGTAGAATACGTAAGTCGGGGATCGACATGGTCCCCTCTCCGTGCTGTTGATCCTACTACTGGTCCTGCTACCGTAACTCTCAGTCCAGTCTGATCTTAGACTGGGAATAAACTCCGTATGCTTAGACATGGAATGAACTCCGTATGCCTAAGCCAGCCTACGAAATGAGCATGTGGGCGTTCAACGGTCGGAGAGGCAGAATGCGCAAGCCGGGGATCGATCGTGTCCCCTCCTACGTGCTATCGATCCTACTATCGCAACCCTCGATTCGGCCAGATCTTAGACTGGGAATGAACTCCGTATGCCTAAGTCAACCCAAGAAATGAGCATGTGGGTGCTGAGCCGATCGGAGAGGCATAATGCGTAAGTCGAGGATCAGCCCGGTCCCCTTCAGCGTGCTACCGGTCCCACTGCCACAACCCTCAGTCCGACTGGGGCTTAGACATGGAATGAACTCCCTATGTTAAGCCAACCCACAAAACGGGTGTGCGGGTGCTCAGTCGGTCGGAGAGGCAGAATGCACAAGCCGGGGATCGACCCAGTCCCCCCTGCGTGCTGTCGATCCTGCTGTCACAACCCTCGGTCTAGTCTGATCTTAGACTGGGAATGAACTCCGTATGCTTAGACTGGGGATGAACTCCGTATGCCTAAGTCAACCCACGAAATGAGCTTACGGACGTTCAGTCGACCGAAGAGGTCGGTCGGAGAGGCATATTACACAAGCTGGGGATCAGCTCGATCCCCCTCTGCGTGCTATTGATCTCGCTGCCAGTCCTGCTGCCACAACCCTCTGTCCGACTGTGGCTTAGACATGGAATGAACTTCGTATGCCTAAGCCAACCCACGAAATGAGCGCGTAGGCACTCAGCCAGCCGGAAAGGCAGAATGTGCAAGCCAGAGATCAGCCTGGTCCCCCCTGTGTGCTGACGATCCTGCAGCTGGTCCTGCTACCCCAACCCTCAGTCCAGTCTGATCTTAGACTGGGAATGAAGTCCGTATGCTTAGACATGGAATGAACTATGTATGCCTAAGCCAACCCACAAAATGAGCATGCAGTTCGGTCCCCCTCTATGTGTTGTCAGTCTCGCTACCACAACCCTCGGTCTGACTGGGGCTTAGACATGGATTGAACTCCCTATGCCTAAGCCAACCCATGAAACAGGCGTACGGGGGCTCAGTTGGTCGGAGAGTAGAATGCGTAAGTTGGGGATCGGGCCGGTCCCCCCTACGTGCTGTCGATCCTGCTGCCGCAACCCTCGGTCCGGTTCGATCTTAGATTGGGAATGAACTCCGTATGGTTAGACTAAGGATGAACTCTGTATGCCTAAGTCAACCGATGAAATGAGTGTACGGGCACTCAGCCGATCGGAGAGGCCAGTCAGAGAGGCATAATGCGCAAGCTGGGGATCAGCCTGGTCCCCCTCTGCGTGCTGTCGATCCCGCTATAGGTCCTGCTACCACAACCCTCAGTCTGGTTGGGGCTTAGATATGGAATTAACTATGTATGCCTAAGTCAACCCATGAAATGAACGTGTGGGCACTCAGCCGGTTAGAGAGACAAAATACGTAAGCTGGGGATCGACCTGATCCCCCCTGCGTGCTGTCGATCCTGCTGCCATAACCCTCGGTCTGGTCTGATCTTAGACTTGGAATGAACTCCGTATGCTTAGACTGGGGATGAACTCCGTATGCCTAAGCCAACCCACAAAACGAGTGTGTGGGCGCTCAACCGACAGGAGAGGCAGAATGCATAAGTCGAGGATCGACCTGGTCCCCCCCTGTGAGCTATCGATCCTGCTGCTGGTCCTGCTGTCAGAACCTTCGAACTAATCCGATCTTAGACTAGGAATGAACTCTGTATGCTTAGACATGGAATGAACTCCGTATGCCTAACCCAACCCATGAAACGAGTGTACGGGCGCTCAACCGATCAGAGAGGTAGAATGCGTAAGCCGAGGATCGACCCGATC
>NW_019167826.1:34208619-34302311 GCF_002303985.1 Durio zibethinus | reverse complement strand
GCTGAGCGCCCGCATGCCCGTTTCATTGGTTGGCTTAGGCATAGGGAGTTCATTCCATGTCTAAGCCCCAGCCAGACCGAGGGTTGTAGCAGCTGGACCAGTAGCATGCAGAGGGGGACCAGGTCGATCCCCAGCTTGCTCATTATACCTCTTCGGCCAACTCAGTGCCCGCACGTTCGTTTCGTGGGTAGACTTATGCATGCGGAGTTCATTCCCAGTCTAAGATCGAACCTGATAGAGGGTTGCGGTAAAAGGATCAACAGCACGTAGGGGGGATCGGGTCAATCCCCAGCTTGTGCATTTTACCTCTCCAACCGGCTGAGCACCTGCACGTTCGTTTCCTAGTTCGCCTAGGCATACGGAGTTTATTCCATGTCTAAGCATACAGAGTTCATTCCCAGTCTAAGATTGGACCAGATCGAGGGTTACGGTAGCATGACCAACAACATGATCGACAGCATGCAAGGGGGACCGGGCCGATCCTCGACTTGTGCATTCTACCTCTTCGGCCGACTGAGTGCCCGCACGCTTATTTCGTGGGTTAGCTTAGGCATACAGAGTTCATTCCATGTATAAGCATACGACGTTCATTCCAAGTCTAATATTTTGAGCCATGGTGCACATGCTGGGCTCGGGCATGTGCTGGTGCCACATTTTTTTTGCCCGGGGCACCATCGTCGGAGCATCACCGGAGAGCCTTACCGACGACATTAGGGGTTTCGACGATTGGGGGGGTCAGGGTGGGTGTGCGCACATGATGTGCGATGGGTGCTGGTACTTGGCCCTTATATTAGCCCCATATCCCTCATCAAACCTCAAGAACTCACACCCCCTTAGAGAGCATTTGAGATTTTATAGGTTTGCTGCCAATTGCCATTAAAGTGTATGAAATGGGGACACTTTTTTCAAACGGTCACAAAATCTTCTTCACTTCGAGTTTTTAGCTGACTTTTTTTGTTCATGCCAACAATAATACAAGGATCACCTCTACCAAAATTGGGGACAAAACTCTTTCTAAAAAAATTTAAAAAAATCTTGAACCCCAAAAAGTTTTGAAAATCGTAAAAAATAGAAAACAAGTCGTCTTGCCACGAAACATCACATGAAGGCTTAAGGGACCATTGTATGAATTTACAAGCCATAAAAATGGCATTGGCACTGCAAAAATATGAAGATGTGCTTGAACCCACCTACCACCCATTCGATCCCCGGCTTACGCATCCTGCCTCTCTGGTCGACTGAGCATCTGCACGCTCATTTCATGGGTTGACCTAGGCATACAGAGCTCATCCCCAGTTTAAGCATGTGGAGTTCATTCCCAGTCTAAGATTGGACCGACTTGAGGGTTGCAACAGTAGGATCGGTAGCACGGAGGAAGGATCGGGTCGATCCTCGACTTGCGGATTCTGCCTTTTCGGCCGACTGAGTGCCCGTACACCCGTTTAGTGGGTTGGCTTAGGCATAGGGAGTTCATTCCAAGTCTAAGCCCCAGCCGGATTGAGGATTATGGTAGTGGGACCGCAGCACACAGAGGGGGACCAAGTCGATCCCCGGCTTGCGCATTATGCCTCTCCGGCCAACTCAGCGCCCACACGTTCATTTCGTGGGTTGACTTAGGCATACGGAGTTCATTCCTAGTCTAAGATCGAGTCGAACTGAGGTTGCGATAGTACGATCGATAGCACGCAAGGGGTGACCGAGTCGATCCTCGGTTTACGATTCTGCCTCTTCGATCGGTTGAGCACCCGCACATTCATTTTATGGCTTGGCTTAGGCATACAGAGTTCATTCCATGTCTAAGATCGGACTGGACCGAGGGTTGTAGTAGCAGGACCAGCAGCAGGATCGACAGCACGCAGGGGGGACTGGGTCGATCCTCGACTTACGCATTCTGCCTCTCCAATCGAATGAGTGACCGCACGCTCGTTTCATGTGTTGGCTTAGGCATACGGAGTTCATTCCATGTCTAAGCCCCAACCAGACAGAGGGTTGGGGTCCTCGGTGTCACGCAGGATCGACAGCACGTAGAGGGGGATCGGGCTGATCCCCGGTGTCATGAACCACCCTTGTATAGGGCCATGATCGGGACTTAGGTTGCCATGAGCCACCCATGTATAGGGCTATGGCCGGGTAGATCCCTTATGCTAGGAAAAGTGTCCCCATTTCAAACATTGTAATGGTTACTGGTAGCATAGCTCTAAAAGCTCTAAGGCTCTTTAGGGGGTGAGCCGGCAGCACAGTGTTGGGCTGTCTCACCGGGTGCTATGCGAGCTTAGGCCACCCACCAAGGGCTGCCCCCTGGCTTTGGTGATGGTGGGAGGTCCCGATGTATGATTCCCGTTTATAATAAAATTCATCCCGATTGAATGCCCGATTGTTACCTCGATGTGTTTCTTTCTTTCTCGATGTGAATGTTCCTTGTTGTGTGTGTATGCTTGAGATTGACCTCGATATATTGTGCCTTATTGTGAATGCTTGAGACTAACCATGGTTTATGGTTATTTGTTCAGATATCGATCTATTGAAGGCTGACTTGGGTGGAAGCATCCATTCAAGTGCTGCACGGGCTAATGCTTGTTAAGAGAAAGCTTAGTCCGTGACACGTGGTATCAGAGCACGGTTGAGAAGTGCTAGAAAATGGATGAGATGGCCACAAGTGGTGGACCTGATCATCAATAGAGAATTGAAGAACTTGAGGCCGTGGTGGCCACAATGAAAACTCACATGGTCACTAAAGATCGAGTAAGGGAGATCGAGACAACCCAGCGGGAGTTGTCTGATACTCTCCACAATGTGAGCGAAGAAGCTAGAGATGCCTTGAATATTCTCCAAAAGGAGTTTGAAGAGCTCAAAGCATAGGTGAGCATCTTACAACTGGCTATGGCCAGGTCAGGTTCAAGTTCGGTGGATAGGGGGAGAAGACCTAAGGTGCCGGAGCCTCGATGATATGAGGGGGCAAGGGATGCCAAAGAACTTGAGAATTTCTTGTTTGACATGGAGCAGTACTTTCGAGTGGTGCACACGGATTCGGAGGAAGACAAGGTAACAATGGCATCAATGTACCTCGCAGGAGATGCCAAGCTTTGGTGGCGTTCCAAGTTTGTCAATGACGAGTGCCTGATTAAAACTTGGATGGACCTGAAGCAGGAATTGAAAAACCAGTTTTTCCCTGAGAATGTGGAGTATATGGCTCGAAAGAGACTCTGAGAGTTGGTGCAAACAGGGATAGTGCTTGAGTTTGTGAGGAACTTCTCTACCCTGATGTTGGATATTCAAGACATGTCCGAGAAGGACAAGATGTTCTATTTTCTTGAGGGCCTCAAGCCTTGGGCCAGAGCAGAACTACAAAGACAAAAAGTGCAAGACGTGGCCACGGCCATGGCTGCAGCTGAACATCTCCAAGACTATAATGATGGCTCCTTAAAATGGAAAAATCTTTCATCAACTGGCAGTAGCTTCAACTTTGGGAGTGGGGGAAAGATGACCAGATTGGATCGTCCCTTCAGTGGGGGATCAGATAGGAGGGTTTTTCGGTCGAGATAGCACCCAGCCCAAAACAAACAATGCAGTGACTTTCAGGCCTAGGCAGCCGCTAGCTTGCTTTCTTTGCAAGGGGCCGCATCGGGTGGCCAAATGCCCACACAGAGGAGCCCTTAATGCTTTAAGGACCTCATCTCAAGAGTCTGTAAAAGCACCAGAGAGCGTTGAAGAGATCAAAGAGGAAACAGCCGGGATGGGCTCAATAAGGTTCCTCAATGCCCTTCACACCCAATTGAACACTATAAGGAAAGAGCAAAGTAGGGGCTTGATGTATATGAATCTAATGATCAATGAGAAGGCCACCAAGGCCATGGTGGATACAGGTGTAACCGATACTTTCATCACACTAGAAGAAGTGAAAAGGTGTGGCCTCCAGGTTAACAAAGACTGTGGATGAATGAAGGCGGTCAATTCACCAGCCTTTATGATCAGTGGAAGCTTCAAAGGTGTGACAACTAAATTGGGGCCATGGGAAGGGAAGGTAGACTTCACAGTCTACCCTATGGATGACTTTGATGTCATTCTCGGATTGGACTTCATGACGTTGGCTCAGGTGATCCTTATCCCCGCTGCTAGCTACTTGTTGTTTTTAGGGGAACACCCATGTGTGGTGCCAGCCAATATCTTGCCAAAGAGTGGGAAGAAAATGATTTCAGCTTTGCAATTCAAGAAAAGGGTAAAGAGAGGAGAACCCTCTTTTGTGGCCATGTCGATCCACAAAGAAGGGTCGAAAGTAGAACCAATACCCGATGGCGTGAAGAGAGTGTTGGAAGAGTTCGAAGAGGTGATGCCAGAGATGTTGCCCAAGGTTCTACCCCCTCGATGAGTAGTGGACCATGAAATTGAGCTCCTCTCAGGAGCAAAACCCCCTGCTAGAGCTCCCTATCGCATGGCCCCGCCAGAGTTGGCCGAGCTGAGAAAATAGTTAGATGAGCTTCTACAAGCCGGGTTCATCCGACCATTAAAGGCTCATTTCGAAGCGCCAGTGCTATTCCAGAAGAAGCATGATGGGAGTTTGCGCTTATGTGTTGACTACAGGGCCCTGAACAAAGTCACTGTAAGAAACAAATATCCTATCCCGTTTATAGCAGACTTGTTTGATCAATTGAGTCGGGCCAGGTACTTTTCCAAACTGAACCTGAGATCTGGATACCATCAAGTCAGAATCATTGAGGGAGATGAGACAAAGACCACTTGTGTAACACGGTATGGCGCATTTGAATTTCTTGTTATGCCCTTTGGATTGACCAATGCTCCTGCCACATTTTATACATTGATGAATCAGGTGTTCCATGACTACCTTGACAAATTTGTAGTCATTTATTTAGACGATATAGTGGTGTACAGCTCCACCTTGGAAGAACATCAAGAACACCTACGTCGGGTATTTAAAAGGCTGTAGGACCATCGGTTATATGTAAAAAGGGAGAAATGCACGTTTGCTCAGACCCAAATCCACTTCCTCGGTCACATTGTCGAACGTGGCCACATTCGAATGGACATGGAAAAGGTTAGGGCCATCAAGGAATGGACAACACCAAAGAATGTTAGTGAACTCCGCTCATTTTTGGGACTAGCCAACTATTATAGAAGGTTTGTGGAAGGGTAGCCCTTACGGAGTTATTAAAGAAGGAGCATAAATGGTGTTGGACCAACAAGTGCCAAGAGGCCTTTGAGAGATTGAAAGATGCTATTATGAAGGATCCCATCTTAGCTCTCCTCGATATTGAAAAGCCTTTTGAAGTTCAGACGGATGCATTAGATTTTGCTATTGGAGGTGTGCTTTTACAACAACATCACCCGATAGCATTTGAAAGTAGGAAGCTAAGCGAAGCGGAGAGGAAATATACGGCCCAGGAAAAAGAGCTCCTAGCGATGGTTCATTGCTTGAGGGCTTGGCGACATTACTTCTTGGGTTCACACTTTGTCGTGAAGACAGACAAGCTAGGTGGCAGGAATTTTTAGCGGAGTTCAACTTTCACTTTGAGCATACCGCTGGAAAGACCAATCAAATGGCGGATGCATTGAGCAGGCGACCAGAGTTGGCAGCCTTCAGAAGAATGGCCCCAATGGCAACTAGCAGAGCCACTACGGACATTCATAAGTTGATTGGAGATCATCTAAAGAAGGACCCGCAAGCCTGTGCCATCTTGAAGCTAGTGGAAGAAGGGAAGTCCAAATACTTCTGGCAAGAAAATGGGGTCTTGTGGACCAAAGGGCCTCAAGTGTTTGTGCCGAGAGCAGGAGGGCTGAGACAGATGCTGATGAGGGAATGCCATGGCACCCCATGGGCGGGATACCCAGGCTGGCAACGCACTTTAGCGTTACTGAAACAGGGATACTATTGGCCCCACATGCGACAAGATGTGATGGACTACACGAAGACTTGCCTCATTTGCCAACAAGACAAAGTCGAAAAGAGAACCTACGGGCATGCTGGAACCATTACCGGTACCCACCAAACCGTGGGAAAGCATCTCTCTCAATTTCATCTCGAGCCTACCCAAGGTTAGGGATCTTGGAACTATCTTAGTGGTAATTGACCGGTTCTCCAAGTATGCCACATTCATCCCCACTCACAAGTATTGTACAACAAAAGACACAGCTCGACTATTGTTCAAACATGTGGTCAAATATTAGGGCTTCCTTCAAAACATCGTCAGCGATAGAGATTCGAGATTCACCGGCGTCCTTTTGGAGGGAACTTTCAAGATTTTAGGGGTCCCAACTCAACATCTCTTTGAGCTATCCATCCTTAGATCGATGGCCAAACGAAACGTTTCAATGTGATTGTTGGAGGAATATTTGAGGCACGTTTGTCAAAGCCAACCTCAAAAGGACTGGTTTCATTGTTTGGAGCGTTGCCTCAACTCTTGTTTTAATTCTAACAAAAGCTCTTCCACTAACAAAGCCCATTTGAGGTGGTCACCGAACAACTACCAAGGGCTACCTCACACTTCCTTGAAACAATATGGAGAAAGAATCTGAGAACTTTCAACTTCAGCAAGGAGTGGAAACAAAACATAGAGATTGCATAAGCTTACCTGGAGAAGGCATCAAAGCGGATGAAGAAATGGGCAGACAAGAATCGCAGAGCTCAGTAATTCCAAGTTGGTGATTTGGTTCTGGTCCAACTAATTCCAGAACAAACCAGGTTCTTAAGAAAGAGAGATCATAGACTGGTGCGCAAATATGAAGGTCCAGTAAAGGTCATTTCCAAGGTGGGGAACGCTTCTTACAAAATCGACCCACCGAAATGGATGAAGGTGCACCCAGTATTTCATGTAAGCAACCTGAAGTCTTTCCATGCAGATCCTATAGATATTAGCCCAAGGGAGCCAACCAGAGCTGCCATCACCATGAAGCCACCCTCAGAGTGTCGAGTCAAAAAGATCTTAGCCGACAGGGAAACCAAGATATCTCAAAGACTAGTTCGGGAATACTTAGTGAAGTGGGAGGGCTTAGGACTAGAAGAAACCAGCTGGGAGAGGGAACACGACCTCTAGAGATTTCAAAGGAAGATTGAAGAATTTCAAGCTAGCAAGTCGACGAGGACGTCGATAGAATAGGTGGGGGAAGATGTCATGAGCCACCCTTGTATAGGGCCATGACCGGGACTTTGGTTGCCATGAGCCACCCATGTATAGGGCCATGGCCGGGTAGATCCCTTGTGCTAGGAAAAGTGTCCCCATTTCAAACATTGTAATGGTTACTGGTAGCATAGCTCTAAAAGTTGTAAGGGTCTTTAGGGGGTGAGCCGGTAGCGTAGTGTTGGGCTGTCTCACCGAGTGCTATGCGAGCTTAGGCCACCCACCAAGGGCTGCCCCCCCTAGCCCTGGTGATGGTGGGAGGTCCCGATGTATGATTCCCATTTATAATAAAATTCACCCCGATTGAATGCTCGATTGTTGCCTCGATGTGTTTCTTTCTTTCTCAATGTGAATGTGCCTTGTTCTGTGTGTATGCTTGAGATTGACCTCGATATATTGTGCCTTATTGTGAATGCTTGAGACTAACCATGGTTTATGGTTATTTGTTCAGATATCGATCTATTGAAGGCTGACTTGGGTGGAAGCGTCCATTCAAGTGCCACACGGGCTAGTGCTTATTGAGAGAAAGCTTAGTCCGTGACACCCGGCTTGTGCATTATGCCTCTCCGGCCAGCTGAGCACCCGCACGCTCATTTTGTGGGTTGACTTAGGCATACGGAGTTCATCCCTAGTCTAAGCATACGAAGTTCATTCCCAGTCTAAGATCAGATCGAACCGAGGGTTGCAGCAGTAGGATTGGCAGCACACAGGGGGGACCAGGTTGATCCTCAGCTTGCGCATTCTGCCTCTCCGACCGGCTGAGCGCCCGCACGCCCGTTTCGTGGGTTGGCTTAGGCATAGGGAGTTCATTCCATGTCTAAGCCCTAGCCGAACCGAGAGCTCTGGCAGCAGGACCGACAGCACGCGGAGGGGGACTGGGTCGATCCCCGACTTGTGCATTATGCCACTCCGGTTGGCTCAGTGCCCAAACGCTTATTTGCTGGGATGACTTAGGCATACAGAGTTCATTCCCAGTCTAAGATCGGACCAAATCGAGGGTTGTGGTAGCAGGATCGATAGCACGTGGGGGGGATCAGGCTGATCCCCTACTTATGCATTCTACCTCTTTGGCTGACTGAGAACCTGCATGCTCGTTTCATAGGTTGGCTTAGGCATACTGAGTTCATTCCATGTCTAAGCATACGGAGTTCATTCCCAGCATAAGATCAAATCGAACTGAGGGTTGCGGCAACAGGACCAGCAGCAGGATCGATAACATGCAGGGAGGGATCGGGCCGGTCCCAGGCTTCTATATTCTGCCTCTTCAGTCGACCTCTCCGGTCGGTTGAGCCCCCGCACACTCATTTCGTGGGTTGGCTTAGCCATACGGAGTTCATTCCATGTCTAAGCATACGAAGTTCATTCCCAGTTTAAGATAGGACCAGACCGAGGGTTACGGTAGTAGGACCAGCAGTAGGATCGACATCATGCAGGAGGGATCGGGGCAATCCCTGGCTTGTCCATTCTACCTCTCCGGCCGGTTGAGCACCCGCACGCTCATTTCGTGGGTTGGCTTAGGCATACCGAGTTCATTCCATGCCTAAGCCCCAGTCGAACTAAGGGTTGAGGTAGCTGGACCGGCAACGGGATCAGTAGCATGCAGAGGGGGACCGGGTTGATATCCAGCTTGCGTATTATGGCTTTTAGGCCACCTAAGCGCTCGTAGGCTCATTTCGTGGGTTTACTTAGGCATACGGAGTTCATCCCCAGTCTAAGCATACGAAGTTCATTCCCAGTCTAAGATCAGACCGGACCGAGGGTTGCGATAGTAGGATCGATAGCACGAATAGGGGACCGAGTCGATCCCTGGCTTACGTATTCTACGTCTCCGACCGACTGAGCACCCGCATGCCCATTTCACGAGTTGGCTTAGGCATAGGGAGTTCATTCCATGTCTAAGCCCCAGCCGAACCGAGGGTTGTGGAGCGAGACCAGCAGCACGCAGAGAGGGACTGAGTCAATCCCCGGTCTGTGCATTATGCCTCCTCGGTCGACTCAGCGCCCGAACGCTCATTTCGTGAGTTGACTTAGGCATACGGAGTTCATTCACAGTCTAAGATCGGACCAGACCGAGGGTTACGATAGCAGGATCGACAGCATGCAGGAGAGGACCGGAACGGTCCTTGGCTTGCGCATTCTACCTCTTTGACCGACTGAGCGCCCGTACGCTCATTTCGTAGGTTCACTTAAGCATATGGAGTTCATCCCCAGTCAAGCATATGGAGTTCATTCCCAGTCTAAGATCGGACCGAACTGAAGGTTGCGACAGCACGCTGGGGAGACCAGGCCGCTCCCCAGCTTGCGCATTCTGCCTCTCCGGACGGCTGAGCGCCCGCACGCCCATTTTGTGGGTTGGCTTAGGCATAGGGAGTTCATTCCATGTCTAAGCCCCAGTCGGACTGAGGGTTGTGGCAGCAGGACTGGGAACACGCAAAGGGGGATCGGGCTGATCCCCGGCATACGTATTATGCCTCTCTGGCTGGCTCAGCGTAAGAACGCTCGTTTCATGGGTTGAATTCGGCATACGGAGTTCATTCCCAGTCTAAGATCGGACCAAACCAAGGGTTGCGGCAGCAAGATCGACAGCATGCACGGAGGGATCGAGTCGGTCCCCAGCTTGCGCATTCTGCCTCTCCGACTGACTGAGTGCCCGCATGCTCGTTTTGTGGGTTGACTTAGGCATATGGAGCTCATCCCCAGTCTAAGTATACGGAGTTCATTCCCAATCTAAGATCGGATCAGACCGAGGGTTATGGCAGCAGGATCGGCAGTATGTAGGGGGGATTGGGTCGATCCTCGGCTTGCGCATTCTATCTCTTCGGTCGGCTGAGCACCCGCAATCACGTTTCATGGGTTGGCTTAGGCATAGGGAGTTCATTCCATGTCTAAGCCCCAGTCGGACTGAGGGTTGTGGCAGCAGGAGCGACAGCATGTAGAGGGGGGCCGAGTCGATCCCCGGTTAGCGCATTATGCCTCTCTGATCGGCTCAGTTCCCGAACGCTCGTTTCGTGGGTTGACTTAGGCATACGGAGTTCATTCCCAGTCTAAGATCAGACCAGATCGAGGCTTGCGATAGTAGGATCGCCAGCATGCAAGGGGGGACCAAGACGGTCCCCAGATTATGCATTCTGCCTCTCTGGCCGACTAAGCGCCCGCACGCTCGTTTCATGGGTTGACTTAGGCATACGGAGTTCATCCCCAATCTAAGCATAAGGAGTTCATTCCCAGTCTAAGATCGGATCGGATCAAGGGTTGCGGCAACAGGATCGACAGCACCCAGGGGGGACCGGGCCAATTTCTGGCTTACGCATTCTGCCTCTTCGGCCGACTGAGCACCCGCACGCCCGTTCCATGGGTTGGCTTAGGCATAGGGAGTTCATTCAATGTCTAAGCCCCAGTCGAATCGAGGGTTGTGGTAGCGGGATCGGTAACACACAGAGGGGGACCAGGTCGATCCCCGGCTTACGCATTATGCCTCTCCGACCAGCTCAGTGCCCGCAGGCTCGTTACGTGGGTTGACTTAGGCATACGGAGTTCATTCCCAGTCTAAGATCAGACCGAACCGAAGGTTACTGCAATAGGATCGATAGCGCACAGGGGGGGACTGGGCCGGTCCCTGACTTACGCATTCTGCCTCTCCGACCGACTGAGCATTCGCATGCTCGTTTCGTGGGTTGGCTTAGGCATACAGATTTCATTCCATGTCTAAGCATACGAAGTTCATTCCCAGTCTAAGATTGGACCGGACCGAGGGTTACGATAGCAGGACCAGCAGCAGGATCGACAGTATGCAAGAGGGGATCGACCGATCCCCGGCTTGTACATTCTGCCTCTTCGACCGGTTGAGCACCCACACGCTCGTTTTGTGCTTTGGCTTAGGCATACGAAGTTCATTCCATGCCTAAGCCACAGTCGAATTGAAGGTTGTGGCAACTAGACCGGCAACAGGATCGACAGCACGCAGAGAGGGATCGGGCTGATACCCGACTTACGCATTATGCCTTTCAGGCCGACTGAGTGCCCACACGCTTGTTTTGTGGATTGACTTAGGCATACGGAGTTCATCCCCAGTCTAAGCATACGGAGTTCATTTCCAATCTAAGATTGGATTGGACCGAGGTTTGCGGCAGCTAGATCGATAGCATGAAGGGGGGACCGGGCCGATCCTCGGCTTGCACATTCTGCCTCTCCGGTCGGCTGAGCGCCCGCACGCCCGTTTCATGGGTTGGCTTAGGGATAGGGAGTTCATTCCATGTCTAAGCCCCAACCGGACCGAGGGATGTCACAGCGGGACCGACAGCATGCAGAGGGGGACCGAGTCGATCCCTGCTCTGCGCATTATGCCTCTCCGGCCGGTTCAGCGCCCGAATGCTCATTTTGTGGGTTGACTTAGGCATACGGAGTTCATTCACTGTCTAAGATTGGATCGGACCAAAGGTTACAGCAATAGGATCGACAGCATGCAGGGGGGATCGAGATGGTCCCCGACTTGCGCATTATGCCTCTCCGGCCAACTGAGCGCACGCACGCTCGTTTCGTGGGTTGACTTAGGCATACAGAGTTCATCCCTAGTCTAAGCATACGGAGTTCATTCCCAATCTAAAGTCAGACAGGATCGAGGGTTACGACAATAGGATCAGCAGCACGTAGGGGGGACCAGGTCGCTCCCCGACTTGCGCATTCTACCTCTCCAGACGGCTGAGCACCCGCACGCCCATTTTGTGGGTTGGCTTAGGCATAGCAAGTTCATTCCATGTCTAAGCCCCAGTCGGATCGAAGGTTGTGGCAGCGGGATCGACAGCACGCAGAAGGGGATCGGGCCGATCCCCGACTTACGCATTATGCCTCTCCGACTAGCTCAGCATCCGCATGCTCATTTCGTGGGTCGAGTTAGGCATACGAAGTTCATTCCTAGTCTAAGATTGGACCGCACTGAGGGTTACAGCAGTAAGATCAACAGCGCGTAGGGGGGACCGGGCTAGTCCCCAGCTTGCACATTCTGCCTCTCCAACCAGTTGAGTGCCTGCACGCTCGTTTCATGGGTTGGCTTAGGCATACGGAGTTCATTTCATGTCTAGGCATATAGAGTTCATTCTCAGTCTAAGGTCTGACCGGACCATTGTATGAAACTTCACACGAAGGCGTAGGGGACCATTGTATGAATTTACAAGCCATAAAAATGGCATTGGCATGGCAGAAATATGAAGATGTGCTTGAACCCACCTATCACCCGTTCGATCCCCGACTTGCGCATCCTGCCTGTCTGGTTGGTTGAGCGTTTGCACTCTCGTTTCCTGGGTTGACTTAGGCATACGGAGTTCATCTCTAGTCTAAGCATACGGAGTTCATTCCCAGTCTAAGATTGGACCAGACTGACGGTTGCAGCAGTAAGATCGACAGCACGCAGTGGGGACCAAGCCAATCCTCGGCTTGCGCATTCTGCCTCTCCGGCCGACTGAGCGCCTGCATGCCCGTTTTGTGCATTGGCTTAGGCATAGGGAGTTCATTCCATGTCTAAGCCCCAGTCGAATCGAGGGTTGTGGCAATGGGACCAACAACACGCAGAGGGGGATCGGGTCGATCCTCGGCTTGCACATTATGCCTCTCCGACCGGCTCAACGCCCATACGCTCATTTCGTGGGTTGACTTAGGCATACGGAGTTCATTCCCAGCCTAAGATCGGATCGGACCAAGGGTTGTGACAGCAGGATCGACAACACGTAGAGGGGGACCTGGCAGGTCCTCGACTTATGATTCTGCCTCTCCGATAGGCTGAGTGCCCACATGCTCATTTTGTAGGTTGGCTTAGGCATACGGTGTTCATTCCATGTCTAAGCATACGGAGTTCATTCCCAGTCTAAGCTCAGACCGGATCGAGGGTTGCGACAGTAGGACCAGCAGCAAGTTCGGCAGTAAGTAGGGGCAGACCGGGCTGATCCCCAGCTTGCACATTTTGCCACTCCGGTCGGCTGAACGCTCGCATGCTCATTTCGTGGGTTGGCTTAGGCATACGGAGTTCATTCCACGTCTAAGCCCCAGTTGGATCGAGGGTTGTGGCAGTAAGACCGACAGTGGGATCAGCAGCACGTAGAGGGGGACCAGGCTGATCCTCGATTTACGCATTATGCCTCTCCGACTGGCCTCTCCGGTTGGCTGAGCTCTCACACGCTCATTTCATGAATTGACTTAGGCATACGGAGTTCATCCCCAGTCTAGGCATACGGAGTTCATTCCCAGTTTAAGATCAGACCAGACTGAGGGTTGCAACTGCAGGATCGACAGCACGCAGGGGGGACCAGGCCAATCCTCGGTTTACGCATTTTGCCTCTTCGACTGGCCTCTCCGGCCGGCTGAGTGCCCCTATGCCCATTTCATGGGTTGGCTTAGGCATAGGGAGTTCATTCCATGTCTAAGCCCCAGTCGGACCGAGGGTTATGGCAGCGGGATCGACAGCAGTTAGAGGGGGACCGGGTGGATCCCCGGCTTGCGCATTATGCCTCTTCGATCGGCTCAGCGCTCGAACGCTCGTTTCATGGGTTGACTTAGGCATACGGAGTTCATTCCAGTCTAAGATCAGACCGGACCAAAGGTTGCGACAGTAGGATCGACAGCACGTAGAAAGGGACCAGGTCGATCCTCGGCTTGCACATTCTACCTCTCTGGCTGGCTGAGCACCCGCACACTTGTTTCATGGGTTGGCTTAGGCATACGGAGTTCATTCCATGTCTAAGCATACGGAGTTCATTCCCAGTCTAAGATCGGATCAGACCGAGGGTTATGGCAGCAAGACCAGTAGCAGGATCGGTAGCATGTATGGAGGGATCGGGCTGATCCCCAACTTGCGCATTCTGCCTCTCCGATCGGCCTCTTCGATCGACTGAGCTCCCGCACGCTCGTTTCGTGGGTTGACTTGGGCATACGGAGTTCATCCCCAATCTAAGCATACGGAGTTCATTCCTAGTCTAAAATTAAACTGGACTGAGGGTTGCAGTAGCAGGATCGACAGCATGCAAGGGGGACCCGGTCGATCCCTGGCTTGCGCATTTTGTCTTTCCGACCAGCTGAGCACCCGCACGCTCGTTCCGTGGGTTGGCTTAGGCATACGGAGCTCATCCGTGTCTAAGCATACGGAGTTCATTCCCAGTCTAAGACTTTAAGCCACAGAGCACATGCTGGACTCGGGCATGTGCTGGTGCCACATTTTTTTCGCTCGGGGCACCATCGTCGGAGCATCGTCAGAGAGCCTAATCGATGGCATTGGGGGTTCGAAGATTGGGAGGGCTGGGGGGTGTGCGCATATGATGTGCGATGGGTGCTGGTACTTGGCCCTTATATTGGTCCTCTATCCCTCATCAAACCTCGAGAACTCACACCCCCTTAATGAGCATTTGAGATTTTATAGGTTTGTTACCAATAGCCATTAAAGTACAAGGATCACCTCTACCAAATTTGGGGAAAAAACATTTTCTAAAAAAATTTTAAAAAATCCCGAACCGTAAAAAGTTCATCCCCAGTCTAAGCATACAGAGTTCATTCCCAATCTAAGATCAAACCGGATCGAGGGTTGCGGTAGCAGGATCGACAGCACGCAACGGGACCGAGCCGATCCTCGGCTTGTGCATTCTGCCTCTCCGATCGATTGAGTGCCCGCACGCCCGTTTCGTGGGTTGGCTTAGGCATAGGGAGTTCATTCCTTGTCTAAGCCCCAACCGGACTGAGGGTTGTGGCAGCGAGACTGCCAACACGCATAGAGGGATCAAGCCGATCCCCGACTTGTGCATTCTGCCTCTCCGGCCGGTTGAGCACCGGCACGCTCGTTCTGTGGGTTGGCTTAGGCATACGGAGTTCATTCCATGTCTAAGCATACGGAGTTCATTCCCAGTCTAAGACTTTGAGCCACAGAGCACATGCTGGACTCGGGCATGTACTGGTGCCGCATTTTTTTTGCTCGGGGCACCATCATCGAAGCATCGTCGGAGAGCCTAACCGATGGCATTGGGGGTTTCGACAATTGGGAGGGCCGGGGGGGTGTGCGCACATGATGTGCGATGGGTGCTGGTACTTGGCCCTTATATTGGTCCCCTATCCCTCATCAAACCTCGAGAACTCACACCCCCTTAAAGAGCATTTGAGATTTTATAGGTTTGCTGCCAATAGCAATTAAAGTACAAGGATCACCTCTACCAAATTTGGGGAAAAACATTTTCTAAAAAAAATTAAAAAAATCCTGAACCATAAAAAGTTCATCCCCAGTCTAAGCATACGGAGTTCATTCCCAGTCTAAGATCGAACTGAACCGAGGGTTGCGGCAGCAAGATCAACAGCACGCAGGGGGACCGAGCCGATCCCTGACTTACGCATTCTGCCTTTCCGGTCGACTGAGTGCCCGCACACCCATTTCGTGGGTTGGCTTAGGCATAGGGAGTTCATTCCTTGTCTAAGCCCCAACCGGATCTAGGGTTGTGGCAGCGGGACCGCCAACACGCATAGAGGGATCAAGCCGATCCCCGGCTTGCGCATTCTGCCTCTCCGACCGGTTGAGCACCCGCACGCTCGTTCCGTGGGTTGGCTTAGGCATACGGAGTTCATTCCCAGTCTAAGACTTTGAGCCACGAAGCACATGCTGGACTCGGGCATGTGCTGGTGCCGCATTTTTGTTTTTCGTCGGCGGACTGTCGAGCATACCGGAGAAGCGCTAACGCAGGCATTAGGGTTCCAAGCGATTAGGGGCGGGGGGTGTGCGCACATGAGTCGAATGGGTCTGTACTTGGCCCTTATATTGGCACCTATCCCTCATCACCGTCGAGAACTCAACCCCTTAAAGAGCATTTTGAGATTTTATGGTTTGCTGCCAGTACATTAAATTAGGGATCACCTCTACCAAATTTGGGGAAAAAACTTTTTCTAAAAAAATTTTAAAAAATCTCGAACCGTAAAAATTTCATCCCCAGTCTAAGCATACAGAGTTCATCCTCAATCTAAGCATATGGAGTTCATCCCCAGTCTAAGATCAAATCGGATCGAGAGTTGTGGCAGCAGGATCGGCAGCATGCAGGGGGGACCAGGCCGATCCCCGGCTTGCGCATTCTGCCTCTCCGATCGATTGAGTGCCCGCACGCCCATTTCCTGGGTTGGCTTAGGCATAGGGAGTTCATTCCATGTCTAAGCCCCAGTCGGATTAAGGGGTGTGGCACCAGGACCGACAGCATGCAGGGGGGGATCGGGTCGATCCCTTGCTTACGCATTTTGCCTCTCCGGTCGGTTGAGTGCCCACACGGTCATTTCGTGGATTGGCTTAGGCATACGGAGTTCATTCCATGTCTAAGCATACGAAGTTCATTCCCAGTCTAAGATCAGACCGAACCGAGGGTTACGGTGGTAGGATCAGCAACGAGATCGACAGCACGTAGTGGGGGATCGGGTCGATCCCCGGCTTGTGCATTCTACCTCTCCGGCTAGCTGAGCGCCCGCACACTCATTTCGTGGGTTGGCTTAGGCATACGGAGTTCATTACATGTCTATGCCCCGACCGAACTGAGGGTTGTGGTAGCAGGACTGACAACGGGATCGACAGCACATAGAGGGGGACCGGGTTGATCCCCGGCTTGCGCATTATGCCTTTCCGACTGACTGAGCACCCACACACTCATTTCATGGGTTGACTTAGGCATACAGAGTTCATCCTCAGTCTAAGCATGCGAAGTTCATTCCCAGTCTAAGATCGGACCGAACCGATGGTTGCGACAATAGGATCGGCAGCATGCAGGGGGGACCGGGCCGATCCTCGGCTTGTGCATTCTGCCTCTCCGGCCAGTTGAGCGCCCGTACGCCCGTTTTGTGGGTTGGCTTAGGCATAGGGAGTTCATTCCATGCCTAAGCCCCAGTCGGACCGAGTGTTGTGGCAGCGGGACCGGCAGCACATAAAGGGGGATCGGGCCGATCCCCGACTTGCTCATTATGCCTTTTCGGCCGGCTCAGCACCCATACGCTCATTTCGTGGGTTAACTTATGCATAGAGAGTTCATTCCCAGTCTAAGATTGGACTGGACCAAGGGTTGCGGCAGCAAGATCGACAGCACGCAATGGGGACCAGGTCGATCCCCGGCTTGCGCATTCTACCTTTCCAGTCAGCGAGCACCTGCATGCTCGTTTTGTGGGTTGGCTTAGGCATACAGAGTTCATTCCATGTCTAAGCATACGGAGTTCATTCCTAGTCTAAGATTTTGAGCCACAGTGCACATGTTGGGCTCGGGCATGTGCTGGTGCCACTTTTTTTTCGCCTGGGGCACAATTGCTAGAGCATCGCCGGAGAGCCTAATCGACAGCATTGGGGGTTCCGGCAATTAGGGGGGCCGGGGGTTATGCCCACTTGATGTGCGATGGGTGCTGGTACTTGGCCCTTATATTGGCCCCCTATCCCTCATCAAACCTCGAGAACTCACACCCCTTAAAGAGCATTTGACATTTTATAGGTTTGCTGCCAGTAGCCATTAAAGTGTCTGAAATGCGGACACTTTTTTCAAACGGTCACAAAATCTTCTTCACTTCGAGTTTTTAGCTGGATGTTTTTGTGCATACCAAAAAAAATACAAGGATCAACTCTACCAAATTTGGGGACAAAAATCTTTCTAAAAAAATTTTGAAAAATCCCGAACATCAAAAAGTTTCGAAAATCATGAAAAAGAGAAAACGGCTCGTCTTGCCACGAAACTTCACATGAAGGCTTAGGGGACCATTGTATGAATTTAGAAGCCATAAAAATGGCATTGGCATGGCAGAAATATGAAGATGTGCTTGAACCCACCTACCACCTATTCGATCCCTGGCTTGCGCATCCTGCCTCTCTGGTCAGCTGAGCACCCGCACGCTAGTTTCGTGGGTTGACTTAGGCATACGGAGTTTATCCCCAGTCTAAGCATACAGAGTTCATTCCCAGTCTAAGATCAGACCAGACCGAGGGTTGCGGTAGCAGGATCGGCAGCGCGCAGGAGGACCGGGCCGATCCCTGGCTTGCACATTTCGCCTCTCCGACCGGCTGAGCGCTCGTACGCTTGTTTTGTGAGTTGGATTAGGCATAGGGAGTTCATTCCATGTCTAAGCCAAAGCCGAACTGAAAGTTGTGGCAGCAGGATCGACGACACGCAAAAGGGGACCGAGCTTACCCTCAGCTTGCGCATTATGCCTCTCCGGTTGGCCAGCACCCCCACGCTTGTTTCGTGGGTTGACTTAGGCATACAGAGTTCATTCCCAGTCTAAGATCAGACTGGACCAAGGGTTGCGATAGCAGGATTGATAGCACACAGGGGGGATCGGGTCGATCCCCAGCTTGTGCATTCTGCCTCTCCGACCGACTGAGTGCCCACACGCTCATTTCGTGGGTTGGCTTAGGCATAAGGAGTTCATTCCATGTCTAAGCCCTAGCCAGACCGAGGGTTGTGGCAGCAGGACCGGTAGCACGCAGAGAGGGACCGGGTCGATCCCCGGCTTGCGAATTATGCCTCTTCGACTGGCTCAGTGCCCGCACGTTCATTTCGTGGGTTGACTTAGGCATACGGAGTTCATTCCCAGTCTAAGATCAGACCGGACCAAGGGTTGTGATAGTAGGAACGATAGCACGCAGGGGGGATCGGGTCGATCCCCGACTTGTGCATTCTGCCTTTTCGTGGGTTGCCTTAGGCATACGGAGTTCATTCCATGTCTAAGCATACGGACTTCATTCCCAGTCTAAGATCAGACCAGACTGAAGGTTGTGGTAGCAGGACCAGCAACAGGATCAACAGCACGCAAGGGGGGATAGGGTCGATCGTTGGCTTACGCATTCTGCCTCTCCAGTAGGATGAGCGCTCACACACTCGTTTCATGGGTTGGCTTAGGCATACGGAGTTCATTCAATGTCTAAGCCCATGCCGGATCGAGGGTTGTCACAGTAGGACTGACAACAGGATCGGTAGCACGTAAAAGGGGAGCAGGTTGATCCTCGGCTTACGTATTATGCCTTTTCGACCGGTTGAGGCTCACACGCTCGTTTCATGGGTTGACTTAGGCATACAGAGTTCATCCCCAGTCTAAGCATACAGAGTTCATTCCAGTCTAAGATTGAATCGGATCGAGGGTTGCTGCAGCAGGATCGACAGCACACAAGGGGGATCGGGTCGATCCCCAGCTTATGCATTCTGCCTTTTCGACCGGCTGAGTACCCACATGCCCATTTCATGGTTTTGGCTTAGGCAAAGGGAGTTCACTCCATGTCTAAGCCCCAGCCGGATGGAGGGCTGTGGCAACAGGACTGGTAGCACGCAGAGGGGGATCAGGTCGATCCTCGGCTTGTGCATTATGCCTCTTCGGCCGGCTCAATGCCTGCACGCTCATTTCGTGGGTCGACTTATGCATATGGAGTTCATTCCCAGTCTAAGATCAGACCAAATCAAGGGTTGTGGCAACAGGATTGAAAGCACGCAGGGGGGACCGAGTCAATCCCCGGCTTGCACATTCTGCCTCTCCGGCAAGCTGAGCGCCCGCATGCTCGTTTCGTTGGCTGGCTTAGGCATACGGAGTTCATTCCATGTCTAAGCATACGGAGTTCATTCCAAGTCTAAGATTTTGAGCCATGGTGCACATGCTAGGCTCAGGCATGTGCTGGTGCCGTATTTTTTTCACCCGGGGCACCATCGCCACAGCATCGCTGGAGAGCCTAACTGGCGGCATTGGGGGTTCCAACGATTGGGCGGTCGGGGGAGTGTGCGCACATGATGTGTGATGGGTGCTGGTACTTGGCCCTTATATTGGCCCCCTATCCCTCATCAAACCTCAAGAAATCACACCCCCTTAAAGAGCATTTGAGGTTTTATAGGTTTGCTGCCAGTAGCCATCAAAGCGTCTAAAATGGGGACACCTTTTTCAAACGGACACAAAATCCTCTCCACTTCAAGTTTTTAGCTGAATTTTTTTGTGCATGCCAATAAAAATACAAGGATCACCTCTACCAAATTAGGGGACAAAAATCTTTCTAAAAAAATTTAAAAAATCCCGAACCGTAAAAAGTTTCAAAAATCATGAAAAATAGAAAACGGGTCATCTTGCCACGAAACTTCATATAAAGGCTTAGGGGACCATTGTATGAATTTACAAGCCATAAAAATGGCATTGGCATGGCAGAAATATAAAGATGTACTTGAACCCACCTACCACCCGTTCGATCCCCGACTTGCGCATCCTACCTCTCTGATCGACTGAGCGCCCGCACGCTCATTTCGTGGGTTGGCTTAGGCATACAGAGTTCATTCCATGTCTAAGCATATGGAGTTCATTCCAAGTCTAAGATTTTAAGCCATGGTGCACATGCTAGGCTCGGGCATGTGCTGGTATCGTATTTTTTTCGCCCAGGGCACCATCGTCGGAGCATTGCCGGAGAGCCTAACTGGCGGCATTGGGGGTTTCGGCGATTGGGGGGCCGGGGGAGTGTGCGCACATGATGTGCGATGGGTGCTGGTACTTGGCCCTTATATTGGCCCCCTATCCCTCATCAAACCTCGAGAACTCACACCCCCTTAAAGAGCATTTGAAGTTTTATGAGTTTGCTGCCAGTAGCCATCAAAGCGTCTAAAATGGGGACACCTTTTTCAAACGGACACAAAATCCTCTCCACTTCAAGTTTTTAGCTGAATTTTTTTGTGCATGCCAATAAAAATACAAGGATCACCTCTACCAAATTAGGGGACAAAAATCTTTCTAAAAAAATTTTAAAAAATCCCGAACCGTAAAAAGTTTCAAAAATCATGAAAAATAGAAAACGGGTCATCTTGCCACGAAACTTCATATAAAGGCTTAGGGGACCATTGTATGAATTTACAAGCCATAAAAATGGCATTGGCATGGCAGAAATATAAAGATGTACTTGAACCCACCTACCACCCGTTCGATCCCCGACTTGCGCATCCTACCTCTCTGATCGACTGAGCGCCCGCACGCTCATTTCGTGGGTTGGCTTAAGCATACAGAGTTCATTCCATGTCTAAGCATATGGAGTTCATTCCCAGTCTAAGATTTTAAGCCATGGTGCACATGCTAGGCTCGGGCATGTGCTGGTATCGTATTTTTTTCGCCCAGGGCACCATCGTCGGAGCATTGCCGGAGAGCCTAACTGGCGGCATTGGGGGTTTCGGCGATTGGGGGGCCGGGGGAGTGTGCGCACATGATGTGCGATGGGTGCTGGTACTTGGCCCTTATATTGGCCCCCTATCCCTCATCAAACCTCGAGAACTCACACCCCCTTAAAGAGCATTTGAAGTTTTATAAGTTTGCTGCCAGTAACCATTAAAGTGTCTAAAATGGGACACTTTTTTCAAACGGACACAAAATCTTCTCCACTTCGAGTTTTTAGCTAAATTTTTTTGTGCATGCCTACAAAAATACAAGGATCACCTCTATTAAAATTTGGGGACAAAACTCTTTTTAAAATAATTTTAAAAAATGTCGAACCGTAAAAAGTTTCAAAAATTGTGAAAAATAAAAAACGGGTCGTCTTGCCATGAAACTTCACATGTAGGCTTAGGGGACCATTGTACGAATTTACAAGCCATAAAAATGGTATTGGCATGGCAGAAATATAAAGATGTGCTTGAACCCACCTACCACTCGTTCGATCCCCGGCTTGTGCATCCTGCCTCTCTGGTCGGCTGAGCGCCCGCACGCTGGTTTCATGGGTTAACTTAGGCATACGAAGTTCATCCCCAGTCTAAGCATATGGAGTTCATTCCCAGTCTAAGATCAGACTGGACCGAGGGTTACGACAGCAGGATCGGAAGCACGTACGGGGGACTGAGTCGATCCCCGGCTTGCGCATTCTACCTCTTCGGCCGGCTGAGCACCCGCACGCCCGTTTCGCGGGTTGGCATAGGCATAGGGAGTTAATTCCATGTCTAAGCCCCAGCCGGACCAAGGGTTGTGGCAGCGGGACCTACAGCACGTAGAGAGGGCCCGGGCTGATCCCCGACTTGCGCATTATGCCTCTCTGGTCGGCTCAGTGCCTACACGTTCGTTTCGTGGGTTGACTTAGGCATACGAAGTTAATTCCCAGTCTAAGATTGGACCGAACTGAGGGTTGTGACAGCAGGATCGACAGAATGCAAGAGGGATTGGGCCGGTCCTCGGCTTGTGGATTCTGCCTCTCTGGCCGGCTAAGCGCCCGCACGCTCGTTTCATGGGTTGGCTTAGGCATACGAAGTTCATTCCATGTCTAAGCATAAGGAGTTCATTCCCAGTCTAAGACCAGACCGGACCGAGGGTTGCGGTAGCACGATCAGCAGCATGTAAAGAAGACGGGGTCGATCCCTAGCTTGCACATTCTGCCTCTCCGGTTGGTTGAACGCTCGCACGCTCGGTTCGTGGGTTCGCTTAGGCAAATAGAGTTCATCTCATGTCTAAGCCCCAGCCGGATCGAGGGTTGTGGTAGTAAGACCGACAGTGGGATCGGTAGCATGCAGAGGGGGATTAGGTTGATCCTCGACTTACGTATTACGCCTCTCCGACCGACCTCTTCGACTGATTGAACGCCCGCACGCTCGTTTTGTGGGTTGACTTAGGCATACAGAGTTCATCCCCAGTCTAAGCATACGAAGTTCATTCCCAGTCTAAGATTGGACCAGATGGAAGGTTGCGACAGCAGGATCGGTAGCACGCAGGGGGGACCAGGCCGATCCTCGGCTTGCACATTTTGCCTCTCCGGTCGACTGAGCACCCGCACGCTCATTTTATGGGTTGGCTTAGGCATACGGAGTTCATCCCCAGTCTAAGCATATGGAGTTCATTCCCAGTCTAAGATCGGACCGGACCGAGGGTTACGACAGTAGGATCGACACCAAGCAAAGGAGACCGAGTCGATCCCCGGCTTGCGTATTCTGCCTCTCCGATCGATTGAGGGCCCGCACGCCCATTTCATGGGTTAGCTTAGGCATACGGGGTTCATTCCTAGTCTAAGATTGGATCAGACTGAGGGTTGCGATAGTAGGATCGATAACACGCAGGGGGGACCAGGCCGATCCCCGGCTTACGCATTCTGCCTCTCTGGCCGGTTGAGCACCCGCACGCTCGTTTCATGGGTTGGCTTAGGCATACGGAGTTCATCCCCAGTCTAAGCATATGGAGTTCATTTGCAGTCTAAGATCGGACCAGACCGAGGGTTACGACAGAAGGATCGACAGCACGCAAGGGGGACCGAGTCGATCCCCGGCTTGTAGATTCTGCCTCTCCGACCGGCTGAGGGCCCGCACACCCATTTTATGGGTTAGATTAGGCATAGGGAGTTCATTCCATGTCTAAGCCCTAGCCGAATTGAGGGTTGTGGCAGCGAGACCGGTAGCACATTGAGAGGGACAAGGGTCGATCCCCGGCTTACGCGTTATGCCTCTTTGGTAGGCTCAGTGCCCGCACGCTTGTTTCGTGGGTTGACTTATGGATACGGAGTTCATTCCCAGTCTAAGATTAGACCAAACTGAGGGTTGCAACAGTAGGATCCCTGGCTTACGAATTCTACCTCTCCGATCGGCTGAGTGCCCGCACACTCGTTTCATGGGTTGGCTTAGGTATAAGGAGTTCATTCCATGTCTAAGCATAAGAGTTCATTCTCAGTCTAAGATTTTAAGCCACGGTGCACATGCTGGGCTCGGGCTTGTGCTAGTGTCACATTTTTTTCACCCGGGGCACAATCGTCGGAGCATCGTCGGAGAGCTTAACTGATGACATTGGGGTTTCCGGTGATTAGGGTGGCCGAGGGGTGTGTGCACATGATGTGCGATGGGTGCTGGTACTTGGCCCTTATATTGGCCATCTATCCCTCATCAAACCTCGAGAACTCACACCCCCTTAAAGAGCATTTGAGATTTTATAGGTTTGCAGCCAGTAGCTATTAAAGTGTCTAAAATGGGAACACTTTTTTCAAACGATCACAAAATCTACTCCACTTCGAATTTTTAGCTGAATTTTTTTATGCATGCCAATAAAAATTCTGCCCCTCTGACCGGTTGAGCGCCTGCACGCTTGTTTCATGGGTTGGCTTAGGCATACGTAGTTCATTCCATGTCTAAGTCCCAATCGGACCGAGGGTTGTGGCAGTAAGACCGATAGCGGGATCGACAGCATGTAGAGGGGACTGGGTTGATCCTCGGCTTGCGCATTATGCCTCTCGGATTGGCTGAGTGCCCGCACGCTCGTTTCGTGGGTTGACTTAGGCATACGGAGTTCATCCTCAGTCTAAGTATACGGAGTTCATCCTCAATCTAAGCATACGGAGTTCATTCCTAGTCTAAGATCGGATCGAATCGAGGGTTGCAATAGTAGGATCGATAGCACGCAGGGGGGACCAGGTCGATCCCCGACTTGCGCATTCTACCTCTCCAGCCGGCTGAGCGCCTACATGCCCGTTTCATGGGTTGGCATAGGCATAGGGAGTTCATTCCATGTCTAAGCCCTAGCCAGAGCGAAAGTTATGGTAGCGGGATCGAAGCACGCAGAGAGGGACCAGCCGATCCCTGGCTTGCGCATTATGCCTCTCTGACCGGCTAAGTGCCTGCATTCTCGTTTCATGGGTTGACTTAGGTATACGGAGTTCATTCCTAGTATAAGATTAGATCGGATCAAGGGTTGCAGCAGTAGGATCGACAGCATGCAGGGAGGGACCTGGCTGGTCCCCGGCTTACGCATTCTGCCTCTCCGATCGACTGAGAGCCCGCACGCTCGTTTCGTGGGTTGGCTTAGGCATACGAAGTTCATTCCATGTCTAAGCATACGGAGTTCATTCCCAGTCTAAGATCAAACCGGACCGAGGGTTGCGGCAGTAGGACCAGCAGCAAGATCGACAGCACGCTGGGGTGGACTGGTCGAACCTCGGCTTACGCATTTCGCCTCTCCGGCCGGTTGAGCGCCTGCACGCTCATTTCATGGGTTGGCTTAGGTATACGAAGTTCATTCCATGTCTAAGCCCCAGTCGGATTGAGGGTTGTGGCAGCAGGACCGGCAGCGAGATCGACAGCACGCAGAGGGGATCGGGCTGATCCTTGACTTGCGCATTATGCCTCTCCAACCGACCGAGTGCCTGCATGCTCGTTTCGTGGGTTGACTTAGGCATACGGAATTCATCCATAGTCTAAGCATATGGAGTTCATTCCTAGTCTAAGATCGGACTGGACCGAGGGTTGCGATAGGAGGATCGACAGCACGCAGGAGGGATCGGGCCGATCCTCGGCTTGCACATTCTACCTCTTCGGTCGGCTGAGCGCCCGTACGCTCGTTTCGTGGGTTGGCTTAGGCATAAGGAGTTCATTCCATGTCTAAGCCCAAGCTGGATTGAGGGTTGTCATAGCGGGACCGGCAGCACCCAGAGAGGGATCAGGCCGATCCCTGACTTACGCATTATGCCTCTTCGACCGACTCAGCTCCCACGCGCTCGTTTTG
This sequence comes from Durio zibethinus, assembly GCF_002303985.1. Next base: position 34,276,734 of record NW_019167826.1, on the reverse strand, counting down.
TGGGTTGACTTAGGCATACGGAGTTCATTCCCAATCTATGATCGGATTGAACTGAGGGTTGCGGCAGCAGGTTCGACAACACGCAGAGGGGATCAGACCTGTCCCCGGCTTGCGTATTCTACCTCTCTGATCGATTGAGCGCCCAGACGCTCGTTTCATGAGTTGGCTTAGGCATACGGAGTTCATTTGATGTCTAAACATACCGAGTTCATTCCCAATCTAAGATCAGAATGGATCAAGGGTTGCGATAGCAAGACTAGCAGTAGGATCGGTAGCAAGCAAGAGGGGACCAGGCCGATCCCCGACTTGCGCATTCTGCCTCTCCGACCGACTGAGTGCCCGGATGCTCATTTTCATGGGTTGGCTTAGGCATACGGAGTTCAATCCATGTCTAAGCCCCAGCCGGATCGAAGGTTGTGGCAGCAGGACCAGTAGTAGGATTGACAGCACGTAGAGGGGGATCGGATTGATCCCCAGCTTACGCATTATGCCTCTCTGGCGGGCGGACCTCTCCGGCGGACCTCTCCGATTGGCTGAGCACCCGCATGCTCGTTCTGTGGGTTGACTTAGGCATACGGAGTTCATCCCCAGTCTAAGCATACGGAGTTCATTCCCAGTCTAAGATTGGACCGGACTGAGGGTTGTGGCAACAGGATCGGTAGCACGTAGGGGGGATCGGGCCGATCCTCGACTTACGCATTCTACCTCTCCAGTCGGTTGAGTTCCCGAACGTACGTTTCGTGGGTTAGCTTAGGCATAGGGAGTTCATTCCATGTCTAAGCCCCAACTGGACAGAGGGTTATGGTAGCGAGACCTGTAGCACGCAGTGGGGGACCGGGTCAATCCCTGGCTTGCGCAATGCCCCTTCGGCCGACTCAGCCTTCGTACGCTTGTTTCGTGGGTTGACTTATGCATATGGAGTTCATTCCCAGTCTAAGATAGAACCGGACCGAAGGTTGCGGCAGCAAGATCGACAGTACGCAAGGCGGACCAGGTCGATCCTCGGTTTGTGCATTCTGCCTCTCCGGTTGGCTGACCGTTTGCACGCTCATTCCGTGGGTTGGCTTAGGCATACGGAGTTCATTCCATGTCTAAGCATATGGAGTTCATTCCTAGTCCGGACCTAGTGTTGCAGCAGTAGGACCAGTAGCAGGATCGATAGCACGCAGAGGGGGACCGGGTTGATCTCTGACATGCGCATTCTGCCTCTCCTACCGACTGAGAGCTCGCACGCTCGTTTCGTGGGTTGGCTTAGGCATACGAAGTTCATTACATGTCTAACCCCCAGCCAGTCTGAGGGTTGTGGCAGCGGGACCGACAGCACCCAGAGGGGGATCGGGTCAATCCCCGGCTTGCACATTATGCCTCTCTAGCTGGCTCAATGCCCGTACGCTACTTTCATGGGTTGACTTAGGCATACGGAGTTCATTTCCAGCCTAAGATCGGATTGGAATGAGGGTTGCGGTAGCAGGATCGATAGCACGCAGGGGGGACTGGGCCAGTCCCCGGTTTGTGCATTCTGCCCTCCGATCGGTTAAGCGCCCGCACACTCGTTTCATGGGTTGGCTTAGGCATACAGAGTTCATTCCATGTCTAAGAATACAGAGTTCATTCCCAGTCTAAGATCGGATCAGACCGAGGGTTGCGGTAGCAGGACCAGCAGCAACCAGCAGCAAGATCGGTAGCACGTAGGGGGAACCGGATTGATCCTCGGCTTGTGCATTCTACCTCTTCGGTCGGCTGAGAGCCCGCACGCTCGTTTCATGGGTTGGCTTAGGCATACGAAGTTCATTCCATGTCTAAGCCCCAGTCGGATCAAGGGTTGTGGCAGTAGGATCAGCAGTGGGATCGACAGCACGCAGAGGGGGATCGGGCTGATCCCCGACTTGCGCATTATGCCTCTCTGGCCGGTTGAGCACCCGTACGCTCATTTCATGGGTTGACTTAGGCATACGGAGTTCATCCCTAGTCTAAGCATACGGAGTTCATTCCCAGTCTAAGATCGAATCAGACCGAGGGTTGCAGCAGCAGGATCGACAACACGCAGGTGGGACCAGCTTGATCCCCGGCTTACGCATTCTGCCTCTCTGGCCGGTTGAGCACCCGCACACCCATTTCATGGGTTGGCTTAGGCATAGGGAGTTCATTCCATGTCTAAGCCCCAGCTGGACCGAGGGTTGTGGTAGCGGGACCGGTAGCACGCTGAGCGTGACTAGGTTGATCCCCGCCCGCACACTCGTTTCGTGGGTTAGCTTCGGCATACGAAGTTCATTCCATGTCTAAGCATATGGAGTTCATTCCTAATCTAAGAGTTTGAGCCATGGTGCACATGCTGGGCTCGGGCATGTGCTGGTGCCGTATATTTTTCGCCCGAGCCACCATCGTCGAAGCATCACCGAAGCATCGCCGGAGAGCCTAACTGACGGCATTGGGGGTTCCAGCGATTGGGGGGGCCAGGGAGTGTGCGCACATGATGTGCGATGGGTGCTGGTACTTGGCCCTTATATTGGCCCCCTATCCCTCATCAAACCTCGAGAACTCACACCCTCTTAAAGAGCATTTGAGATTTTATAGGTTTGCTACCAGTAGCCATTAAAGTGTCTGAAATGGGGACACTTTTTTCAAATGGTCACAAAATCTTCTCCACTTCGAGTTTTAAGCTGAATTTTTTTGTGCATGCCAACAAAAATACAAGGATCACCTTTACCAAATTTGGGGACAAAACTCTTTCCAAAAAAATTTTTAACAAATCCTGAACCGTAAAAAGTTTCAAAAATCATGAAAAATAGAAAACGGGTCGTCTTGCCATGAAACTTCACATGTAGGCATAGGGGACCATTGTATGAATTTACAAGCCATAAAAATGGCATTGGTAGGGCAGAAATATGAAGATGTGCTTGAACCCACCTACCACTCGTTCAATCCCCGACTTACGCATCCTGCCTCTCTGGTCGACTAAGCATCCGCACGCTCGTTTCTTGGGTTGATTTAGGCATACGGAGTTCATCCCCAGTCTAAGCATACAGAGTTCATTCCTAATCTAAGATCAGACCGAATCGAGGGTTACGGTAGTAGGATCGACGGCACGTAAGGGGGATCGGGTTGATCCTCGGCTTGCGCATTCTACCTCTCCGATCGGCTAACGCCCGCACGCCCGTTATGTGGGTTGACTTAGGCATAGGGAGTTCATTCCATGTCTAAGCCCCAGCCAGACGGAGGGTTGTGGCAGCGAGATCGGCAGCACGTAGAGGGGGATCGGACCGATCCCCAGCTTGCGCATTATGCCTCTCCGATCGACTCAGCACCCGTACGCTCGTTTCGTGGGTTAACTTAGGCATACAAAGTTCATTCCCAGTCTAAGATCGGACCAGACCGAGGGTTACGGCAGCAGGATCAACAGCGCGCAGGGGGGACTGGGCCGGTCCCTGGCTTGTGTATTCTACCTCCCCAGCTAGCTGAGCGCCCACAACGCTCGTTTCGTGGGTTGGCTTAGGCATACGGAGTTCATTCCATGGCTAAGCATACGGAGTTCATTCCATGTCTAAGCATACGGAGTTCATTCCTAGTCTAAGATTGAACTGGACCGAGGGTTACGGTAGCAGGATCGACCGCACGCAGGGGGGGACCAGGCCGATCCTCGGCTTGCGCATTCTACCTCTCCGGCTGGTTGACTGCCCGCACACTCATTTCGTGGGTTGGCTTTGGCATACGGCATTCATTCCATGCCTAAACCCCAGCCGGACCGAGGGTTGTGGTAGCAAGACCAGTAGTGGGATCAACAACACGCGGAGGGGGATCAAGCTGATCCTCGACTTGTGCATTATGTCTCTCTGATCGGCCTCTCCGGTTGACTGAGCACCTGTGTCACGGGCTCCGACCTTAGACTCAGAATCCATGCGGCCTTAGGCTTGGAATCATCTCCTTTGTGCCTGAGTCTACCTAAAACACAAGGATGCGGGCACTAGAACAATGGGAAGGCCTGATTACGCAAGTTAAAGAGAAACAGGATGAACAAGATAGAATTATGGAAATGCTCTTGTATTCACTGAAACAGAAGTGTTTGATGGTGTCCAAATGAGTGTGGAGCAGCCCTCTATTTATAGTTGAGGCTCCAGCTACAACTTAATGGCAATATCCCTAGAATAAAGGCTAAAATCATGGGATTACAATCAATCAAGATGCTAACTCCTAATTTTCAGGGTCAACCAAATCTGCTAGGATGCTCTTGCTGATCCTACCTGCTTCCAGAAGCTTCCCTTGGTGTCCAGCACCTTGGGCACTTCTGGATGTGGTACGGGCAGCTTGTATACCAGGCCTTGGTCTCACGGGTTGGCCTGCAAGTCGGGCAGGCATTCTGAACTCGTTTGCTAGGCTTTGCATGCAGATACCCGCTAGCACGCCTGGTCTACGGGCCTCAACCTCTGGCTTGCCTGCTGGTCTGCCTGATGTGCCTGGCATGCCCACCCAGGATGTGACATTCTCTCCCACCTGATTGCCAACGCCCTTATTGCATCTTCTACATGGTATTGCTTGATCTGGTCCCCGAACTGCCATAAGTCCTCTGCTGGTTCCCAGCTCACTTCATGTCTGGAAGTCCCTTCTAGCGCGCCAAGTACTCATGTCTTGGTTGATAGTTCTTTCGTCTCACCTCTCGGTCAGCCATGATACTGTGGACCTCCTTCTCATATGAGGCCTTTGCTCCCAATGGTGCACACTTTGACTCTGCCCATCTTGGATCTCCTTCATCCTCATGGAACGGCTTGAGCATGCTCACATGGAACACCGAGTGTACCCTTGGCTTGGGTGGCATATCCAGCTTGTAGGCAACCTTGCCTACCCTCTTGACTACTCGGAAAGGTCCCCCATACCTCCAAACTAGGCCTTTGTACAGCCCCCTATGGTGCACAATGGGATGCAGCTTCACTAACACCAAGTCTCCAACCTGGAACTGCACATCCCGCCTCTTCTAGTCTGCCCACTTCTTCGACCTCTTGGCCACCTTATGTAGACAAACTCTGGCCAAGTCAGTTTGCTCCTGCCATGCCTTGGCAAACTTGCATGCTACTGGATTTGACCTTGTATAACCTGTAGTAATCGAACCAGGTGTTAGTGGTTGTTGCCCTGTTACAACCTTAAATGGGCTCTGGTTCATTACCTCACTCCTTTGCAAGTTATAGAAAAATTGTGCAATATCTAGCAGCTTTGGCTAGTCCCTTTGTATGGCACTCACATAGTGCCTGAGGTAGACTTCCAATAGTCCATTTACTTGCTCTATCTGCCCATCGATCTGTGGATGCATGCTGGTGGAAAAGTTCCAGTCTGACCCCAACAGCTTGAACAACTCAATCTAGAACCTGCCTGTGAAACGCTCATCCCAATCACTGACAATGGTCCTCCGCACTCCCTAGTACTTAACCATGTTCTTCAGGAACAATCGAGCTGCCTCCTTGGCTGGGCACTCCTTGGTTGCTGGAATGAAGATTCCATACATGGAAAACCTGTCCACCCCTACCACGATGCTTCCAAACCCTTCTGTTTTGGATAGACCGACTATAAAGTCTAGAGAAACACTTTCCCATGGTCGCTCTGGCACTGGCAATGGCTCCAAGAGACCGCCTGGTTTCTTGAGCTCCACCTTGTCCTGTTGGCACACAAGATAAGTCTTCACATAGGCCTCCACATCGTCTCTCATGTGTGGCCAGTAGTACCGGTCCTCTATCAGGGCCAAGGTACGACTCACTCTGGGGTATCCAGCCCACCTTGAATCATGGCATTCTTGCAAAACTTCCTTGCGGAGCTTTCCATGCTGTGGCACAAACAATCTACTGCCCCTGGTGTACAGCAAGCCATCCTGCAATGAAAATCGCCTAGTCTTACCTTACTGGGCATACTCTATCAAAGCCTTGGCTGTAGGATCATGTGCAAGTCCCTCCTTGATGCACGGCACCAGTGACCCCTCTGGTGGGCTAATGGAAGCAAGGTTAGCCTTCCTACTCAGGGCATCTGGCACTAGGTTCACCCGTCCGGGCTTGTACTCCATTCGAAAATCAAATTCTACAAGAAAATCTTGCCATCTCACCTACTTGGGGGACAGCTTCTTCTGCGTTTGGAAGTAGCTGGTTGCCACATTGTCCGTCCTAACCACGAACCTCAACCCCAATAGGTAATTGTACCAAGTGCGCAAGCAGTGCACCACTGCAGTCATCTTCTTCTCTTGGACTGTGTACTTGCGTTTAGTCTCATTCAGCTTTTACTCTCGAACGCGATTGGTCGTCCCTCCTACATCAACACTTCCCCTATGGCAAAGTCTGATGCATCCGTATGCACCTCATACTGCTTGGCATGGTCTGGCAAGGCCAAGACTGGCTCTTCGGTCACAACCCGCTTCAACCTATCAAAGGCTTCCTGGCACCCTGTGCTGCACTCCCATGCTCTCCCTTTCTTGAGCAAGTCAGTCAATGGCGTGGCTATTGCTGAGTGACCTTTGATGAAGCGCCTGTAGTAGTTAACCAGCCCAAGGAATGATCTCAACTCAGTGACCTTGGCTGGCGGTTGCCACTCCATGATGGCGTGTATCTTGCCTTCATCCATGCGTATCTTGCCACCTCCCACTATGTGGCCAAGAAACGGGATCTCATGCTGGGTGAATGAACACTTCTCCCTCTTGACAAATATCTTGTGCGCCCGTAACACCTCGAACACCTATCTCAAGTGGTCTACATGCTCTCTCAAAGTCTGGCTGTAGATCACAATGTCATCCAAATAAACCATAACAAACCAATCAAGGAATGACTAAAGTACCTTGTTCATAAGGGTGCAAAATGTTGCTGGGGCGTTTGTGAGTCTGAAAGACATCACCAAGAACTCATACGAACCATACCAAGTGACACATGCTATCTTTGGCTCATCTCCCTCCGCAATCCTGACTTGATAGTAGCCTGACCTCAAATCCAGCTTGGTGAACCACCTTGTGCTCCTAAGTTGATCGAACAAGTCTGCAATGAGTGGGATCGGGTACTTGTTCTTGATGGTCAGCTTGTTCAAAGCCTGGTAGTCTATGCACAGCCGCAATGACCCATCATGCTTGTGCTAGAATAGAATCGGTGCACCATAGGGTGCCTTCGATGGTCTGATGAAGCCAGCATCAACTAACTCCTTGAGCTGCTTCCTCAACTCCTCCAACTCTGGTGGAGACATTTGGTAAGGGGCTTTGGCTGGTGGCTTGGCCTTAGGCACCAGCTTGATCTTGTGGTCCACCTCCCTCTTAGGTGGTAGCTTGCTAGGCAACATTGCGGGTATCACATCACTAAAGGTCCTCAGCACCTTTAGCACCTCCAAGGGTGACTCGGTCTCTTTCTCCCTTGGCTCATCATATTTCAAAGTTGCCAAGAAGGTATTTTTTTGTCTGCTTATCGCCTTGGCAAATTGGATGGCTGACACCACCCGCGACCTAACTCCAAACCTTCTCTTTAATGGCACTAGGCATTGGCACCGTGCATCCAAGATGCAAACACAATCGACAAAAGGCACAAGGAGGGCGTTAATCCGAACAAGGAAATCCAACCCAATCACAAACTCATAGTCATCAACGGGTATTACCTCTATGGTCTCCTTGCCTTTCCAGTCTCCAAGCTACAACTCCACTCCTCGTGCTACTCCAATGGCTGGAACCTCCTTGGAGTTCACTGTTTTAATGGTACCAATCCCTTTCTGCACCTTTAGTCTGAGCTTCCGAGCTCCATCACATGAAATAAAAAGATGTGAGGCACTTGTGTCCACTAGTGTGCTCACCTTCTGACCCACAACCATCAGATCCGTAAGCATCAAGCCCTTTGGCTTACAGCTCCCTTTACTCTGGACAGCATTGAGCACCAACGACCCAAGCTTTGCTGCCTCTGACTCTGGCTCCTCGTTAGACTCCTTGTCTACAGCAGCCAGCTTGCCCTTCTATGGGCAATTGCGTGCTATGTGGCTTCCTCCACATACGTAGCATGCTAGTGGCTCTCGATCCCCTTTTGGCTTTCCACTTGCCTGTTGGTGGCTTCCTCTCGCCATCCTTGGTTGAACGGTCTCGATCTCCATCCTTGGACTTCGGATCATGGTCCTTCCCCTTGGACTGCTTCTTTCGATCCCTATCGTCCCTGCCCTTACCCTTGGGCTTGGAAGACTCGAACTTGTTCAGAGGCTTGAACTCTATCAAGGCCTCGACAGTAGTCATGGCTTTAGCCAAGTCATGAACTCCTCTCCTTTGTAGCTCATGCTTCACCCACGGCTTCAGCCCATCCATGAAAGTAAAGAAGGTGTCCTTCTCACTTAGATCCGAGATCTATAGCATTAGTTCAGAGAATTTCTGGACATACTCCCTTATGTCCCCTTGCTGGCTCAGCCTGCGTAACTTTGCACGTGCCTTATCATTGGCATACTCCGAGTAAAATTGTTCTCTAAACTCTTTTTGGAACTCTGCCCAGGTTCCAATCTTGGTGCTCCCACGCCTGACATCATCACACCTGCGCCTCCACCATAATAAGGCTACATTAGTGAGATACATAGCAATGGTGCTTACCTTTATCGCCTTGTCTTGCATGCCCATGGCCTAGAAGTACTGCTCCATACCTCAAAGGTAGTTGTCTACTTCCTTGGCCGCCCTAGTCCCCTTAAACTCCTTAGGCTTGGGGACATCCATTCTGGATTTGGACACTCTAGCAAACATGCCATTAAACATGCCATTCCCAATGGCAGTCTTGCAAGCAATGAGGTCACTGGCAAGCTCTTCCATCCGTTGGTGCATGGCCTCCATGCCATAGTGCAAGGTCAGCACTTCAGCCTCCAAGGTTTGATTCTTTCGGGTGAACACGTCCAAGCCTTTATTGAGAGCAGCTTCCAGCTCACTTTGGATCTCCTCCCCTATGGAGTCTAGCGATGCAATGTGAGTCTCTACCTCCTCAAGCTTCTCCCCCATGTTACATACAGTCACCTCCACCTTGGCCAGCCTACCGTCCATGGTAGACCAGATATCTCTAGAACTGGCTTTCTTGCCTCTTCCACGCCTATGCTCTTAGGCCTCTGGTTGTCGGCTAGCAACGTCGCTTTGGGATGCCATCTCCTTAATCATGATCTAACCTGCACAACACAAACACGCAGAATCAAACTTGCTCTGATACCAACTGTCACGGGCTCTGACCTTAGACTCAGAATCCATGCAGCCTTAGGCTTTGAATCTCTTCATTTGTGCCTAAGTCAGCCTAAAACACAAGCGTGCAGGCACTAGAACACTGAAAAGGTCTGATTACGCAAGTTAAGGAGAAACAGGATGAACAAGACAAATTCTGGAAATGCTCTTGTATTCAATGAAACAGAAGTGTTTGATGGTGTCCAAATGAGGGTGGAGTAGCCCTCTATTTATAGTTGAGGCTCCAGACACAACTTAATGGCAATATCCCTAGAATAAAGGCTAAAATCATGGGATTACAATAAATGAGGATGCTAACTCCTGATTTTCAGGGTCAACCAAATCTGCCAAGATGATCCTACTAATCTTGCCTGCTTCCAGAAGCTTCCCTTGCATGTCCAGCACCTTGGGCCCTTCTGAATGTGGTGCGGGCAGCTTGTATGCCAGGCCTTGGTCTCACAGGCTGGCCTGCAAGTCGGGCGGGTATTCTGAACTCGTTTGCTAGGCTTTGTGTGTAGATACCCGCTAGCACGCCTGGTCTACAAGCCTCAACCTCTGGCTCGTCTGCTGGTCCACCTAATGTGCCTGGCGCAACCGCCCAGGGCGTGACACCCGCACGCTCATTTCATGGGTTGACTTAGGCATACAGAGTTCATCCCCAGTCTAAGCATACGGAGTTCATTCCCAGTCTAAGATCGGACAAGACCGAAGGTTACGGTAGCTTGCAGGGGGGACCAGGTCGATCCCCGGCTTACGCATTCTGCCTCTCCGACCGGCTGAGCGCCCGCATGCCCGCTTCGTGGGTTGGCTTAGGCATAGGGAGTTCATTCGATCTCTAAGCCTGAGCCAGACCGAGGGTTGTGGCACGGGACAAACAGCACGTAGAGGGGGACCGGGCTTATCCCTGGCTTGCGTATTTTGCCTCTTCGGTCGGCTAAGCGCCTGCACTTTTGTTTCATGGGTTAGCTTAGGCATATGGAGTTCATTCCATGTCTAAGCATATGAAGTTCATTCCCAGTCTAAGAGTTTGAGCCATGGTGCACATGTTGGGCTCAGGCATGTGCTGGTGCCGTATTTTTTTCGCCTAGGGCACCATCGTCGGAGCATCGTCGGAGAGCCTAACCGGCGGCATTGGGGGTTTCGATGATTGGGGAGGCTGGGGGGTGTGCGCACATGATGTGCGATGGGTGCTGGTACTTGGCCGTTATATTGGCCCCCTATCCCTCATCAAACCTCGAGAACTCACACCCCCTTAAAGAGCTTTTGAGATTTTATAGGTTTGCCGTCAGTAGCCATTAAAGTGTCTGAAATGGGGACACTTTTTTCAAACGGTCACAAAATCTTCTCCACTTCGAGTTTTTAGCTGAATTTTTTTGTGCTTGCAAAAAAAAATACAAGGATCACCTCTACCTAATTTGGGGACAAAAATCTTTCTAAAAAAATTTTCAAAAATCCCGAATCGTAAAAATTTTTGAAAATCTTAAAAAATAGAAAACGGGTCGTCTTGCCACGAAACTTCACATGAAGGCTTCGGGGACCATTGTATGAATTTATAAGCCATAAAAATGGCATTGGCATGGCAGAAATATGAACATGTGCTTGAACCAACCTACCACCCGTCCGATCCCCAACTTGCGCATCCTGCCTCTCTGGTCGACTGAGCGCCGGCACGCTTGTTTCGTGGGTTGACTTAGGCATATGGAGTTCATCCCCAGTCTAAGCATACAGAGTTCATTCCCAGTCTAAGATCGGATCAGACCGAGGGTTGCAGCAGCAGGATCGACAGCATGCAAGGGGGATCGGGCCGATCCTCGGCTTGCACATTCTGCCTCTCTGGTCGGCTGAGCGCCCGCAAGGCTGTTCCGTGGGTTGGTTTAGGCATAGGGAGTTCATTCCATGTCTAAGCCCCAGCTGGACCAAGGGTTGTGGTAGCAGGATCGGTAGCACGCAGAGGTGGACCAGGTTGATCCCTAGCTTGCGCGTTATGCCTCTCCAGCCGGCTCAGCGCCCGCACGCTCGTTTCGTGGGTTGACTTAGGCATACGGAGTTCATTCCCAGTCTAAGATCAGACTGGATCGAGGGTTGCAGCAGTAGGATAGACAGGACACAGGGGGGATCGGGTCGGTCCCCGACTTGTGCATTCTGCCTCTCCAGCCGGCTGAGCGCCCGTACGCTCATTTAATGGGTTGGCTTAGGCATACGGAGTTCATTCGATGTCTAAGCGTACGGAGTTCATTCCCGATCTAAGATCAGACTGAATTGAGGGTTACGGTAGTAGTACCAGTAACAGGATCGACAGCACACAGGGAGGGACCAGGCCGATCCTTGGCTTACGCATTCTACCTCTCTAGCCGACTGAGCGCCCACATGCTCGTTTCATGGGTGGGCTTAGGCATACTGAGTTCATTCCATGTCTAAGCCCCAGTCGGACCAAAGGTTGTGGTAGCAGGACCGGTAGCGGGATCCGCTGCACGCAAAGGGGGATTGGGCTGATCCCCAGCTTGCGCATTATGCCTCTCAGGCAGGTTGAGCCCTTGTACGCTCGTTTCATTGGATGACATAGGCATACCGAGTTCATCCCCAGTCTAAGCATATGGAGTTCATTCCCAGTCTTAGATCAGACTGGATCGAGGGTTACGACAGTAGGATCGGTAGCACGTAGGGGGGACCGGGCCGATCCCCAGCTTACGCATTCTACCTCTCTGGCCGACTGAGCGCCCGCACGCCCATTTCGTTTGTTGGCATAGGCATAGGGAGTTCATTCCATGTCTAAGCACTAGCAGACCGAGGGTTGTGGCAGCGGGACCGACAGCACGCAGAAGGGGACCGGGTCGATCCCCGGTTTACGCATTATGCATTTTCGGTCGACTCAGTGCCCGCACGCTCGTTTCGTGGGTTGACTTATGCATACGGAGTTCATTCCCAGTCTACGATCAGACCGGACCAAGGGTTGCAGCAACAAGATCGACAGCACGCAGGGGGGACCAGGCTGATCCCCGGCTTGCGCATTCTGCCTCTCCGGCTGGCTGAGTGTCCGCACGCTCGTTTCGTGGGTCAGCTTACGCATACGGAGTTCATTCCATGTCTAAGATCACGGAGTTCATTCCTAGTCTAAGAGTTTGAGCCATGGTGCACATGCTAGGCTCGGGCATATGCTGGTGCCGTATTTTTTTCGCCCGGGGCACCATCGTCGGAGCATCACCGGAGAGCCTAACCGACGTTATTAGGGGTTTCGGAGATTGGGGGGCCGGGGAGTGTGCGCACACGATGTGCGATGGGTGCTGGTACTTGGCCCTTATTTGGCCCCCTATCCCTCATCAAATCTCGAGAATTCACACCCCCTTAAAGAGCATTTGAGATTTTATAGGTTTGCTACCAGTAGCCATTAAAGTGTCTAAAATGGAGACACTTTTTTGAAACGGTCACAAAATCTTCTCCACTTCGAGTTTTCAGCTGAATTTTTTTATGCATGCCAAAAAAAATACAAGGATCACCTCTACCATATTTGGGGACAAAACTCTTTCTAAAAAATTTTAAAAATCCTGAACCGTAAAAAGTTTCAAAAATCATGAAAAATAGAAAGCGGGTTGTCTTGCCACGAAACTTCACATGAAGGCTTAGGGGACCATTTTATGAATTTACAAGCCATAAAAATGGCATTGGCATGGCAGAAATATGAAGATGTGCTTCAGCCCACCTACCACCCGTTCGATCCCCGGCTTGCGCATCCTGCCTCTCTGGTCGGTTGAGCGCCTGCAGGCTCATTTCGTGGGTTGACTTAGGCATACGGAATTCATCCCCAGTCTAAGCATATAGAGTTCATTCCCAGTCTAAGATCAGATCGAACCGAGGGTTGCGACAATAGGATCGACAGCACGCAGGGGGGATCAGGCTGATCCCCGGGTTACGCATTCTGCCTCTCCATCCAGCTGAGCACCCGTACGCTCGTTTCGTGGGTTGGCTTAGGCGTAGGGAGTTCATTCCATGTCTAAGCCCCAGTCAAACCGAGGGTTGTGGCAGCTAGACTGGCAGCACGCAGAGTGGGATCGGGCCAATCCCCGGCTTGCGCATTATGCCTCTCCGATCAGCTCAGTGCCCGCACGCTCGTTTCGTGGGTTGACTTATGCATACGGAGTTCATTCCCAGCCTAAGATCGGACCAGACCAAGGGTTACAGTAGCAAGATTGACAGCATGTAGGGGGGACCGGGTCGATCCCCGCTTGTGCATTCTGCCTCTCCGGTCGGCTAAGCGCCTGCATGATCGTTTTGTGGGTTGGCTTAGGCATACGGAGTTCATTCCATATCTAAGCATACGGAGTTCATTCCCAGTCTAAGATTTTGAGCCATGGTGCACATACTGGGCTTGGGCATGTGCTGGTGCCGTATTTTTTTCACCCAGGGCACCATCGTCGAAGCATCGTTGAAGCATCACTGGAGAGCCTAACCGGTGGTATTGGGGGTTCCGACGATTGGGGTGGTCGGGGTGTGTGCACACATGATGTGCAATTGGTGCCGGTACTTGGCCCTTATATTGGGACCCTATCCCTCATCAAACCTCGAGTACTCAATCCCCCTTAAAGAGCATTTGAGATTTTATAGGTTTGCTTCCAGTAGCTATTAAAGTGTCTGAAATGGGGACACTTTTTCAAACGATCACAAAATCTTCTCCAATTCGAGTTTTTAGCTGAATTTGTTTTTGCATGCCAAAAAAAATACAAGGGTCACCTTTACCAAATTTGGGGTCAAAACTCTTTCTAAAAAAATTTTAAAAAATCCCAAACCGTAAAAAGTTTCAAAAATCGTGAAAAATAGAAAACGAGCCGTCTTGCCACGAAAGTTCACATGAAGGCTTAGGGGACCATTGTATGAATTTACATTCCATAAAAAAGGCATGGGCAGGGCAATAATATGAAGATGTGCTTATGTCACGGGATCTGACCTTAGACTCCGAATCCGTGCAGCCTTAGGCTTGGAATCTCCTCCTTTGTGCCTAAGTCAGCCTAAAACACAAGCGTGCGGGTACTAGAATAATGGGAAGGGCTGATTATGCAAGTTAAAGAGAAATAGGATGAACAAGACAGAATTCTGAAAATGCTCTTGTATTCACTGAAACAGAAGTGTTTGATGGTGTACAAATGAGGGTGGAGCAGCCCTCTATTTATAGTTGAGGCTCTAGCTACAACTTAATAGCAATATCCCTATAATAAAGGCTAAAATCATGGGATTACAATTAATCAAGATGCTAACTCCTGATTTTTGGGGTCAACCAAATCTGCCAGGATGCTCCTGCTGATCCTGCCTGCTTGCAGAAGCTTCCCTTACGTGTCCAGCACCTTGGGCACTTCTGGATGTGGTGCGGGCAGCTTGTATACCATGCCTTGGTCTCACGAGCTGGCCTGCAAGTCGGGCGGGCGTTTTGAACTAGTTTGCTAGGCTTTGCGCATAGATACCCACCAGCACTAGCACGCCTGGTCTACGGGCCTTAACTTCTGGCTCGCCTGATGGTGCACCTGATGTGCTTGGCACACCTGCCCAGGGCGTGACATTCTGCCCCACCTAATTGTACAATGCCATCATTGTGTCTTCTACATGGTACTGCCTGATCTGGTCTTCGAACTGGCATAAGTCATCTGTTGGTTCGCAACTCGCCTCACTGTCTGAAAGTCCCTTCCAGTGCACCAAGTACTCTTGTCTTGGCTGATAATTCTTTTGTCTCACCTCTTGGTCAGCTATGATGCTATGGACCTCCTTCTCATATGAGGCCCTTGCTCCCAATGGCACACATTTTGACTCTACCCATCTTGGATCTCCCTCATCCTCATGGAATGGCTTGAGCATGCTCACATGAAACACCGGGTGTACACTCAGCTTGGGTGGCATATCCAGCTTGTAGGCAACCTTACCTACCCTCTTGACTACTCAGAAAGGTCTCTTATACCTCTAGACTAGGCCTTTGTACAGCCCCCTATGGTGCACAATGGGATGTAGCTTCACCAACACCAAGTCTCTAACCTGGAACTGCACATCCTGCCTCTTCTGGTCTGCCCACTTCCTCGACCTCTTGGCTGCCTTGTGTAGACAAACTCTGGCCAAGTCAGTTTGCTCCTACCATGCCTTGGCAAACTTGTATGCTGCTGGATTCGGCCCTGTATAACCTACAACAATCGAATCGGGTGTTAGTGGTTGTTACCCTGTCACAACCTCAAATGGGCTCTAGTTCGTTACCTCACTCCTTTGCAAGTTGTAGGAAAATTGCACAATATCTAGTAGCTTTGGCCAGTCCCTTTGTGTGGCACTCACATAGTGCCTGAGGTAGACCTCCAATAGTCCATTCACTTGTTCTGTCTGCCCATCGGTCTGCGGATGCATGCTGGTGGAAAAGTTCAAGTCTGACCCCAATAGCTTGAACAACTTAGTCTAGAACTTGCTCGTGAAATGCCCGTCTCGATCACTAACAATGGTCCTCGACACTCCCCAGTACTTAACCATGTTTTTCAGGAACAATCAAGCTGCCTCCTCGATTGGGCACTTCTTGGTTGCTGGAATGAAAATTCCATACTTGAAAAACCTGTCCACCACTACCATGATGCTTCCAAACCCTTCTGCTTTGGGTAGATCGACTATAAAGTCCAGAGAAACACTCTCCCATGGTTGCTCTGGCACTGGCAATGGCTCCAAGAGACTGCCTGGTTTCTTGAGCTCCACCTTGTCCTATTGGCACACAAGACAAGTCTTCCCATAGGCCTCCACATTCAGTAGTACCGGTCCTCGATCAGCATCAAGGTGCGGCTCACTCCAGGGTGTCCAGCCTACCTTGCATCATGGCATTCTTACAAAACTTCCTTGTGGAGCTTCCCGTGCTGCGGCACAAACAGCCTACTACCCCTGGTGTACAGCAAGCCATCCTGCAACCAAAATCGCCTAGTTTTACCTTGCTGGGCATACTCCATCAAAGCTTTCACTGTAGGATCATGTGTAAGTCCCTCCTTGATGCGCAGCACCAGTGACCCCTTTGGTTAGCTAATGGTAGGAAGGTTAGCCTTTCTGCTCAGGGCGTCTGCCACTAGGTTCGCCCGTCTTGGCTTGTACTCCATTTGGAAATCAAATTCTACAAGAAAATCTTGCCATCTCGCCTGCTTGGGGGACAGCTTCTTCTGTGTTTGGAAGTAGCTGGTTGCCACATTATCCCTCTTTACCATGAACCTCGACCCCAACAGGTAATGGCCCCAAGTGCGCAAGTAGTGCACCACTGCAGTCATCTCCTTCTCTTGGACCATGTACCTACGTTCAATCTCGTTCAGCTTCCTGCTCTTGAACGTGACTGGACATCCCTCATGCATCAACACGCCCCCTATGGTAAAGTTTGATGCATCCGTATGTACCTCATATGGCTTGGCATGGTCTGGCAAGGCCAAGACTGGTTCCTCGATCATAGCCCGCTTCAACCTGTCAAAGGCTTCCTGGCACCCTGCGTTCCACTCCCATGCTCTCTCTTTCTTGAGCAAGTCAGTCAATGGTGTGGCTATCTCTGAGTGACCTTCGATGAAGTGCCTGTAGTAGTTAACCAGCCCAAGGAATGATCTCAACTCAGTGACCCTGGCTGGCGGTTGCCACTCCAGGATGGCGTGTATCTTACCTTCATCCATGCATATCCTGCCACCTCCCACTATGTGGCTAAGGAACGGGATCTCCTGCTGGGTGAATGAGCACTTCTCCCTCTTAACAAACAGCTTGTGCGCCCGTAACACCTCGAACACCTATCTCAAGTGGTCTACATGCTCTCCCAAAGTCTGGCTATAGATTACAATGTCATCCAAATAAACCACCACAAACCAATCAAGGAATGACTGAAGTACCTTGTTCATAAGGGTGCAAAATGTTGCTGGGGCATTCGTGAGTCCGAAAGGCATCACCAAGAACTCATACGAACCATACCGAGTGACAAATGTTGTCTTTGGCTCATCTCCCTCTATGATCCTGACTTGATAGTAGCCTGACCTCAAATCCAGCTTGGTGAACCACCTTGTGCTCCCAAGTTGATCGAACAAGTCCGCAATTAGTGGGATGGGGCACTTGTTCTTGATGGTCAGCTTGTTCAAAGCCCGGTAGTCTATGCACAGCTGCAATGACCCATCATGCTTGCGCTGGAATAGAACCGATGCACCATAGGGTGCCTTCGATGGCCTGATGAAGCCAGCATCAACTAACTCCTTGAGCTACTTCCTTAACTCCTCCAACTCTGGTGGAGACATTCGGTAAGGGGCTCTGGCTGGTGGCTTCACCTCGAACACCAACTCGATCTTGTGGTCCACCTTCCTCTTAGGGGGTAGCTTGCTAGGCAGCTTTGTGGGCATCACATCACTAAAGGTCTTCATCACCTTTAGTACCTCCAAGGGTGACTCGGTCTCCTTCTCCCTTGGCTCATCATATTTCTCCAAGGTGTCTTCTTGTCTGCTTACCGCCTTGGCAAATTGGATGGCTGACACCACCTGCGACCCAACTTTAAACCCTCTCCTCAATGGCACTAGGCATTGGCATCGTGCATCCAAGATGCAAACACAATCGGCAAAAGGCATAAGGAGGGTGTTAATCCGAACAAGGAAATCCAACCCAATCACAAACTCATAGTTGTCAAGGGGTATTACCTCAATGGTCTCCTTGCCTTTCCAGTCTCTAAGCTGTAACTCCACTCCCCGTGCTACTCCAATGGCTGGAACCTCTTTGGAGTTCACCGTTTTAATGGTACCAGTCCCTTTTTGCACCTTTAGTCCAAGCTTTCAGGCTCCATAAAAAGATGTGAGGCACCTGTGTCCACCAGTGCGCTCACCTTCTGACCCGCAACCATCAAATTCGTAAACATCAAGCCCTTTGGCTTGCGGTTCCCCTTACTCTAGATGGCATTGAGCACCAATGACCTAAGCTTTGCTGCCCCTAACTCTAGCTCCTCGTTAGACTCCTTGTCTACAGCAGCCAGCTTGCCCTTCTGTAGGCAATTGTGCACTATGTGGCTCCCTCCACATAGGTAGCATACTAGTGGCTCTCGGTCCCCCTTTGCTTTCCACTAGCCTGCTGGTGGCTTCCTCTCACCATCCTTGGTTAAATGGTCTCGGTCCCCATCCTTTGACTTTTGATCATGATCCTTCCCTTTGGACTGCTTCTTTTGGTCCCTATCGTCCCTGCCCTTACCCTTGGGCTTGGAAGACTTGAACTTGTTTAGAGGCTTGAACTCTATCAAGGCCTCGGCAGTAGTCATGGCTTTGGCCAAGTCATGAACTCCCCTCCTTTGTAGCTCATGCTTCACCCACGACTTCATCCCATCCATGAAAGCAAATAAGGCATCCTTCTCGCCTAGATCCGAGATTTGTAATATTAGTTCAAAGAATTTTTGGACATACTCCCTTATGTCCCCTTGCTGGCTCAACCTGTGCAACTTTGCTCGTGCCTCATCATCGGCATACTCTGGGTAAAATTGTTCTCTGAACTCCTTTTGAAACTCTACCCAGGTTCCAATCTTGGCGCTTCCATGCCTGACATCATCACACCTACGCCTCCACCACAATAAGGCTACATCAGTGAGATACATAGCAGTGGTGCTTACCTTTATCGCCTCATCTTACATGCCCATGGCCTGGAAGTACTGCTCCATACCCCAAAAGTAGTTGTCTACTTCCTTAGCCACCCTAGTCCCCTTGAACTCCTTAGGCTTGGGGACATCCAATCTGGACTTGGACACTCCAGCAAACATGTCATTCCCAATGGCAGTCTTGCAAGCAATGAGCTCACCGGTAAGCTCTTCCATCCGCTGGCGCATGGCCTCCATGCCATCACGCAAGGTCAGCACTTCAGCCTCCAAGGCCTTATTCTTCTGGGTGATCATGTCCATGCCTTTGTTGAGAGCAGCTTCCAGCTCACTTTGGATCTCCTCCCCCATGGAGTCTAGCGATGCAATGTGAGTCTCTACCTCCTCAAACTTCTCCCCCATGTTGCCCATGGTCACCTCCACCTTGGCCAGCCTACCATCCATGGTAGACCAGATATCTCTAGAATTGGCTTTCTTGCCTCTTGCACGCCCATGCTCCTGGGCCTCTGGTTGTTGGCTAGCAACATTGCTTTGGGATGCCATCTCCTCAATCCTGATCTAACCTGCACAACACAAACACGTAGAATCAAACTTGCTTTGATACCAACTGTCACAGGCTCTAACCTTAGACTCAGAATCCGTGCGGCCTTAGGCTTGGAATCTCCTCCTTCGTGCCTAAGTCAGCCTAAAACACAAGCGTGCGGGTACTAGAACAATGGGAAGGGTTGATTACGCAAATTAAAGAGAAACAAGATGAACAAGATAGAATTCTAAAAATGTTCTTGTATTCACTGAAACAGAAGTGTTTGATGGTGTACAAATGAGGATGGAGCAGCCCTCTATTTATAGTTAAGGCTCTAGCTACAACTTAATGGCAATATCCCTAGAATAAAGGCTAAAATCATGGGATTACAATCAATCAGGATGCTAACTCCTAATTTTCAAGGTCAACCAAATCTGCTAGGATGCTCCTGCTGATCCTGCCTGCTTCTAGAAGCTTCCCTTGCGTGTCCAGCACCTTGGGCCCTTCTGAATGTAGTGCGGGCAGCTTGTATGCCAGGCCTTGGTCTCACAGGCTGGCCTACAAGTCGGCCGGGCGTTTTGAACTCATTTGCTAGGCTTTGCATACAGATACCAGCCAGCACACCTGGTCGGCGGGCCTTAACTTCTGGCTCGCCTGCTGGTGTGCCTAATGTGCGTGGCGCACCCACCCAGGGCGTGACACTTGAACCCACCTACCACTCGTTTGATCCTCGACTTGCGCATCCTACCTCTCTGGTCGACTGAGCCCCCGTACGCTCATTTTATGGGTTGACTTAGGCATACAGAGTTCATCCTCAGCCTAAGCATATGGAGTTCATTTCCAGTATAAGATCAGACCAAACCAAGGGTTGCGACAGCAGGATCGGCAGCACGTAGGGGGGGTCGAGACGATCCCCGGCTTGCGCATTCTGCCTTTCTGGCAGACTGAGTGCCCATACGCTCGTTTCGTGGGTTGGCTTAGGCATAGGGAGTTCATTCCATGTCTAACCCCAGTCAGAACGAGGGTTGTGGCAGTAGGATCGACAAGGGGATCGGCAGCACGCAGAGAAGGATCGGGCTGATCCATGACTTGCGCATTATGCCTCTCCGATCGGCCTCTCCGACAGGCTGAGCGCCTGTACGCTTGTTTCATGGGTTGACTTATGCATACGGAGTTCATCCCTAGTCTAAGCATACGGAGTTCATTCCCAGTCTAAGATCGATCGTACCGAGGGTTACGACAGCAGGATCGGTAGCACGCAGGGGGGACCGGGCCAATCCCCGGCTTGTGCATTTTGCCTCTCCGATCGGCTGAGCGCCCACACTTCCATTTCGTGGGTTGGCTTAGGCATAGGGAGTTCATTCCATGTCTAAGCCCCAGCTAGACTGAGGGTTGTCGCAGTGCGACCAGCAGCACGGAAAGGGGGATCGGGCTGATCCCCGACTTGCGCATTATGCCTTTTCGATCGGTTCAGCGCTCGCACGCTCGTTTCGTGGGTTGACTTATGCATACGGAGTTCATTCCCAATCTAAGATCAGATCGGACCGAGGGTTGCGGTAGCAGGATCAACAGCACGCAGGGGGGATCGAGTCGATCCCTGACTTGCACATTCTGCCTCTCCGGTCGGTTGAGTGCCCGTATGCTCAGTTCGTGGGTTGGCTTAGGCCTACGGAGTTCATTCCATGTCTAAGCATATGGAGTTCATTCCCAGTCTAAGATTTTGAGCCATGGTGCACATGCTGGGCTCGGGCATGTGCGGGTGTCACATTTTTTTCGCCCGAGGCACCATCGCAGGAGCATTGCCGGAGAGCCTAACCGGCGGCATTGGGGTTTCCGGCAATTGGGGGGGCCAGGGGTGTGCGCACATGATGTGCGATGGGTGCTGGTACTTGGCCCTTATATTGGCCCCCTATCCCTCATCAAACCTCAAGAACTCACACCCCCTTAAAGAGCATTTGAGATTTTATAAGTTTGGTGCCAGTAGCCATTAAAGTGTCCTAAATGGCACCACTTGTTTCAACGGTCGACAAAATCTTCTCCACTTCTAGTTTTTAGCTGGAATTTTTTTGGGCATGCCAACAAAAATACAAGGATACACTACCCAAATTTGGGGAAAAAAAACGCATTCTAAAAAAATTTTAAAAAAATCCCGAATCGTAAAAAGTTTTAAAAATCGTGAAAAAATGGGTCGTTTTCCACCGAAGTCACTATGAAGGTTTAGGGGACCAATTTATGAATTAGAGCCATAAAAATGAATTTGGCTAGGGCAAAAATATGAAGATGTGCTTGAACCCACCTACCACCCGTTCGATCCCTTGCTTGCGCATCCTGCCTCTCTGGTCGGGTGAGCGCCCGCACGCTCGTTTTGTGGGTTGACTTAGGCATGCGAAGTTCATCCCCAATCTAAGCATACAGAGTTCATTCCCAGTCTAACATCGGATTGAACCAAGGGTTGCAGCAGCAGGATCGGCAGCATGCAGAGGGGACCGGGTTGATCCCCGGCTTGCGCATTCTACCTCTCCGACCGGCTGAGCGCCTGCACGCCCATTTCGTGGGTTGGCTTAGGCATAGAGAGTTCATTCAATGTTTAAGCCCCAACCGGGCTGAGGGTTGTGGCAGCGGGACCGGTAGCACATAGAGGAGGATCGGGCCGATCCCTGGCTTGCGCATTATGCCTCTTCGACCGGCTCAGCGCCCGCACCTCATTTCCTAGGTTGACTTATGCATACGAAGTTCATTCCCAGTCAAAGATCGAATCAGACCGAGGGTTGTGGCAGCAGGATCGACAGCGCGCGGGGGGGACCACGTCAATCCATGGCTTGCGCTTTCTACCTCTTCAACCAGTTGAGCGCCTACATGCTCGTTTCGTGGGTTGGCTTAGGCATACGGAGTTCATTCCATGTCTAAGCATACGGAGTTCATTCCCAGTCTAAGATTTTGAGCCACGGAGCACATGCTAGGCTCGGGCATGTGCTGGTGCCACATTTTTTTTGCCCAGGGCACCATCACCAAAGCATCACCGGAGCATCGTCGGAGATCCTAACCGACGGCATTGGGGGTTCTGACGATTGGGGGGCCGGGGGGTGTTCATACAGGATGTCTGATGTGTGCTGGTACTTGGGCCTTATATTGGCCCCCTATCCCTCTTCAAACCTTGAGAACTCACACCCCCTTAAAGAGCATTTGAGATTTTATAGGTTTGCTGCCAGTAGCCATTAAAGTGTCTGAAATGGGGACACTTTTTTCAAACGATCACAAAATCTTCTCCACTTTGAGTTTTTAGCTGAATTTTTTGTGCATGCCAGCAAAAATACAGGGATCACCTCTACCAAATTTGGAGACAAAACTCTTTCTAAAAATTTTTTAAAAAGTCTCGAACCGTAAAAAGTTTCAAAAATCGTGAAAAATAGAAAACAGGTCATCTTGCCACGAAACTTCACATGAAGGCTTAGGGGACCATTGTATGAATTTACAAGCCATAAAAATGGCATTGGAATGGCAGAAATATGAAGATGTGCTTGAACCCACCTACCACCCGTTCGATCCCTGACTTGCGCATCCTGCCTCTCAGGTCGGCTGAGCACCCGCACGCTCGTTTCGTGGGTTGCCTTAAGCATACGGAGTTCATTCCATGTCTAAGCATATGAAGTTCATTCCTAGTCTAAGATCAGACTGGATCGAGGGTTGCGACAGCACGACTAGCAACAAGAGCGGCAGCATGTAGGGGAGGACCGTGCTGATCCTCGGCTTGCTCATTCTGTCTCTATGGTCGACTGAGCGCCCGCACACTCATTTTGTGGGTTGGCTTAGGCATACAGAGTTCATTCCATGTTTAAGCCCCAGCCAAATCGAGGGTTGTGGTAGCAAGACCGGCAGTGGGATCGGTAGCACGCAGAGGGGGACTGAGCTGATCCTCGGCTTACGCATTATGCCTCTATGGCTGGTTGACTTAGGCATATGGAGTTCATCCCCAGTCTAAGCATACGAAATTCATTCTCAGTCTAAGATCAGACTGAACTGAGGGTTGCGGCAGCAGGATCGACAGCACAAAGGGTGGACTGGGTCAATCCTTGGCTTGTTCATTCTGCCTCTCCAGCCAGCTGAACGCTCGCATGCCCATTTCATGGGTTGGCTTAGGCATAGGGAGTTCATTCCATGTCTAAGCCCCAGCCGGATCGAGGGTTGTGGCAACGGTATCGATAGCACGCAGAGGGGGACCGATCGATCCTTGGCTTACGCATTATGCCTCTCTGATCGGCTCAGCGCCCGCACGTTCGTTTCGTGGGTTGACTTAGGCATACGAAGTTCATTCCTAGTTTAAGATCAGACCGGACTGAGGGTCGCAGTAGCAGGATCGACAGCATGCAAGGGGGACCGGGCCAATCCCCAGCTTGCACATTTTGCCTCTCTTGTCGACTGAGCGCCGACACGCTCATTTTGTGGGTTGGCTTAGGCATACGGAGTTCATTCCATGTCTAAGCATACGGAGTTCATTTCCAATCTAAGATCAGATCGGACTGAAGGTTGCGGTAACAGGACCGGCAGTAGGATCGACGACACGCAGGAGGGGACAGGCCTATCCCAGCTTGCGTATTCTGTCTCTCCGACTGGCTGAACGCCCGTATGCTCATTTCGTGGGTTGGCTTAGGCATACGGAGTTCATTCCATGTCTAAGCCCCAACCAGATCGAGGGTTGTGGTAGCAGGACCTGCAGCGGGATTGATAGCACGCAGAGGGGGACCGGGTTGATCCTCGACTTACGCATTATGCCTCTCCGGCCGGCCCCCCCGTCCGGTTGAGCGCCCGCACGCTCATCTCGTGGGTTGACTTAGGCATATGGAGTTCATCCCTAGTCTAAGCATATGCAGTTCATTCCTAGTTTAAGATCAGACCAGACCGATCCCCGGCTTGCGCATTATGCCTCTTCGGTCGGCTCAGCGCCCGCACGCTCGTTTTGTGGGATGACTTATGCATACAGAGATCATTCCCAATCTAAGATCAGACCGGACTGATCCTCGGCCTATGCATTCTGCTTCTCTGGGCCGATCCTTCGCTTGTGCATTCTGCTTCTCCGGTCGGCTGAACGCCCCCACGTTCGTTCGTGGGTTGGCTTAGGCATACGGAGTTCATTCCATGTCTAAGCATACGAAGTTCATTCCCAGTCTAAGATTTTGAGCCACGGTGCACATGTTGGGCTTGGCCATGTGCTGGTGCCGCATTTTTTTCACCCGGGGGCACCATCATCGATGCATTGCCGGAGCATCGCCAGATGTATTGGGGGTTCCAATGATTGGGGGGGCAGGGGGTGTGCGCACATGATGTGCAATGGGTGCTGGTACTTGGCCCTTATATTGGCCCTCTATCCCTCATCAAACCTTGATAACTCACACCCCCTTAAAGAGCATTTGAGATTTTATAGGTTTGCTGCCAGTAGGCATTAAAGTGTCTGAAATGGGGACACTTTTTTCAAATGGTCACAAAATCTTTTCCACTTTGAGTTTTTAGCTGAATTTTTTTGTGCATGCCAAAAAAAATACAAGGATCACCACTACCAAATTTGGGGAGAAAACTCTTTCTAAAAAAATTTTAAGAAATCCCGAACCATAAAAAGTTTCAAAAATCATGAAAAATAGAAAACGGGTTGTCTTGCCACAAAACATCACATGAAGGCTTAGGGGACCATTGTATGAATTTACAAGCCATAAAAATGGCATTGGCATGGCAGAAATATGAAGATGTGCTTGAACCCACCTACCACCCGTTCGATCCCCGACTTTCGCATCCTGCCTCTCTGGTCGGCTGAGCGCCCGCATGCTCGTTTCGTGGGTTTGACTTAGGGTCATTACGGAGTTTTATCCCTGTCTAAGCATATGGAGTTCATTCCCAGTCTAAGATCGGACCGGACCGAGGGTTGCGACAACAAGATCGATAGCACGCAGGGGGACCGGGTAGATCTACGGCTTGTGCATTCTACCTCTCCAGTCAACTGAGCACCCGTACGCCCCGTTTTGTGTGGTTGCTTAGGCATAGGGAGTTTCATCCATGTCTAAACCCCAGTCGGACTGAGGTGTTGGTAGCGGGGACCCGATAAGCACGTACGAGGGGACCGGCGGCCCGATCCCCTTGGCTTGCGTATTATGCCTCTCCGGCCAACTCAGTGCCCACACACTCGTTTCGTGGGTTGACTTAGGCATACAGAGTTCATTCCCAGTCTAAGACGGGACTGGATCGAGGGTTGTGGTAGTAGGATCGATAACACGTAAGGGGGGATCGGCTTAATCCTTGACTTACGCATTCTACCTCTCCGGCCAGCTGAGCGCCCGCACGCTCGTTTCATGGGTTGGTTTAGGCATACGGAGTTCATTCCATATCTAAGCATATGGAGTTCATTCCTAATCTAAGATCGAACCGGACCGAGGGTTGCGGTAGTAGGATCGGCAGCACGTAGGGGGGACCAGGCCGATCCCCGACTTTCGTATTCAGCGTCTTCGGCCGGCTAAGCGCCCACACGTCTGTTTCATGGGTTGGCTTAGGCATAGGGAGTTCATTCCATGTCTAAGCCCCAGCCAGATCGAGGGTTGTGGCAGTGGGATTGGCAGCACGCAAAGGGGGACCGGGCTGATCCCTGACTTATGCATTATGCCTATTCGATCGGCTCAGTGCCCGCATGCTCGTTTCATGGCTTGACTTATTTATACAGAGTTCATTCCCAATCTAAGATGAAACCGGACCAAGGGTTGCGGTAGCAGAATCAACAACACACAGGGGGGGACCGGGCCGATCCCTGGCTTGCGCATTCTGCATCTCTGGCCGGTTAAGCGCCCGTACGCTCGTTTTGTGGGTGGGCTTAGGCATACAGAGTTCATTCCATGTCTAAGCATATGGAGTTCATTCCCAGTCTCAGATTTTGACCCATGGTGCACATGCTGGGCTCGAGCATGTGTTGGTGTCGCATTTTTTTCGCCCGGGGCACCATCGTCGGAGCATCGCCGGAGAGCCTACCCGACGGCATTGGGGGTTCCGACGATTGGGGGGCCGGTGGGGTGTGCGCAGATGATGTGAGATGGGTGCTGGTACTTGGCCCTTATATTGGCCCCCTATCCCTCATCAATCCTCGAGAACTCACACCCTTTTATAGAGCATTTGGGATTTTATAGGTTTGCTGCCAGTAGCCATTGAAGTGTCTGAAATGGGGACACTTTTTTCAAACGGTCACAAAATCTTCTCCACTTCATGTTTTTTGCTGAATTTGTTTGTGCTTGCCAACAAAAATACAAGGATCACCTCTACCAAATTTGGGGACAAAACTCTTTCTAAAATAATTTAAAAAAATCTCAAACCATAAAAAGTTTCAAAAATCGTGAAAAATAGAGAATGGGTCGTCTTGCCACGAAACTTCACATGAAGGCTTAGGGGTCCATTGTATGAATTTACAAGCCATAAAAATGGCATTGGCATGGAAAAAATATGAAGATGTACTTGAACCCACCTACCACCCGTTCGATCCTCGGCTTGCGCATACTGCCTCTTAGTCGGTTGAGCGCCCGCACGCTCGTTTCGTGGGTTCACTTAGGCATACGCAGTTCATCCCCAGTCTAAGTATACGCAGTTCATTCCCAGTCTAAGATCGGACTGGACCGAGGGTTGCGACAACAGGATCGGTAGCACGTAGGGGGGATTGGGCCGATCCTCTACTTGCGCATTTTGCCTCTCCGACCGACTAAGCGCCCGCATGCTCGTTTTGTGGGTTGGCTTAGGCATACGGAGTTCATTCCATGTCTAAGCATACGGAGTTCATTCCTAATCTAAGATCGGATCGGACCGAGGGTTGTGGCAGCAGGATCGACAGCATGCAGGGGGAGACCGGGCCGATCCCTGGCTTGCGCATTCTACCTCTCCGATCGGCTGAGCGCCCGCACGCTCATTTCGTTGGTTGGCTTAGGCATACGAAGTTCATTCGATGTCTAAGCTCCAGCTGGATCGAGGGTTGTGGCAACAGGACCGGTAGCGGGATTGGCAGCACGCAGACGGAGATCGGGCTGATCCTCGGCTTGTGCATTATGCCTCTCCGGTCGGCCTCTCCGGTCGACTGAGCGCTCGCACGCACGTTTCGTGGGTTGACTTAGGCATACGGACATCATCCCTAGTCTAAGCATACGGAGTTCATTCCCAATCTAAGATCGGATCGAACCAGGGTTATGGCAGCAGGATCGACAGCACGTAGGGGGGATCGGGCGGATCCCTGGCTTGCGCATTCTGCCTCTCTGGCCAGCTAAGCGCCTGCACGCTCATTTCGGGGGTTGGCTTAGGCATACGAAGTTCATTCCATGTCTAAGTATACAGAGTTAATTCCCAGTCTAAGATCGAACTGGACCGAGGGTTACGGCAACAGGATCGATAGCACGTAAGAGGGATCGGGTCGATCCCCGGCTTACACATTCTACCTCTCCGATCGGCTGAGCACCCGTACGTCCGTTTCGTGGGTTGGCCTAGGCATAGGGAGTTCATTCCATGTCGAAGCCCTAGCCGGACCAAGGGTTGTGGCAGCGGGACCGACAGTACGTAGAGGGGTATCGAGCCGATCCTCGGCTTGTGCATTATGCCTCTTCGGTCGGCTCAGCACCTGCATGCTCATTTTGTGGGTTGACTTATGCATACAAAGTTCATTCCCAGTCTAAGATCAGACCGGACTGAGGGTTACGATAGTGGCACCGGCAGCACGCAGAGGGGGATCGGATCGATCCTCGTCTTGTACATTATGCCTCTTCGGCCGGCTTAGCGCCCGTACGCTGGTTTCGTTGGTTGACCTATGCATATGGAGTTCATTCCCAGTCTAAGATCAGACTGGACCGAGGGTTGCGGTAGCAGGATCGACAGCATGCAGGGGGGACCGACTGATCCCCAGCTTACGCATTCTGCCTCTCCGACCGGCTGAGCGCCCGCACGCTCGTCTCGTGGGTTGGCGTAGGCATATGGAGTTCATTCTATGTCTAAGCATACAGAGTTCATTCCCAGTCTAAGATTAGACCAGGCTGAGGGTTACAACAGTAGGACCAGCAGCAGGATCGACAGCATGCAGGGGGGGCACCGGGCCGATCCCTGGCTTTCGCATTCTGCCTCTCTGGTCGACTGAGCACCCGCACGCTCGTTTCATGGGTTGGCTTAGGCATACAGAGTTCATTCCATGTCTAAGCCCCAACCGAACTGAGGGTTGTGGTAGCAGGACCGACTGCGGGATCGACAGCACGCAGAGGGGGATCGGGCCGATCCCCGGCTTGCGCAGTATGCTTCTTCGGTCGTTCCCTTCGACCGACTAAGCGCCTGGACGCTCGTTTCGCGGGTTGAATTAAGCGTACGGAGTTCATTCCCAATCTAAGATTGGACCAAATCGAGGGTTACGGTAGCAGGATCGGTAACATGGAGGGGGGACCGGGTCGATCCTCGGCTTGCGCATTCTGCCTCTCCGGCCGACTGAGCACTTGCATGCTCATTTCATGGGTTGGCTTAGGCATACAGAGGTCATTCCATGTCTAAGCATATGGAGTTCATTCCCAGTCTAAGATTTTGGGCCAAGGTGCACATGCTGGGCATGGGCACATGCTGGTGCCGCATTTTTTTCATCCGGGGCACCGTTGCCGGAGCATCGTCAGAGAGTCTAACCAGCAGCATTGGGGGTTCCGACGATTGGGGGGCTGGGGGTGTGCGCACATGATGTGCGATGGGTGCTGGTACTTGGCCCTTATATTGCCCCCTATCCCTCATCAAACCTCAAGAACTCACACCCCCTTAAAGAGCATTTCAGATTTTATAGGTTTGCTTCCTGTAGTCATTAAAGTGTCTGAAATGGGGAGACTTTTTTCAAACGGTCACAAAATCTTCTTCACTTCGAGTTTTTAGCTGAATATTTTTTTGAATGCCAACAAAAATAAAAGGATCATCTCTTCCAAATTTGGGGACAAAATTCTTTCTAAAAAAATTTTAAAAAATCCCAAACCGCAAAAAGTTTCAAAAATCGTAAAAAATAGAAAACGGGTCGTCTTGCCATGAAACTTCACATGAAGGCTTAGGGGACCATTGTATGAATTTACAAGCCAGAAAAATGGTATTGGCATGGTAGAAACATGAAAATGTGCTTGAACCCACCTACCACCCGTTCGATCCTAGGCTTGCGCATCCTGCCTCTCTGGTCGGTTGAGCGCCCGCACGCTCGTTTCGTGAGTTGACTTCGGCATATGGAGTTCATCCCCAGTCTATGCATACGGAGTTCATTCCCAGTCTAAGATCGAACCGGATCGAGGGTTACGGCAGCAGGATTGGCAGCACGTAGGGGGATCGAGCCGATCCTCGACTTACGCATTCTGCCTCTCCGATCGGCTGAGCGCTCGCACGCCCGTTTCGTTGGTTGGCTTAGGCATAGGGAGTTCATTCCATGTCTAAGTCCCAGTCGGGCTGAGGGTTGTTGCAGCGGGACCGACAGCATGCAGAGGGGGACCAGGCTGATCTTCGACTTGCGCATTTTACCACTTCGGTCGGCTCAACGCCCGTACGCTCATTTCATGGGTTGACTTATGCATACGGAGTTCATTCCCAGTCTAAGATCAGGCCGGACCGAAGGTTACGGTAGCAAAATTGATAGCACATAGGGGACCGGGTCGATCCCCAGCTTACGCATTCTACCTTTCCGACCGGCTGAGCGCTCGCACGCTTGTTTCGTGGGTTGGCTTAGGCATACAGACTTCATCCCAAGTCTAAGCGTATAGACTTCATTCCCAGTCTAAGATCGGACCAGATCGAGGGTTGCGACAGCAAGATCGACAACACGTAGGCAGCACGTATTGGTTTGCTGCCAGTAGCCATTAAAGTGCCTGAAATGAGGACACTTTTTTCAAACGGCCACAAAATCTTCTCCACTTCGAGTTTTTAACTGAATGTTTTTTTGCACACCAACAAAAATACAAGGATCATCTTTACCAAATTTGGGGACAAAACTCTTTCTAAAAAAATTTAAAAAAATCCCGAACCTCAAAAAGTTTTAAAAATCATGAAAAATAGAAAATGGGTCGTCTTGCCACGAAACTTCACATGAAGGCTTACGGGACCATTATATGAATTTACAAGCCATAAAAATAGCATTGGCATGGTAGAAATATGAAGATGTGCTTGAACCCACCTACCACCCGTTCGATCCCCGGCTTGCGCATCTTACCTCTCTGGTTGGCTGAGTGCCCGTATGCTCGTTTCATGGGTTGACTTAGGCATACAGAGTTCATCCCTAGTCTGAGCATATGAAGTTCATTCCCAGTCTAGGATCGGACTGGACCGAGGGTTGCGACAGTAGGATCGACAGCACGCAGTGGGGATCGGACCGATCCTCGGCTTGTGCATTCTGCCTCTCCGGTAGGCTGAGCGTCTGCACGCCCATTTCGTGGGTTGGCTTAGGCATAAAGAGTCCATTCCATGTCTAAGCCCCAACTGGATCGAGGGTTGTGGGAGCGAGACCGGTAGCACGCAAAAGGGGACCGGGTCGATCCCCGGCATGCACATTATGCCTTTTCGGCCGACTCAACACCCGCAGACTCATTTCGTGGGTTGACTTAGGCATATGGAGTTCATTTCCAATCTAAGATCAGACCGGACCGAGGGTTGCAGTAGCAGGATCGACAGCACGCAGGGGGGATCGGGCCGATCCTTGGCTTATGCATTCTGCCTCTCCGGTTGGCTGAGCGCCTGGACGCTCATTTCGTGGGTTGGCTTAGGCATACGGAGTTCATTCCATGTCTAAGCATACAGAGTTCATCCCTAGTCTAAGATCAAACCGGACTGAGGGTTGCAACAGCAGGACCAGCAGCAGGATCGACAGCATGCAAGGGTGAACCGAGCCAATCCCCAGCTTGCGCATTCTGCCTCTCCAACCGACTGAGCACCCACGCGCTCGTTTCGTGGGTTGGCTAAGGAATACAGAGTTCATTGCGGTCAGCTCAGCACTCGTACGCTCGTTTCAGGGGTTGACTTAGGCATACGGAGTTCATTCCCAGTCTAAGATGGGATCGGACTGAGGGTTGCGGTAGCAGGATCGATAGCACGCGGGGGGGATCGGACCAATCCCCAGCTTGCGCATTCTGCCTCTCCAGCTAGCTGAGTGCCCGCATGCTCGTTTCATGGGTTGGCTTAGGCATACGGAGTTCATTCCATGTCTAAGCATACAGAGTTCATTCCCAGTCAAAGATCGGACTGAACCGAGAGTTGTGACAACAGGATTAGTAGCAAGATCGGCAGCACGCAAAAGGGGATCAGGTTGATCCCCGGCTTGCGCATTCTGCCACTCCGACCGACTGAGCAATCGTACGCATGTTTCGTGGGTTGGCTTAGGTATACGGAGTTCATTCCATGTCTAAGCCCAAGTCAGACCGAGGGTTGCGGTAGCAAGACGCAGAGGGGGACCAGGCTGATCCTCGGCTTACGCATTATGCCTCTCCGGCCGGCTGAATGCCCACACACTCATTTCATGGGTTGACTTAGGTATACGGAGTTCATTGCCTCTTTGGCTGGCTCAGCACCCGCACGCTCGTTTCGTGGGTTCACTTATGCATACGGAGTTCATTCCCAGTCTAAGAACAAACCGAACCAATGGTTGTGACAGGAGGATCGACAACACGTAGAGGGGAGGGAGCCAATCCCCGGCTTACGCGTTCTGCCTCTCCGACCTACTGAGCGGCTCCACGTTTGTTTCGTGGGTTAGCTTAGGCATACGGAGTTCATTCCATGTCTAAGTATACGAAGTTCATTCCCAATCTAAGATCAAACCGGATCGACGGTTGCGGTAGCAGGACCAGCAGCAGGATCGATAGCATACAGGGGGGGCCGAGTCGAACCCCGGCTTGTGCATTCTGCCTCTTCGGCCGGCTGAGTGCCCGCACGCTCGTTTCGTGGGTTGGCTTAGGCATATGGAGTTCATTCCATGTCTAAGCCCTAGTCGGACCGAGGATTATGGCAGCAGGACCAGCATCGGGATCGACAGCACGTAGAGAGGGATCGAGTTGATCCCCGGCTTGCACATTATGCCTCTCTGACTAGCCTCTCTGGCCGGCTGAGCGCCCGCACACTTGTTTCATGGGTTGACTTAGGCATATGGAGTTCATCCCCAGTCTAAGCATACGGAGTTCATTCCCAGTCTAAGATCAGACCAGACTGAGGGTTACGATAGCAAGATCTACAGCATGTAGGAGGGACCGTGTCGATCCCCGGCTTGTACATTCTGCCTCTCCCGTACGCTGTGCGCCCGCACGCCTGTTTCGTGGGTTGGCTTAGCATAGGGAGTTCATTTCATGTCTAAGCCCCAACCGGACCGAGGGTTGTGGCAACGAGACTGGAAGCATGTAGAGGGGGATTGGGCCGATCCCCGGCTTGCTCATTATGCCTCTTCGGGCGACTCAGCGCTCGCACGCTCGTTTCATGGGTTGACTTAGGCATACGGAGTGTATTCCCAGTCTATGATCAGATCGGATCGAAGGTTGTGGTAGCAGGATCGACAGCACGTAGGGGGGATCGAGCCAATCCCCGACTTACATATTCTGCCTCTCCGATTGACTGAGCACCCGCACGCTCGTTTTATGGGTTGGCTTAGGCATACGGAGTTCATTCCATGTCAAAGTATACGGAGTTCATTCCTAGTCTAAGATTGAACCGGACCGAGGGTTGCAGTAGCAAGACCAGCAGTAGGACCAGTAGCAAGATCGACAGCACGTAGGGGGACCGGGTCGATCCTCGGCTTGCACATTCTGCCTCTCTGACTGGCTGAGCACTCGCACACTCGTTTCGTGGGTTGGCTTAGGCATACGGAGTTCATTCCATGTCTAAGCCCTAGTCGGACCGAGGGTTATGGTAGCAGGACCGACAGCGGGATCGATAGCATACAGAGGGGGACTGGGCTGATCCCCAGCTTGCGTATTATGCCTCTTCGGTCGGCTAAGAGCCCACATGCTCGTTTCGTGGGTTGACTTAAGCATATGGAGTTCATCCCCAATCTAAGCATACGGAGTTCATTCCCAGTCTAAGATCGGACCAAACTGAGGGTTGCGGTAGTAGGATCGGTAGCACGTAGGGGGACCGGGCCAATCCCCGACTTGTGCATTTTGCCTCTCCGGCCGGCTGAGCACCAGCATGCCCGTTTCGTGGGTTGGCTTAGGCATAGGGAGTTCATTCCATGTCTAAGCCCAAGCCAGACCGAGAGTTGTGGCAGTAGGACTGACAGCATGTAAAGGGGGACCAAGCCGATCCCCGGCTTGCACATTATGCCTCTTCGGCCAGCTCAACGCCAGCACGCTCATTTCGTTGGTTGACATATGCATACGGAGTTCATTCCATGCCTAAGCATACAGAGTTCATTCCCAGTATAAGATTTTGAGCCACGGTACACATGCTGGGCTTGGGCATGTGCTGGTGCCGCATTTTTTTCACCCGGGGCACCATCGCCGGAGCATTGCCGAAGAGCCTAACTGGCAGGATTGGGGGTTCCGACGATTGGGGGCGCCGGGGGGGTGCGCGCACATGTTGTGCAATGGGTGCTGGTACTTGGCCCTTATATTGGCCCCATATCACTCATCAAACCTCAAGAACTCACACCCCCTTAAAAAGCATTTGAGATTTTATAGGTTTGCTGCCCGTAGCCATTAAAGTGTCTGAAATGGGGACATTTTTTCAAACGGTCACAAAATCTTCTCCACTTCGAGTTTTTAGCTGAATTTTTTTGTGCATGCCAACAAAAATACAAGGATCACCTCTACAAAATCTGGAGACAAAACTCTTTCTAAAAAAATTTTAAAAATCTCAAACCGTAAAAAGTTTCAAAAATCGTGAAATATACAAAATGGTTCGTCTTGCCATGAAACTTCACATGAAGGCTGAGGGGACCACTGTATGAATTTACAAGCCATAAAAATGGCATTGGCACGGCAGAAATATGCAGATGTGCTTGAACCCACCTACCACCCGTTCGATCCCCGACATGTGCATCCTGCCTCTCTGGTCGGCTGAACATCTGCATGCTCATTTCGTGGGTTAACTTAGGCATACGAAGTTCATCCCCAGTCTAAGCATATGGAGTTCATTCCCAGTCTAAGATCGGACCGGACCGAGGGTTGCGACAGTAGGATCGACAGCACGCAGGGGTGTCCAAGCCGATCCCCGGCTTACGCATTCTGCCTCTCCGATCGACTGAGAACCCGCACGCCCATTTCATGGGTTGACTTAGGCATAGGGAGTTCATTCCATGTCTAAGCCCCAGCTGGATTGAGGGTTGTGGCAGCGGGATCGGTAGCAGTAGAGGGGGATCGAGTCGATCCCCGGCTTGCGCATTATGCCTTCTTAGTCGGCTCAGTGCCCGCACGCTCATTTCGTGGGTTGGACTTAGGCATACAGAGTCCCATTCCCAATGGTAAGATCAAGATTTCAAAACCAATGGTTACCGTGGAGCAGGATCCGACAGCATTGCAGGGTTGCGCCCGTCACGGGCGCGTTTCATGCCGGTTGGCTTAGGGCATGGTACGAAGTTCTTTCCATGCCCTAAGCATACGGAGTTCATTCCCAGTCTAAGATTTTGAGCCACGGTGCCACCAGTGCTAGGCTCGGGCAGTGGTGGTGCCGCATTTTTTTAACCCGGGGCACCATCGCCGGAGCATCGCCAGAGAGCCTAACCTAGTAGCATTGGGGTTTCGACGATTGAGGGGCCAGGGGTTTGCGCACATGATGTGCGATGGTGTGCTGGTACTTCACCCTTATATTGGTCCCCTATCCCTCATCAAACCTTGAGAACTCACACCCCCTTAAAAAGCATTTGAGATTTTATAGGTTTGCTACCAGTAGCCATTAAAGTGTCTGAAATGGGGACACTTTTTTCAAACGGTCACAAAATATCTCCACTTCAAGTTGTTAGCTGAATTTTTTTGTGCATGCCAAAAAAAATACAAGGACTACCTCTACCAAATTTGGGGACAAAACTCTTTCTAAAAAAATTTTAAAAAGTCCTTAACTGTAAAAAGTTTCAAAAATCGTGAAAAATAGAAAACGGGTCGTCTTACCACGAAACTTCACATGAAGGCTTAGGGGACCATTGTATGAATTTACAAGCCATAAAAAAGGCATTGGCAAGGCAAAAATATGAAGATGTGCTTGAACCCACCTACCACCCGTTCGATCCCCGGTTTATGCATCCTGTCTCTCTGGTCGGCTGAACGCTCATACGCTCGTTTTTGTGGGTTGACTTAGGCATACGGAGTTCATCCCCAATCTAAGCATATGGAGTTCATTTCCAGTATAAGCATACAGAGTTCATTCCCAGTCTAAGATCAGACCGAACCAAGGGTTGCGACAGCAGGATCGGTAGCACGGTCGGGGGGACCGGGTCGATCCCCGGCTTGTGCATTCTGCCTCTCTGACCGGTTGAGTGCCCGCTTACTTGTTTCATGGGTTGGCTTAGGCATAGGGAGTTCATTCCATGTCTTAGCCCCAGCCAGACCGAGGGTTGTGGCAGCGGGATCAGCAGGATGCAGAGGGGGACCGGGCCGATCCCCAGCTTGCACATTATGCCTCTCCGGTCGGCTTAGCGCCCGCACGCTCGTTTCGTGGGTTGACTTAGGCATACGGAGTTCATTCCCAGTCTAAGATCAGATCGGACTGAGGGTTACGGGTAGCAGGATCGATAGCACGCAGGGGAAGATCGGGCCAATCCCTGGCTTACACATTCTGCCTCTCCGGCCGGCGGAACGCCCTCACACTCATTTTGTTTGGCTTAGGCATAAGGAGTTCATTCCATGTCTAAGCATATAGAGGTCATTCCTAGTCTAAGATTTTTAGCCACGGTGCACATGCTGGGTTGGGTATGTGCTGGTGCCGCGTTTTTTTCACCTGGGGCACCATCGTCGGAGCATCGTCGGAGAGCCTAACCGGCGGCATTGGGGCTTCTGACAATTTCGGGGGCCGGGGCGTGTGCGCACATGATGTGCGATGGGTGCTAGTACTTGGCCCTTATATTGGCCCCCTATCCCTCATCAAACCTCGAGAACTCACACCCCCTTAAAGAGCATTTGAAATTTTATAAGTTTGCTGCCAGTAGCCATTAAAGTGTCTGAAATCAAGACACTTTTTTCAAATGGTCACAAAATCTTGTCCAGTTCAAGTTTTTAGCTAAATTTTTTTGTGCATGCCAACAAAAATACAAGGATCACCTCTACCAAATTTAGGGACAAAACACTTTCTAAAAAATTTTAAAAACTCTCGAACCGTAAAAAGTTTCAAAAATTGTGAAAAATAGAAAATGGCTTGAACCCACCTACCACCCGTTCGATCTCTGGCTTGCGCATCCTGCCTCTCTGGTGGGCTGAGCATCCGCACGCTCGTTTCGTGGGTTGACTTAGGCATACGGAGTTCATCCCTAGTCTAAGCATGCAAAGTTCATTCCTAGTCTAAGATCGGACTGGACCGAAGGTTGCGGTAGTAGGATCGACAGCACGTAGGGGGGATCGGGCCGATCTTTGACTTTTGCATTCTGCCTCTCTGACCAG
Organism: Durio zibethinus; assembly: GCF_002303985.1. Next base: position 34,239,904 of record NW_019167826.1, on the reverse strand, counting down.
CTGAGCACCCGCATGACCTTTTTGTGGGTTGGCTTAGGCATAGGGAGTTCATTCCATGTCTAAGCCCCATCCAGATCGAGGGTTGTGGCAGCGGGACCGGCGGCAGACAGAGGGGGATCGAGCCGATCTCCGGCCTGCGCATTATGCCTCTCTGGCTGGCTCAGAGCCAACACGCTCATTTCATGGGTTGACTTAAGCATACAGAATTCATTCCCAGTCTAAGACCGGATCGGACCGAAGGTTATGGTAGTAGGATCAATAGCACACAGGGGGGATCGGGCCGATCCCTTGCTTATGCATTCTACCTCTTCGGTTGATTGACTGCCCACACACTCATTTCGTGGGTTGGCTTAGGCATACGAAGTTTATTCCATGTCTAAGCATACGGAGTTCATACCCAGTCTAAGATCAGACCGGATTGAGGGTTGTGGTAGCAGGACCACCAGTAGATTGATAGCATTCAGGGGGTATCGAGCCGATTCTTGGCTTGCGCATTATGCCTCTCCGACCGGCTAAGCGCCCGCTCGCTCATTTCGTGGGTTGGCTTAGGCATACGGACTTCATTCCATGTCTAAGCCCCAACCGAACAGAGGGTTGTGGCAGCAGGATCGACAGCACGTAGAGAGGGATCGGGCTGATCCCTGACTTACGTATTATGCCTCTCCGATCGGCCACTCCGACCGGCTGAGCGCTCGTACGCTCGTTTTGTGAGTTGACTTAGGCATACGGAGTTCATCCTCAGTCTAAGCATACAAAGTTTATTCCTAGTCTAAGATCAGACCAGACCAAGGGTTACGACAGTAGGATTGACAGCACGCAGGGGGGACCGGGTCGATCCCCGGCTTGCGCATTCTGCCTCTCCGACTGGCTGAGTGCCTGCACGCCCGTTTCGTGGGTTGGCTTAGGCATAGTGAGTTCATTCCATGTCTAAGCCCCAGTCAGACCGAGGGTTGTGGCAGCGGGACCGACAGCACGCAGAGGGGGGACCGGGTCGATCCTCGGCTTGCGCATTTTGCCTCTTCGGTAGGCTTAGCGCCCGAACGCTCATTTCGTGGGTTGACTTAGGCATATAGAGTTCATTCCCAGTCTAAGATTGGACCGGACCAAGGGTTGTGGTAGCTAGATCAACAGCACACAGAGGGGATCGGGTCGATCCTTGGCTTACGTATTCTGCCTCTCTGATCGACTGATCACCCGTACACTCGTTTCTTAGGTTGGCTTAGGCATACGGAGTTTATTCTATGTCTAAGCATACGGAGTTCATTCCCAGTCTAAGATCGGACCAGATCGAGGGTTGCGGTAGCAGGACCAGTAGTAGGATCGACAGCACGTAGGGGGGATCGGGCCGGTCCCCGACTTGTGCATTCTGCCTCTCCGACCAGTTTTTTCGATCGGTTGAGCACCCACACGCTCGTTTCATGGGTTGACTTAGGCATACAGAGTTCATCCCCAATCTAAGCATACGGAATTCATTCCCAGTCTAAGATCGAACCAGACTGAGGGTTATGGCAATAGGATCGGCAGCACGTAGGAGGACCAGGTCGATCCTCAGCTTACGCATTATGCCTTTTCGGTCGGCCTGTCCGGTCGGCTGAGCGCCCGCACACTCATTCTGTGGGTTGACTTAGGCATACGGAGTTCATCCCCAGTTTAAGCATACGGAGTTCATTCCCAGTCCAAGATCGGATCGAATCGATTGTTGCAGTAGCAAGATCGATAGCACGCAGGGGGGATCGGGTCAGTCCCCGGCTTACGCATTCTGCCTCTCCGATCGGCTGAGCACCCGCACGCTCGTTTCGTGGGTTAGCTTAGGCATACGGAGTTCATTCCATGTCTAAGTATACGGAGTTCATTCCCAATCTAAGATCGAACCGGACAGGGGGTTGCGGCAGCAAGACCAGCAGCAGGATCAATAGCACGTAGGGGGGATCGGGTGAATCCCCGGCTTGCGCATTCCACCTCTCCGATCGGCTGAGCGCCCGTACGCTCGTTTCATGGGTTTACTTAGGCATACAGAGTTTATCCCCAGTCTAAGCATGCGGAGTTCATTCCCAGTCTAAGATTGAACCAGACCGAGGGTTGGAGCAGCATGATCGGCAGCATGCAGGGGGGACCAAGCCGATCCCTGACTTGCGTATTTTGCCTCTCCGGTCGGCTGAGTGCCCGCATGCCCGTTTCGTGGGTTGGCTTAGGCATAGCGAGTTCATTCCATGTCTAAGCCCCAGTCAGATCAGGGTTGTGGCAGCGAGACCGACAGCACATAGAGGGGGATCGGGTCGATCCCCGGCTTACGCATTCTACCTCTCCGGTCGACTGAGCACCCACACGCTCGTTTTGTGGGTTGGCTTATGCATACGAAGTTCATTCCATGTCTAAGCATACGGAGTTCATTCCCAGTCTAAGAGTTTAAGCCACGGTGCACATGCTGGGCTCGGGCATGTGCTGGTGGCACATTGTTTTCACTCAGGGCCCCATCGTCGGAGCATCGTCGGAGCATCGCCGGAGAGCCTAACCGGCGGCATTGGGGTTTCCAGCGATTGGGGGGGCCGGCGGGTGTGCGCACATGATGTGCGATGGGTTCTGGTACTTGGCCCTTATATTGGCCCCCTATCCCTCATCAAACCTCAAGAACTCATACCCCCTGAAAGAGCATTTGAGATTTTATAGGTTTGCTACTAGTAGCCATTAAAGTGTCTGAAATGGGGACACTTTTTTCAAATGGTCACAAAATCCTCTCCACTTCGAGTTTTTAGCTGAATTTTTTTATGGATCCCAACAAAAATATAAAGATCACCTCTACCAAATTTGGGGACAAAACTCTTTCTAAAAAAATTTTAAAAAATCTTGAACCGTAAAAAGTTTTAAAAATTATGAAAAATAGAAAACGGGTCGTCTTGCCCCGAACTTCACATGAAGGCTCAGGGGACGATTGTATGAATTTACAAGCCATAAAAATGGCATTGGCATGGCAGAAATATGAAGATGTGCTTGAACCCACCTACCACCCGTTCGAATCCCGGCTTGCGCATCCTGCCTCTTTGGTCGGCTGAGCGTCCACACGCTTGTTTCGTGGGTTGACTTAGGCATACGAAGTTCATCCCCAGTCTAAGCATACAGAGTTCAATCCCAATCTAAGATCGGACTAGACTGAGGGTTGCGGCAGTAGGATCGACATCACGTAGGGGGGACCGCATCGATCTTCGGCTTGCGCATTATGCCTCTCCGGCCGGCTCAGTGGTCGCACGCTCATTTTGTGGGTTGACTAGGCCATACGAGTTTCATCCCAATCTAAGATAGAGTCGGAACCGAGTTTGCGCAGCAGGATCGACAACACGCAGGGGGACCAGGGTCGATTCCTCACTTTACGCATGCTGCCTCTACACCGGTTGAGCGCCTGCACACTCATTTCGTGTCTTGGCTTAGGCGTACCGAGTTTATTCCATGTCTAATCATATGGAGTTCATTCCCATTCTAAGATCGGACCGGACCGAGGGTTGCGGTAGTAGGACTAGCAGTAGGATCGACAGCACGTAGAGGGGATCAGGTCGATCCCTGACTTGCACATTCTACCTCTCCGACCGACTGAGCGCTTGCACACTCATTTTGTGGGTTGGCTTAGGCATACAGAGTTCATTCCATGTCTAAGCCCCAGTCAGATCGAGGGTTGTGACAGCAGGACCAGCAGCAGGATCGGCAACACGCAAAGGGGGATCGGACTGATCCCCAACTTGCGCATTATGCCTTTTCGGCCGATTGAGCGCTCACACGCTCGTTTCATGGGTTGACTTAGGCATACGGAGTTCATCCCCAGTCTAAGATCGGACCGGACCGAGGGTTGCGGTAGCAGCACTAGCAGTAGGATCAGTAGCACGTAGTGGGGATCGGTTCAATCCCTGGCTTGCGCATTCTGCCTCTCCTGCCAGCCTCTCCGACCTACTTAGCGCCCGAACGCTCGTTTCGTGGGTTGACTTACGCATACGGAGATCATCCTTAGTCTAAGCATACGGAGTTCATTCCCAGTCTAAGATCAGACCGGACCAACGGTTACGACAGCAGGATCGATAGCACGCAGGATGGACCAAGCCGATCCTCGGCTTACGAATTCTACCTCTCCAGTCGGTTGAGCACCCGCACGTCTGTTTCGTGGGTTGGCTTAGGCATAAGGAGTTCATTCCATGTCTAAGCCCCAGTCAGACCGAGGGTTGTGGCAGCAGGACCTGTAGCATGCAGAGGGGGACCAGGCCGATCCCCGACTTGTGCATTCTACCTCTCCGGTCGGCTAAGCACTTGCACACTCATTTCATGGGTTGGCTTAGGCATACGGAGTTCATTCCATGTCTAAGCATATGGAGTTCATTCCCAGTCTAAGATTTTGAGCCATGGTGCACATGCTGGGCTCAGGCATGTACTGGTGCCATATTTTTTTTGCCCGGAGCACCATCGTCGGAGCATCGCTAAAGCATCATTAGAGAGCCTAATCGGTGGCATTGGTGTTCCGACAATTGGGGGGGCCGGAGGGTGTGCGCACTTATGTGCGATGGGTGCTGGTACTTGTGTCATGGGCTCTGACCTTAGACTCAGAAACTATACGGCCTTAGGCTTGGAATCTCCTCCTTTATGCCTAAGTCAGCCTAAAACACAAGCGTACGGGCACTAGGACAACGGGAAGGGCTGATTACGCAAGTTAAAGATAAACAGGATAAGAAGGCAGAATTCTGGAAATGCTCTTGTATTCACTTAAACGGAAGTGTTTGATGGTGTACAAAATGAGGGAGGAGCAGCCCTTATTTAGTTGAGGCCCAGCTTACACTTAATGCAATACTCTCTAGAATAAAGGCTAAAATCATGGATTATACAGATTATAATCAATTAGGATGCTAACTCCTTGATTTTCAGGGTCAACCAATCTAGCCAGGATGCTACTCTGATTGCCTGCCTACTTCCAGAGCTTCCTTGCGTGTCCAGCACCCTGGCCCTTTGTGGATTGGGGTGCCGGGCAGCTTGTATGCAGGCCTTGGTCTCATGGACTGGCAGCAAGTTGGGGGGTATTCTAAACTGTTGCTAGGCTTTGCGCGCAGATACCCGCCAGCACGCCTGGTCTGCGGGCCTCAACCTCTGGCTTGCCTGCTGGTGCGCCTGCCCAGGACATGACAATTAAACCTTATATTGGCCCCCTATCCCTCATCAAACCTCGAGAACTCACACCCTCTTAAAGAGCATTTGAGATTTTACAGGTTTGCTGCCAGTAGCCATTATAGTGTCTGAAATGGGGACACTTTTTTCAAACGATCACAAAATCTTCTCCACTTCAAGTTTTTAGCTGAATTTTTTTGTGCATGCCAACAAAAATACAAGGATCACTTCCACCAAATTTGGGGACGAAACTCTTTCTAACAAAATTTTAAAAAATCCTGAACCGCCAAAAGTTTCAAAAATCGTGAAAAATAAAAAATGGGTCATCTTACCACGAAACTTCACATGAAGGCTTAGGGGACCATTGTATGAATTTACAAGCCATAAAAATGGCATTGGCATGGCAAAAATATGAAGATGTGATTGGACCCACCTACCACCCGTTTGATCCCCGGCTTACGCATCGTGCCTCTCTGGTCAGTTGAGCGCCCGCACGCTCGTTTCATGGGTTGACTTAGGCATACGGAGTTCATCCCCAGTCTAAGCATACAAAGTTCATTCCCAGTCTAGGATCGGACCAGACCGAGGGTTGCGACAGCAAGATCGGCAGCACGTAGGGGGGATCAGGCCAATCCCCGACTTGCGCATTCTGCCTCTCCGGCCGGCTGAGCGCCCGCACGCCCGTTTCGAGGGTTGGCTTAGGCATAGAGAGTTCATTCCATGTCCAAGCCCTAGCTGGACCAAGGGTTGTGGCAGCGGGATCGGTAGCACATAGAGGGGGACCAGGCCGATCCCCGACTTGCACATTATGCCTCTCTGGTCGGCTCAGGGCCCGCACACTCATTTCGTGGGTTGACTTAGGCAAACGGAGTTCATTCCCAGTCTAAGATCGGATCGGACTAAGGGTTGTGGTAGTAGGATCAACAGCACGTAGGGGAGGATTGGGTCGATCCCTGGCTTGCGCATTCTGCCTCTCCGGTCGGCTAAGCGCCTGCACACTTATTTTGTGGGTTGGCCTAGGCATATGGAGTTCATTCCATGTCTAAGCATACAGAGTTCATTCCCAGTCTAAGATCAGATCGGACCGAAGGTTGCGGTAGCAGAACCAGCAGCAAGATTGACAGCACGTAGGGGGATCGGGCCAATCCTTGGCTTGCGCATTTTGCCTCTCTGACCGATTGAGCACCCGCACACTCGTTTCATGGGTGGGCTTAGGTATACGGAATTCATTCCATGTCTAGGCCCCAGTTGGACTGAAGGTTGTGGTAGCAGGACCGGCAGCGGGATCGGCAGCACTCAGAAGGGGACAGGGCTGATCCACGGTTTGAGCATTATGCCTTTTCGACCGGCCTCTTCGGTCGGCTAAGCGCCCGCACACTCATTTTGTGGGTTGACTTAGGCATACGAAGTTCATCCCCAATCTAAGCATACAGAGTTCATTCCCAGTCTAAGATCAGACTAGACCGATTGTTGCGGTAGCAGGATCGGTAGTACAAAGTGCGGACCAGGCTGATCCTCGACTTACGCATTCTGCCTCTCCGGTCGACTGAGCGCCCTCCACTCCAATTTCGTGGGTTGGCTTAGGCATAGGGAGTTCATTCCATGTCTAAGCCCCAGCCGAACCAAGGGTTGTGGCAGCGAGAGCTGCAGCACGTAGAGGGGGACCAGGCTGATCCCCGACTTGCGCATTATGCCTCTCCGGTCGGCTCAGCACCCGCGCACTTATTTCGTGGGTTGACTTAGGCATACGGAGTTCATTCCCAGTCTAAGATTGGACTGGACCGATGGTTGTGGTAGTAGGATCGACAGTACGCAGGGGGGGACTGGGCCAATCCCCGGCTTGTGCATTCTGCCTCTCCGACCGACTGAGCACCCGCATGCTCGTTTCGTGGGTTGGCTTAGGCATACGGAGTTAATTCCATGTCTTAGCATACGGAGTTCATTCCCAGTCTAAGATTTTGAGCCACGGTGCACATGCTGGGCTCGGGCATGTGCTGGTGCCACATTTTTTTCGCCTAGGGTACCATCGCCAGAGCATCGCCAGAGAGCCTAGACATTAAAGTGTCTAAAATGGGAACACATTTTTCAAACGGTCACAAAATCTTCTCCACTTTGAGTTTTTAGCTGAAGTTTTTTATGCATGCCAAAAAAAATATAAGGATCATCTCCACCAAATTTGGGGACAAAACTCATTCTAAAAAATTTTTAAAAAATCCCAAATCGTAAAAAGTTTTGAAAATCGTGAAACATAAAAAACGGGTTGTCTTGCCACGAAACTTCACATGAAGGCTTAGGGGACCATTGTATGAATTTACAAGCCTTAAAAATGGCATTGGAATGGTAGAAATATGAAGATGTGCTTGAACCCACCTACCACCCATTCGATCCCCGGCTTGCGCATCCTGCCTCTCTGGTCGGTTGAGTGCCCGCACACTCGTTTCATGGGTTGACTTAGGCATATGGAGTTCATCCCCAGTCTAAGCATACGGAGTTCATTCCTAGTCTAAGATCAAACCGGACCGCAGGTTACGGTAGCAGGATCGACAGCACACATGGGGGATCGGGCCGATCCCCGACTTGTGCATTCTGCCTTTTCGATCGGCTGAGCGCCCGCACGCCCGTTTCATGGATTGGGTTAGGCATAGGGAGTTCATTCCATGTCTAAGGCCTAACCGGACTGAGGGTTGTGACAGCGGGACAGGTAGCACGCAGAGGGGGATTGGGCCAATCCCCGGCTTACGCATTATGCTTCTCCAGTCGGCTCAGTGCTCGCACGCTCGTTTCGTGGGTTGACGTAGGCATACAGAGTTCATTCCCAGTCTAAGATCAGACCGAACTGAGGGTTGCGGCAGGAAGATTGACAGCACGAAGTGGGGGATCGGGCCGATCCCCGGCTTGTGCATTCTGCCTCTTCGACCGATTGAGTGCCCGTACGCTCGTTTCGTCGGTTGGCTTAGGCATACAAAGTTCATTCAATGTCTAAGCGTACGGAGCTCATTTCCAGTCTAATATTTTGAGCCGTGATGCACATGCTAGGCTCGGGCATGTGCTGGTGCAGCATTTTTTTCGCCCGGGGCACCATTGTCGGACATCGACGAAGAGCCTAACTGGCGGCATTGGGGGTTCCGGCGATTGGGGGGGCCAGGGGGTCTGTGCACATGATGTACAATGAGTACTGGTGCATGGCCCTTATATTGGCCCCCTATCCTTCATCAAACCTCGAGAACTCACACCCCCTTAAAGAGCATTTGAGATTTTATAGGTTTGCTGCCAGTAGCCATTAAAGTGTCTGAAATGGGGATAGTTTTTTCAAACGGTCACAAAATCTTCTCCACTTCGAGTTTTTAGCTGAATATTTTTGTGCATGTGAAAAAAAATACAAGGATCACCTCTACCAAATTTGGGGACAAAACTCTTTCTAAAAAAATTTTAAAAAATTCTGAACCGTAAAAAGTTTCAAAAATCATGACAAATAGAAAACGGGTCGTCTTGCCACGAAACTTCACATGAAGGCTTAGGGGACCATTGTATGAATTTTTGAGCCATAAAAATGGCATTGGCATGGCAGAAATATAAAGATGTGCTTGAACCCACCACCATCCGTTTGATCCTCGGCTTGCGCATCTTGCCTCTCTGGTCGACTGAGCGCCCGCAAGCTCGTTTCGTGGGTTGACTTAGGCATACGAAGTTCATCCTCAGTCTAAGCATACAGAGTTCATTCCCAATCTAAGATCGGACCGAACCAAGGGTTGCGACAGTAGGATCGGCAGCACCCAGGGGGGATCGGGCCGATCCTCGACTTACGCATTCTGTCTCTCCAGCTGGCTAAGAGCCCGCACGCCCGTATCGTGGGTTGGCTTCGTCATAGACAGTTCATTCCATGCCTAAGCCCCAACCAGACCGAGGGTTGTGGCGGTAGGATCGGTAGCACGCAAAGGGGGACCGGGTCGATCCCCAGCTTGTGCATTATGCCTCTCCGGCCGGCTCAGCACCCGTAAGCTCGTTTCGATGGTTGACTTGGGCATACGGAGTTCATTCCCAGTCTAAGATCAGACCAGACTGAGGGTTGCAGTAGCAGGATCGACAGCACGTAGGGGGGATCGAGACGATCCCTGACTTACGCATCTACCTTTCCGGTCAGCTGAGCACCTGCACGCTCGTTTCATGGGTTGGCTTAGGCATACGGAGTTCATTCCATGTCTAAGCATACGGAGTTCATTCCATGTCTAAGCATACGGAGTTCATTCCCAATCTAAGATCAGATCAGAACAAGGGTTACGACAGCAGGACCAATAACAGGATCGGCAGCATGCACGGGGGACCGGGCTGATCCCTGGATTGCTCCTTCTGCCTCTCTGGTTGGCTGAGCACCCGTACGCTCGTTTTGTGGGTTGGCTTTGGCATACAGAGTTCATTCCATGTCTAAGCCCCAGTCAGATCGAGGGTTGTGGTACCAGGACCGATAACGAGATTGACAGCATGTAGAGGGGGACCGGGCTGATCCCCGGCTTGCGCATTATGCCTCTCTAGCCGACTAAGCGCACGTATGCTCGTTTCATGGGTTGACTTAGGCATATCCCCAGTCTAAGCATACGGAGTTCATCCCCAGTCTAAGCATACGGAGTTCAATCCTAGTCTAAGATCAGACCGGACTGAGGGTTACGGTAGTAGGATCGATAGCACGCAGGGGGGGATGGACCGATCCCAGGCTTACGCATTCTGCCTCTCTGACCGGCTAAGCACCTGCACCCCTGTTTCATGGGTTGGCGTAGGCATAGGGAGTTCATTCCATGTCTAAGCCCAAGCTGGACCGAGGGTTATGGCAGTGGGATCGGTAGCACGCAGAGGGGGATCGGGTCGATCCCTGGCTTGCGCATTATGCCTCTTCGGCCGGCTCAGCGCCGGTACGCTCGTTTCGTGGGTTGACTTATGCATACGGAGTTCATTCGCAGTCTAAGATCAGATCGGACCAAGGGTTGCGACAGCAAGATCGACAGCACGTAGGGGGGATCGGGCCGATCCTCGACTTGCGCATTCTGCCTCTCCGACCGGTTGACCCGCACGCTCGTTCCATGGGTTGGTTTAGGCATATGGAGTTCATTCCATGTCTAAGCATACGGAGTTCATTCCCAGTCTAAGATTTTGAGCCACGGTGTACATGCTGGGCTCGGGCATGTGCTGGTGCCGTATTTTTTTCACCCGGGGCACCATCGTCGGAGCTTCGTCGGAGAGCCTAACCGGCAGCATTGGGTGTTCCGGTGATTGGGGGGGCGATGGGTGCTGGTACTTGGCCCTTATATTGGCCCCTATCCCCCATCAAATGTCAAGAACTAACACCCCCTTAAAGTGCATTTGAGATTGTATAGGTTTGCTACCAGTAGCAATTAAAGTGTCTGAAATGGCGACACTTTTTTCAAACGATCACAAAATCTTCTCCACTTCGAGTTTTTAGCTGAGTTTTTTTGTGCACGCCAATAAAAATACAAGGATCACCTCTACCAAATTTGCGGACAAAACTCTTTCTAAAAAAATTTAAAAAAATCTCGAACCACAAAATGTTTCAAAAATCATTAAAAATAGAAAACGGGTCGTCTTGCCATGAAACTTCACATGAAAGCTTAGGGGACCATTGTATGAATTTATAAACCATAAAAAATGGCATTGGCATGGTAGATATATGAAGATGTACTTGAACCCACCTACCACCCGTTTGATCCTCGGCTTACGTACCCTGCCTCTCTGGTCAGCTGAGCACCTGCACGCTTGTTTCGTGGGTTGACTTAGGCATACGGAGTTCATCCCCAGTCTAAGAATATGGAGTTCATTCCCAGTCTAAGATCAGATAGGACTGAGGGTTGCGGTACTAGAATCGACAGCATGCAGGGGGGATCGGGCTGATCCCCAACTTTCGTAATCTGCCTCTCCAGCCAGTTGAGTGCCCACACGCCTGTTTCTTGGGTTGGCTTAGGCATAGGGAGTTCATTCCATGTCTAAGCCATAGTCGGACTGAGGGTTGTGGTAGTGGGACCGACAACACGCAGAGTGGGACCGGGTCAATCCCCGACTTACGCATTATGCCTCTCCGGCCAACTCAGCACCCACCCGCTTGTTTCATGGGTTGACTTAGGCATACGGAGTTCATTCCCAGTGTAAGATCGGACCAGACCGAGGGTTGTGGCAACAAGATCGATAGCACATAGGGGGGATCGAGCTGATCCCCGACTTGTGCATTCTACCTCTCGGTCGGCTGAGCTCCGACACGCTCATTTTATGGGTTGGCTTAGGCATACAGAGTTTATTCCCAGTCTAAGATCAGACCGGACCAAGTGTTACGGTAGCGAGACCAGCAGTAGGATCGACTGCACGCAAAGAGGGATCGGGGTAATCCCCGGCTTACGCATTCTGCCTCTCCAACCGGCTGAGTACCCGCACGCTCCTTTTGTGGGTTGGCTTAGGCATACAGAGTTCATTCGATGTCTAAGCCCCAGACGGACCGAGGGTTGTGGCAACAGGATTGGCAGCGGGATTGGCTTGTGCATTATGCCTCTCCGGCCGGCTGGGCGTCCGCACGCTCATTTTATGGGTTGACTTAAGCATATGGAGGTCATCCCCAGTCTAAGCATACGGAGTTCATTCCCAGTCTAAGATAGGACCGGACCAAGGGTTGCGGTAGCAGGATCGACAACACGTAGGGGGCACAGGGCCGATCCTCGGCTTACGAATTCTGCCTCTCCGACTGGCTGAGCGCCCACACATCCATTTCGTCGGTTGGCTTAGGCATAGGGAGTTCATTCCATGTCTAAGCCCCATCCGGATCGAGGGTTGTGGTAGCAAGACCGGCAGCACACAGAGGGGGATCAAGCCGATCCCCGACTTGCGCTTTATGCCTCTTCGGTCGGTTCAACGCCCGCATGCTCATTTCATAGGTTAACTTTTGCATTCAAAGTTCATTCTTAGTCTAAGATCGAATCAGACTGAGGGTTGCGGTAGTAGGATCGATAGCACACAGGGGGGGACCAGGCCAATCCCCGGCTTGCACATTCTACCTCTCCGGTCCGCTAAGCGCCCGCATGCTCGTTTCGTGGGTTGGCTTAGGCATACGGAGTTCATTCCATGTCTAAGCATATGGAGTTCATTCCCAGTCTAAGATTTTGAGCCACGGTGCACATGCTGGGCTCCGGCATGTGCTGGTGCCGCATTCTTTTCACCCGGGGCACCATCGTCGGAGCATCACCGGAGAGCCTAACTGGCGGTATTAGGGGTTCCAACGATTGGGGGGGCCGGGGGGTGTGCGCACATGATGTGCGATGGGTGCTGGTACTTGGCTATTATATTGGCCCCCTATCCCTCATCAAACCTCAAGAACTCACACCCCCTTAAAGAGCATTTGAGATTTTATAGGCTTGCTGCCAGTAGCCATTAAAGTGTCTGAAATAGGGACACTTTTTTCAAAGGGTCACAAAATCTTCTCCACTTTGGGTTTTTAGCTGAATTTTTTTGTGCATGCCAACAAAAATACAAGGATCACCTCTACCAAATTAGGGGAAAAAAATCTCTCTAAAAAAATTTTAAAAAATCCCGAACCGTAAAAAGTTTCAAAAATTATGAAAAATAGAAAACGGGTCGTCTTGCCACAAAACTTCACATGAAGGCTTAAGGGACCATTGTATGAATTTACAAGCATAAAAATGGCATTGGCATGGCAGAAATATGAAGATGTGCTTGAACCCACCTACCACCCGTTTGATCCCCGGCTTGCGCATCCTGCCTCCCTAGTTGGCTGAGCGCCCGCACGCTCGTTTCATGGGTTGACTTAGGCATACAGAGTTTATCCCCAATCTAAGCATACAGAGTTCATTCCCAGTCTAAGATCGAACCAGACCGAAGGTTGCGGTAGCAGGATCGACAGCACGCAGGGGGGACTGGATCGATCCCTAGCTTGCTCATTCTGCCACTCCAATTGCCTGAGCAACCGTACGCCCGTTTCATGGGTTGGCTTAGGCATAGGAAGATCATTCCATGTCTAAGCCCCAGTCGGACCGAGGTTTGTGGTAGTGAGACCGACAGCACACAGAAGGGGATCGGGTCGATCCCCAACTTGTGCATTATGCCTCTCCGACCGGCTCTGCACCTGCACGCTCGTTTAATGGGGTGACTTAGGCATACAGAGTTCCTTCCCAATCTACGATCGGACCTGATCGAGGGTTGCAATAGCAGGATCGACAGCACGTAGAAGGGATCGGGTCGATCCCTGGCTTGCATATTTTACCTCTCTGACCGATTGAACGCCCGCACGCTCGTTTCGTGGGTTGGTTTAGGCATACGGATTTCATTCAATGTCTAAGCATATGGATTTCATTCCCAGTCTAAGATCAGACCGGACCGATGGTTGCGGTAGCAGGACTAACAATAGGATCGGCAGCACGCATTGGGGGACTGAGCCGATCCCTGGCTTACGCATTCTACCTCTCCGGCTGGCTGGGTGCCCGCACGCTCGTTTCATGGGTTGGCTTAGGCATACAGAGTTCATTCCATGTCTAAGCCCCAGCCGGACCGATGGTTGTGGCGACAGGATCGGCAGCGAGATCAGCAGCACGCAGAGGGGGACCGGTCTGATCCCCGACTTACGTAATATGCCTCTCCGACTGGCTGAGCACTCATATGCTCATTTCGTGGGTTGACTTAGGCATACAGAGTTCATCCCCAGTCTAAGCATACGGAGTTCATTCTCAGTCTAAGATCAGACCGGACCAAGGGTTGCGGCAGCAGGATCGACAGCACGTAGGGGGGACCGAACCGATCCTCGGCTTGTGCTTTTTGCCTCTCCAACCGACTGAGCGCCTGCGCACCCGTTTCATGGGTTGGCTTATGCATAGGGAGTTCATTCCATATCTAAGCCCCAGTGGGACCGAGGGTTGTGGTAGCGGAACCGACAGCACGCAGAGGAGGACGGGCCAATCCCCGGCTTGTGCATTATGCCTCTCCGGTCGGCTCAACACCTGCACGCTTATTTTGTGGGTTTACTTAGGCTTACGGAGTTCATTCTCAGTCTAAGATCAGATCAGACCAAGGGTTGCGGTAGCAGGATCGGCAGCACGTAGGGGGGACCGGGCCGATCCTCGGCTTGCGCATTCTGCCTCTTCGATCGGCTGAGCGCTCGCACGCCCGTTTTGTGGGTTGGTTCAGGCATAGGGAGTTCATTCCATATCTAAACCCCAGCCGAACTGAGGGTTCTGGCAGTGGGACCGACAGCACATAGAGGGGGTCCGGGCCAATCCCCAGCTTGCGCATTAAGACTCTCCGGTCGGCCCAGCGCCTACACACTTGTTTCGTGGGTTGACCTAGACATACGAGTTCTTTCCTAGTCTAAGATCAGACCAGACCGAGGGTTACGATAGTAGGATTGACAGCACATAGGGGGGGATCGGGCTGATCCCCAGCTTGCACATTCTGCCTCTCCGATCGGTTGAGCGCCTGCACGCTCGTTTTGTGGGTTGGCTTAGGCATACGGAGTTCATTCCATGTCTAAGCATATGGAGTTCATTCCAAGTCTTAGATTTTGAGCCATGGTGCACATACTGGGCTTGGGCATGTGCTGGTGCCTCATTTTTTTCGCTCGGGGCACATTCGCCCGAAGCTATTCTGTCGGGAGAGCCTAACGACGGCATTTGGGTTCGAACTTGAGGGGTCCGTGGGTGTGCAACGATGCAGATGCAATGGGTGCTGTACTTGGCCCTTATATTGCCCCCTATCCCTCATCAAACCTCGGATCAACCACTTCAAGGCATTTGAGATTTTAAGCTTGTGCTAGTGCCATTAAGTGTCTCACAATGGGACACTTTTTCAACAGTCTGCAACATTTATCCACTTCGATTTTTTGCTGTATTGTTTTTGTGCCTTAACGAAAATACGAGGTCATCTGCTACCAAATTTGGACAAAAATCTTTCTCAAAAATTGTAGAGGCAATCCTCAACCTATAAAGTTCAAAGATTGAAAAATAGCAAAAATTGTCTTGACCTGCTTATGAAGGCTTAAGGGACCATTGTATGAATTTAAAAACCATAAAAATGGCATTGGCATGGCAGAAATATAAAGATGTGCTTGAACCCACCTACCACCCGTTTGATCCCCGGCTTGCACATCCTGCGTCTCTAGTTGGCTGAGCACCCGCACACTCATTTCATGGGTTGACTTAGGCATACAGAGTTCATCCCCAGTCTAAGCATACGGAGTTCATTCCCAGTCTAAGACCAGACCGGACCGAGGGTTGCGATAGCAGGATCGACAATACGCAGGGGGGATCAGACCGATCCCCGACTTGCTCATTCTGCCTCTCCGGTCAGCTGAGGGCCCGCACGCCCCTTTCGTGGGTTGGCTTAGGCATAGGGAGATCATTCCATGTCTAAGTCTCAGCCGGACCGAGGGTTGTGGTAGCGGGACCAGCAGCACACAGAGGGGGACCGGGCTGATCCCTGACTTGCACATTATGCCTCTCCAGTCGGCTCAGCGCTCGCACGCTCATTTCATGGGTTGACTAAGCATACAGAGTTCATTCCCAGTCTAAGCATATGGAGTTCATTCCCAGTCTAAGATCGGACCGAACCGGGGGTTACAGCAGTAGGATCGACAGCACGCAGGGGGGGATCGAGCTGATCCCCGGCTTGCGCATTCTACCTCTTCGACCGACTGAGCGCCCGCTCGTCCATTTCGTGGGTTGGCTTAGGCATAGGAGTTCATTCCACGTCTGAGCCCCAGCCGAACCGAGGGTGTGGCAGCGGGACTGACAGCACGCAGAGGGGGACTGAACTGATCCCCGGCTTGTGCATTATGCCTCTTTGGTCAGCTCAGCACCCGCACGCTCGTTTCGTGGGTTGACTTATGCATACGAGTTCATTCCTAGTCTAAGATCGAACCGGACCGAGGGTTGCAGCTCCAGGATCGACAGTACGCAGGAGGGACCGGGCTGATCCCCAGCTTGTGTGTTCTGCCTCTCTAGTCGGCTGAGTGCCCGAACGCTCATTTCGTGGGTTGGCTTAGGCATATAGAGTTCATTCCAAGTCTAAAATCAAATCGGACTGAGGGTTGGAACAGTAGGACCAGTAGCAGGATCAGCAGCATGCAGGGGGGACTGGGTTGATCCCCGACTTGCGCATTCTGCCTCTCCGGCCGGTTGAGAGCCCGCACGCTCATTTTGTGGGTTGGCTTAGGCATACGAAGTTCATTCCATGTCTAAGCCCCAGCTAGATTAAGGGTTATGGCAACAGGAGTGGTACCGGGATCGACAGCATGCAGAGGGGGATCGGGCTGATCCCTGACTTGCTTATTTTGCCTCTCCGGTCGGCTGAGCGCCCGCACGCCCGTTTCGTGGGTTGGCTTAGGCATAGGGAGATCATTCCATGTCTAACCCCAGCCAGACCAAGGGTTGTGGTAGCGAGATCGGTAGCACACAGAGGGGGATCGGGCTGATCCCCGACTTACGCATTACGCCTCTCCAACTGGCTTAGCGCTCACATGCTCGTTTCGTGTGTTGACTTAAGCATACAGAGTTCATTCCCAGTCTAAGCATAAGGAGTTCATTCCTAGTCTAAGATCAGATCGGATCAAGGGTTGCGATAGCAGGATCGGTAGCACGCAGAGGGGATCGGGCCTATCCCCGGCTTGCAACTTCTGCCTCTTCGACTGGCTGAGCGCCCGCACGCCCGTTTCGTGGGTTCGCTTAGGCATAGGGAGTTCATTCCATGTTTGAACCCCAGTCGAACCGAGGGTTTTGGCAGCGGGACTGACAGCACATAGAGGGGGTCCGGGTCGATCCCCGGCTTGCGCATTAAGACTCTTCGGTCGGCCCAGTGCCTGTACACTCGTTTCTTAGGTTGACTTAGGCATACGAGTTCATTCCCAGTCTAAGATCAGAGCAGACCGAGGGTTGTGACTGTAGGATCCACAGCACGCAGGGGGGACCGGGCCGATCCCGACTTATGCATTCTACCTCTCCGGCTGGCTGAACGCCCGAAAACTCGTTTCGTGGGTTGGCTTAGGCACACAGAGTTCATTCCATGTCTAAGCATACGGAGTTCATTTTCAGTCTAAGATCGGACCGGACCGAGGGTTGCAGCAGTAGGATCGCAGCACGCAGGGGGGATCAGGCTGATCCTGACTTACGCATTCTGCCTCTACGGTCGGCTCAACGCCCGCACGCTCATTTCATGGGTTGGCTTAGGCATACAGAGTTCATTCCATATCTAAGCCCCAGCTAGACTGAGGGTTGTAGCAGCAGGACCTGCAGTGAGATCGGCGGCACGCAGAGGGGGACTGGGCTGATCCCCGGCTTGAACATTATGCCGCTCCAGCCGGCCTCTTCGACTGGCTGAGCGTCTGTATGCTCATTTCGTGGGTTGACTTAGGCATTCGGAGTTCATCCCCAGTCTAAGCATACGGAGTTCATTCTCAATCTAAGATCAGACTGGATCGAGGGTTGCAGCAGTAGGATCGACAGCACGTAGGGGGGACCAGGCCGATCTTCGGTTTACGCATTCTGCCTCTCCGGCCGACTGAGCACCCGCACACCCGTTTCATGGGTTGGGTTAGGCATAGGAAGTTCATTCCATGTCTAAGCTACAGCGGGACCTACAGCACGTAGAGGCGGATTGGGCCGATCCCTAGCTTGAGCATTCTACCTCTCTGGTCGACTGAGCGCTTGCACGCTCGTTTCGTGGGTTGGCTTAGGCATACGGAGTTCATTCCATGTCTAAGCATACGAAGTTCATTCTCAGTCTAAGATTTTGAGCCATGGTGCACATGCTAAGCTTGGGCATGTGCTGGTGCCACATTTTTTTCGCCTGGGGCACCATTGTTGGAGCATCGTCGGAGTATCATCGGAGAGCCTAACCGGCGGCATTAGGGGTTCTGGTGATTGGGGGTGCCGGGGGGTGTGTGCACATGATGTGCAATGGGTGCTGGTACTTGGCCCTTATATTGGCCCCCTATCCCTCATCAAACCTCGAAAACTCACACCCCCTTAAAGAGCATTTGAGATTTTATAGGTTTGCTGCCAGTAGCCATTAAAGTGTCTAAAATGGGGACACTTTTTTCAAACAGTGACAAAATCTTCTCCATTTCGAGTTTTTAGCTGAATGTTTTTGTGCATGCCAACAAAAATACTAGGATCACCTCTACCAAATTTGGGGAAAAAACTCTTTCTAAAAAAATTTTAAAAAAATCCTGAACATCAAAAATTTTTGAAAATCATGAAAAATAGAAAATGGGTCGTCTTGCCACGAAACTTCACATGAAGGCTTAGGGGACCATTGTATGAATTTACAAGCCATAAAAATGGCATTGGCACGGTAGAAATATGAAGATGTGCTTGTTTCACACCCTGGGCGGGCACGCCAGGAACATCAGGCGGACCAGCAGGCGAGCCAGAGGTTGAGGCCCGCAGACCAGGCGTGCTGACGGGTATTTATGCGCAAAGCCTAGCAAACGAGTTCAAAATGCCCGCTCGACTTGCAGGCCAGCCCGTGAGACCAAGGCCTGGCATATAAGCTACCCATACCACATCCAGAAGGGCCCAAGGTGTTGGACACGTAAGGGAAGCTTCTGAAAGTAGGCAGGATCAGCAGGAGCATCCTGGCAGATTTGGTTGACCTGGAAAATCAAGAGTTAGCATCCTGATTGATTGTAATCCCATGATTTTAGCCTTTATTCTAAGGATATTGCCATTAAGTTGTAGCTAGAGCCTCAACTATAAATAGAGGGCTGCTCTACCCTCATTTGTACATCATCAAACACTTTTGTTTCAGTGAATACAAGAGTATTTCTAGAATTCTGTCTTGTTCATCCTGTTTCTCTTTAACTTGAGTAATCAGCCCTTCCCATTGTTCTAGTGCCCGCACGCTTGTGTTTTAGGCTGACTTAGGCACAAAAGAGGAGATTCCAAGCCTAAGGCCGCACGAATTCTGAGTCTAAGGTCAGAGCCCGTGACAGTTGGTATCAGGGCAAGTTCGATTTTGTGTGTTTGTGTTATGCAGGTTAGATCGTGATTGAGGAGATGGCATCCCAAAGCGACGTTGCTAGCCAACAACCAAAGGCCCAGGAGCATGGGTGTGGAAGAGGCAAGAAAGCCAGTTCTAGAGATATCTGGTCTACCATGGACAGTAGGCTGGCCAAGGTGGAGGTGACCGTAGGCAACATGGGGAGAAGCTTGAGGAGGTAGAGACTCACATTGCATCGCTAGACTCCATGGGGAAGGAGATCCAAAGTGAGCTAGAAGCTGCTCTCAATAAAGGCTTGGACGTGTTCACCCGAAAGAATCAAACCTTGGAGGCTGAAGTGCTAACCTTGCGCGATGGCATGGAGGCCATGCGCCAGCGGATGGAAGAGCTTGCCAGTGAGCTCGTTGCTTGTAAGACTGCCATTGGGAATGGCATATTTACTGGAGTGTCCAAATCCAGATTGGATGTCCCCAAGCCTATGGAGTTTAAGGGGACTAGGGCGGCCAAGGAAGTAGACAACTACCTTTAGGGCATGGAGCAGTACTTCCAGGCCATGGGCATGCAAGACGGGGAGATAAAAGTAAGCACCACTGCTATGTATCTTACTGATGTAGCCTTATTGTGGTGGAGGCACAGGTGTGATGATGTCAGACGTGGGAGCACCAAGATTGGAACCTGGTCAGAGTTCCAAAAAGAGTTCAGAGAATAATTTTACCCGGAGTATGTCGATGATGAGGCGTGGGCAAATTTGCGCAGGCTGAGCCAGCAAGGGGACATAAGGGAGTATGTCCAGAAATTGTCTGAACTAATGCTACAGATCTCAGATCTAGGTGAGAAGGATGCTTTATTTGCTTTCATGGATGGGCTGAAGCCGTGGGTGAAGCATGAGCTACAAAGGAGAGGAGTTCATGACTTGGCTAAAGCCATGACTACTACTGAAGCCTTGATAGAGTTCAAGCCTCTGAACAAGTTTGAGTCTTCCAAGCCTAAGGGTAAGGGCAAGGACGATAGGGACCAAAAGAAGCAATCCAAGGGGAAGGACCGTGATCGGGAGTCCAAGGATGGAGATCGAGACTGTTCAACCAAGGATGGCGAGAGAAAGCCACCAGCAGGTAAGTGGAAAGCAAAAGGGGACCGAGAGCCACTAGCATGCTACCTATGTGGAGGGAGCCACATAGCACGCAATTGTCGATAGAAGGGCAAGCTGGCTGCTGTAGACAAAGAGTTTGACGAGGACCCAGAGTCAGGGGAGCCGTAACCCAAAGGGCTTGATGTTTATGTATCTAGTGGTTGTGGGTCAGAAGGTGAGCGCACTGGTGGACACAGGTGCCTCACATCTTTTTATTTCAGGTGATAGAGCCCGAAAGCTCAGACTAAAGGTGTAGAAAGGGACTGGTACCATTAAAATGGTGAACTCTAAGGAGGTTCTAGCCATTGGAGTAGCACAGGGAGTGGAGTTGCAGCTTGGAGACTGAAAAGGCAAGGAGACCATAGAGGAAATACCCCTTGATGACTATGAGTTTGTGATTGGGTTGGATTTCCTTGTTCGGATTAACGCCCTCCTTATGCCTTTTGTCGATTGTGTTTGCATCTTGGATGCACGGTTCCAATGCCTAGTGCCATTAAGGAAAGGGTCTGGAGTTAGGTCACGGGTGGTGTCAGCTATCCAATTTGCCAAGGTGGTAAGCAGACAAGAAGATACCTTCTTGGCAGCCCTGAAATATGATGAGCCAAGGGAGAAAGAGATCGAGTCACCCTTGGAGGTGCTAAAGGTGCTGAAGACCTTTAGTGATGTGATGCCCGCAATGCTGCCTAGCAAGCTACCACCTAAGAGAGAGGTGGACCACAAGATCGAGCTAGTGTCTGAAGCCAAGCCACTAGCCAAAGCCCCTTATCGAATGTCTCCATTAGAGTTGGAGGAGTTGAGGAAGTAGCTGAAGGAGTTAGTTGATGCTGGCTTCATCAAGCCATCAAAGGCACCCTATGGTGCACTAGTTTTATTCCAGCGCAAGCATGATGGGTCGTTGTGGCTGTGCATAGACTACCGGGCTTTGAACATGCTAACCATCAAGAATAAGTACCCCATCCCACTCATTGCAGACTTGTTCGATCAACTTGGGAGTGCAAGGTGGTTCACCAAGTTGGATTTGAGGTCAGGCAACTATCAAGTCAGGATCGTGGAGGGAGATGAGCCAAAGATAGCATGTGTCACTCGATATGGTTCGTATGAGTTCTTGGTGATGCCTTTCGGACTCACAAATGCCCCAGCAACATTCTGCACCCTTATGAACAAGGTACTTCAGTCATTCCTTGATCGGTTTGTTGTGGTTTATTTGGATGACATTGTGATCTATAGCCAGACTTTGGGAGAACATGTAGACCACTTGAGATGGGTGTTCGAGGTGTTGCGGGTGCACAAGCTATTTGTCAAGAGGGAGAAGTGCTCATTCACCCAGTAAGAGATCTGCGTTCCTTGGCCACATAGTGAGAGGTGGCAGGATACGCATGGATGAAGGCAAGATACACGCCATCCTGGAGTGGCAACTGCCAGCCAAGGTCATTGAGTTGAGATCATTCCTTGGGCTGGTTAACTACTACTGGTGCTTCATCAAAGGTCACTCAGTAATAGCCACGCCATTGACTGACTTACTCAAGAAAGAGAGAGCATAAGAGTAGAGTGCAGGGTGCCAGGAAGCCTTTGACAGGTTGAAGCAGGCTGTGATCGAAGAGCCAGTCTTGGCCTTGCTAGACCATGCCAAGCCGTATGAGGTGCATACGGATGCATCAGACTTTGCCATAGGGGGCGTGTTGATGTAGGAGGGACGTCAAGTCACATTTGAGAGCAGGAAGCTGAAGAGACTGAACGTAAGTACAAGGTCCAAGAGAAGGAGATGACTGCAGTGGTGCACTGCTTGTGCACTTGGCACTATTACCTGTTGGGGTCAAGGTCATGGTTAGGAAGGATAATGTGGCGACCAGCTACTTCTAGATGCAGAAGAAGCTGTCCCCCAAGCAGGCAAGATGGCAAGATTTTCTTACAGAATTTGATTTTCAGATGGAGTACAAGCCAGGATGGGCGAACCTAGTGGTAGACGCCCTAAGCAGGAAGGCTAACCTTGCTGCCATTAGCCAACCAGAGGGGTCACTAGTGTCACACATCAAGGAGGGACTTACGCATGATCCTACAGCCAAGGCTTTGATAGAGTATGCCCAGCAAGGTAAGACTAGGCAATTTTGGTTACAGGATAGCTTACTGTACACTAGGGGCAGTAGACTGTTTGTGCCACAGCACAAGAAGCTCCGTAAGGAAGTTTTGCAAGAATGCCATGATTTAAGGTGGGCTAGACACCCCGGAGTGAGCCACACCTTAGCGCTGATCAAGGATCGATACTACTGGCCACACATGAGAGACGATGTGAAGGCCTATATGAAGACTTGTCTTGTGTGCCAACAGGACAAGGTGGAGCTCAAGAAACCAGGCGATCTCTTAGAGCCATTGCCAATGCCAGAGCGACAATGGGAGAGTGTTTCTCTAGACTTTATAGTCGGTCTACCTAAAGCAGAAGGGTTTGGAAGCATCATGGTAGTGGTGGACAGGTTTTCCAAGTATGGAATCTTCATTCCAGCAACCAAGGACTGCCCAGTCGAAGAGGTAGCTAGATTGTTCCTAAAAAACATGGTTAAGTACTAGGGAGTGCCGAGGACCATTATTAGTGATCGGGACGGGCATTTCATAGGCAGGTTCTGGACTGAGTTGTTCAAGCTGTTGGGGTCAGACTTGAACTTTTCCACCAGCATGCATCTGCACACCGATGGGCAGATAGAGCGAGTAAATGGACTATTGGAGGTCTACCTCAGGCACTATGTGAGTGCCACAGAAAGGGACTGGCCAAAGTTGCTAGATATTGCACAGTTTTCCTACAACTTGCAAAGGAACTAGGCAACGAAAGAGAGCCTATTTGAGGTTGTAACAGGGCAATAACCACTAACACCCGATTTAATTGCTGCAGGTTATACAGGGCCGAATCCAGTAGCATACAAGTTTGCTAAGGCATGGCAGGAGCAAATTGACTTGGCCAGAGTTTGTCTACATAAGGTGGCCAAGAGGTTTAAGAAGTGGGCAGACCAGAAGAGGCGGGATGTCAGTTCCAGGTTGGAGACTTGGTGTTGGTGAAGCTACATGCCATTGTGTGCCATAGGGGGCTGCATAAAGGCCTAGTCCAAAGGTATGAGGGACCTTTCTGAGTAGTCAAGAGGGTAGGTAAGGTTGCCTACAAGTTGGATATGCCACCCAAGTCGAGGGTACACCCGGTATTCCATGTGAGCATGCTCAAGCCGTTCCATGAGGATGAAGGAGATCCAGGATGGGCAGAGTTAAAGTGTGCACCATTAGGAGTAAGGGCCTCATATGAGAAGGAGGTCCACAGCATCATGGCTGATCGAGAGGTGAGACGGAAGAACTATCAACCAAGACATGAGTTCTTGGTGCGCTGGAAGGGACTTCCAGATAGTGACGCGAGCTAGGAACCAGCAAAGGACTTATGGTAGTTTGGGGACCAGATCAAGCAGTACCATGCAGAAGAGACAATAAGGGTGTTACACAATCAGGTGGGGGAGAATGTCACACCCTGGGTGGGTGTGCCAGGCACATCAAGTAGACCAGCAGGCAAGCCAGAGGTTAAGGCCCACAGACCAGGTGTGTTGGCAGGTATCTACATGTAAAGCCTAGCAAACGAGTTCAGAACGCCCGCCCGACTTGCAGTCCAGCCCGTAAGACCAAGGCCTGGCATACAAGCTGCCCACACCACATCCAGAAGGGCCCAAGGTGCTGGACACATAAGAGAAGCTTTTGGAAGCAGGCAGGATCAGTAGGAGCATCCTGGCAGATTTGGTTGACCCTGAAAATCAGGAGTTAGCATCCTGATTGATTGTAATCCCATGATTTTAGCCTTTATTCTAGGGATATTGCCATTAAGTTGTAGGTGGAGCCTCAACTATAAATAGAGGGCTACTCCACCCTCATTTGTACACCATCAAACACTTTTGTTTCAATGAATACAAGAGCATTTCTAGAATTCTATCTTGTTCATCCTGTTTCTCTTTAACTTGCATAATCAACCCTTCCCATTGTTCTAGTGCCCGCACGCATGTGTTTTAGGTTGACTTAGGCACAAAGGAGGAGATTCCAAGCCTAAGGCTGCACGGATTCTAAGTCTAAGGTTGGAGCCCGTACGCGCATCCTACCTCTCTGGTCAGCTGAGTGCCCGTACGCTCGTTTCGTGGGTTGACTTAGGCATACGGAGTTCATCCCCAGTCTAAGCATACGGAGTTCATTCCCAGTGTAAGATTTAACCAAACCAAGGGTTGCGGTAGTAGGATCGATAGCACGTAGGGGGGATCAGGCCGATCCCTGACTTGCGTATTCTACCTCTCTGATCGGTTGAGCGCTCGCACGCTCGTTTCGTGGGTTGGCCTAGGCATACAGAGTTCATTCCATGTCTAAGCCCCAGCTGGACCGAGGGTTGTGGCAGCAGGACTGGCAGCAAGATCGACAGCATGCAGAGGGGGATCGGGCTGATCCCCAACTTGCGCATCATGCCTCTCCGGTCGGCCTCTCCGATCGGCTGAGTGCCCGTATGCTCATTTCGTGGGTTGACTTAGGCATACGGAGTTCATCCCCAGTCTAAGCATACGGAGTTCATTCCCAGTCTAAGATCAGACCGGACCAAGGTTTACGGTAGTAGGATCGGCAGCATGCAGGGGGGATCGGGCCGATCCCTGACTTGCGCATTATGCCTCTCCGGTCGGCTTAGCGGCCGCACATTTGTTTCGTGGGTTAACTTAGGCATACAAAGTTCATTCAGTCTAAGATCGGATCGGACTGAGGGTTGCGACAGTAGGATCAACAGCACGCAGGGGGGATCGGGTCGATCCTCGGCTTGCGCATTCTGCTTCTCCGATCAACTGAACGACCGTACGCCCGTTTCGTGGGTTGGCTTAGGCATAGGGAGTTCATTCCATGTCTAAGCCCCCAGATCGAGGGTTGTGGCATGGGACTGGCAGCACACAGAGGGGGATCGAGTCGATCCCTGGCTTGTGCATTATGCCTCTCCAGTCGGTTCAGCACCCGTACACTCGTTTCATGGGTTGGCTTAGGCATATGGAGTTCATTCTATGTTTAAGCCCCAGTCGGACTGGGGGTTGTGGCAGCAGGACTGGTAGCGGGATCAAGAACATGTAGAGGGGGATCGAGCTGATCCCTGGCTTGCACATTATGCTTATCCGACTGACTGAGTGCCCGTACGCTCGTTTCGTGGGTTGACTTAGGCATACGAAATTCATCCCCAGTCTAAGCATACGGAGTTCATGCCCAGTCTAAGATTGGACCGGATCGAGGGTTGTGACAGTAGGATCGGTAGCATGTAGGGGGGATCAGGCCAATCCCCGGCTTGCGAATTTTACCCCTCCGACCGGTTGAGCACTCGTACTCTCATTTCGTGGGTTGACTTAGGCATACGAAGTTCATTCCCAGTCTAAGATCAGACCAGATTGAGGATTGGGGTAGCAGGATCGATAGCACGTAAGGGGGACCAGGCCGATCTCTAACTTACGCATTCTGCCTGTCTGATCGGCTGAGCACTCGCACGCTCGTTTTGTGAGTTGGCTTAGGCATACGGAGTTCATTCCATGTCTAAGCCCCAGCCGGATCGAGGGTGTGGCAGTAGGACCGGCAGCGGGATAGGTAGCACGCAGAGGGTGATCGAGCTGATCCTTGGCTTGCGCATTATGCCTCTCTGGCTGGCCTCTCTGGCCGGCTAAGCGCCCGCACGCTCGTTTCGTGGGTTGACTTAGGCATGCGGAGTTCATCCCTAGTCTAAGCATACAGAGTTCATTCCTAGTCTAAGATCAGGCTGGACTGAGGGTTGCGACAGCAGGATCGGCAGCACACAGGGGGGATCAAGTCGATCCCCGGCTTGCGCATTCTGCCTCTCCATCCGGCTGAGCACCTGCACACCCGTTTCATGGGTTGGCTTAGGCATAGGGAGCTCATTCCATGTCTAAGCCCTAGTCAGACTAAGGGTTATGGCAGTGGGACTGACAGCGCGCAGGGGGGATCGGGTCAATCCTCGGCTTACGCATTATGCCTCTTCGGCCGACTGGGGGTTGTGGTAGCAAGATCGACAGCACGTAGGGGGGGACTGGGTCGATCCCCGACTTGCGCATTCTACCTCTCCGATCGGCTGAATGCCTGCACACTCGTTTCTTGGGTTGGCTTAGGCATATGGAGTTCTTTCCATGTCTAAACATATGGAATTCATACCCAGTCTAAGATTTTGAGCCACAGTGCACATGCTGGGCTTGGGCATGTGCTGGTGCCACATTTTTTTCGCCTGGGGCACCATCGTCGAAGCAACGCCGGAGCATCACCGGAGAGCCTAACCGGCGACTTTACGGTTTCGATGATTGGGGGGGGCCGTGGGGTGTGCGCGCATGATGTGCGATGGGTGCTGGTACTTGGCCCTTATATTGGCCCCCTATCCCTCATCAAACCTCAAGAACTCACACCCCCTTAAAGAGCATTTGAGATTTTATAGGTTTGCTGCCAGTAGCCATTAAAGTGTCTGAAATGGGGACATTTTTTTCAAATGGTCACAAAATCTTTTCCACTTTGTGTTTTTAGCTGAATTCCTTTGTCCATGCAAACAAAAATACAAGGATCACCTCTACCAAATTTGAGGACAAAACTCTTTCAAAAAAAAATTTTACAAAATCTCGAACCACAAAAAGTTTCAAAAATCGTGAAAAATAAAAAATGGGTCATCTTGCCACGAAACTTCACATGAAGGCTTAGGGGACCATTGTATGAATTTACAAGCCATAAAAATGGCATTGGAAAGGCAAAAATATGAAGATGTGCTTGAACCCACCTACCACACGTTCGATCCCCAGCTTGCGCATCCTGTCTCTCTGGTCGGCTGAGCGCCCGCACGCTCGTTTCGTGAGTTGACTTAGGCATACGGAGTTCATCCCAAGTCTAAGCATATGAAGTTCATTCCCAGTCGAAGATCGGACCGGACAGAAGGTTGCAATAGTAGGATCGGCAGGACGTAGGGGGGACCGGATCGATCCCCAGCTTATGCATTCGGCCTCTCTGGCCGGCTGAGCGCCCACACACTCGTTTCATGGGTTGGCTTAGGAATACGGAGTTCATTCCATGTCTAAGCCCCAGCCAGACAGAGGGTTGTGGTAGTAAGACTGACAGTGGGATCGATAGCACGTAGAGGAGGATCGAGCTGATCCCCGACTTGCACATTATGCCTCTTCGACTGGCCTCTCTGGCCGGTTGAGCACCCGTACGCTCGTTTCGTGGGTTAACGTAGGCATACAAAGTTCATCCCCAGTCTAAGTATACGAAATTCATTCCCAGTCTAAGATCGGATCGAACCGAGTGTTGCGACAGCATGCAGGGGGGACCAGGCCAATCCCCGGCTTACGCATTCTGCATCTCCCCCCGACTGAGCACCCGCACGCTCGTTTTGTGGGTTGGCTTAGACATACGGAGTTCATTCCATGTCTATGCCCCAACCGGACCGAGGGTTGTGGCAGTAGGACCGACAGCGGGATCGGCAGCATGCAAAGGGGGATCAGGTTGATCCTCGATTTACGCACGTCTGTACGCTCATTTCATGGGTTGACTTAGGCATATAGAGTTCATCCCCAGAGTAAGCATACAGAGTTCATTCTGAGTCTAGGATCGGACTAGATCGAGGGTTGCGGTAGCAGGGTCAGTAGCACACAGGAGGGATCGGGCCGATCCCCGGCTTGTGCATCCTACCTCTTCGGCCGGCTGAGCACCCGCACGTCCGTTTCATGGATTGGCTTAGGCATAGGGAGTTCATTCCATGTCTAAACCCCAGCCGGACCGAGGGTTGTGGCAGCGGGATCGGCAACACGCAGAGGAGGACCGGGCTGATCCCTGGCTTGTGCATTATGTCTCTTCGGTCGGCTCAGCGCCCGCACGCTCGTTTCGTGGGTTGACTTATGCATACGAAGTTCATTCCCAGTGTAAGATCGAACCAGACTGAGGGTTGCGGCAGTAGGATCGATAGCACGCAGGGGAGACCAGGTCAATCCCTGACTTGTGCATTCTGCCTCTTCGGTCGACTGAGTGCCCGCACGCTCATTTCGTGGGTTGGCATAGGCATACAGAGTTTATTCCTTATCTAAGTATTCAGAGTTCACTCCCAGTCTAAGATTTTGAGCCACGGTACACATGCTGGGCTTGGGCATGTTTTGGTGCCGCATTTTTTTTGCCCGGGGCACCGTCGCCGGAGCATCGTCGGAGAGCCTAACCGATTGCATTAGGGGTTTCGGTGATTGGGGGGGCCGGGGGTGTGCGCACATGATGTGCGATGGATGCTGGTACTTGGCCCTTATATTGGCCCCCTATCCCTCATCAAATGGGGACACTTTTTTCAAACGGTCACAAAATCTTCTCCACTTTGAGTTTTTAGCTAAATTTTTTTGTGCATGCCAAAAAAATACAGGAATCACCTCTACCAAATTTAGGGACAAAACGCTTTCTAAAAAAATTTTAAAAAATCCTGAACCTCAAAAAGTTTCAAAAATCGTGAAAATAGAAAACGGGTCGTCTTGCCACGAAACTTCACATGAAGGCTTAGGGGACCATTGTATCAATTTACAAGCCATAAAAATGGCATTGGCACGGCAGAAATATGAAGATGTGCTAGAACCCACCTACCACCCGTTCGATCCCCAGCTTGCGTATCCTGCCTCTCTGGTCGGCTGAGCACCCACACGCTCGTTTCATGGGTTGACTTAGGCATATAGAGTTCATCCCCAGTCTAAGCATATAG
The DNA here is from genome assembly GCF_002303985.1 of Durio zibethinus. The sequence continues at coordinate 34,210,901 of NW_019167826.1, read as the reverse complement.
AGTTCATTCCCAGTCTAAGATCGAACCGGATTGAGGGTTGCGGTAGCAGGATTGACAGCACACAAGAGGGATCGGGCTGATCCCCAACTTACGCATTCTACCTCTCTGGCTGACTGAGCGCCTGCACGCTCATTTCATGGGTTGGCTTAGGCATAGGGAGTTCATTCCATGTCTAAGCCCCTTTCATACTGAGGGTTGTGGCAGCAGGACTAGCAGCACGCGGAGGGGGACTAGGCTGATCCCCGACTTGTGCATTATGCCTCTCCAGTCGGCTCAGCACCTACTCGCTCATTTCATGGTTTGGCTTAGGCATACGAAGTTCATTCCATGTCTAAGCCCCAGCCGGACCGAGGGTTGTGGCAGCAGGATCGGCAGCATACAGAGAGGGACTAGGCTGATCCCCAGCTTGTGCATTATGCCACTCTGGTCGGCCTCTCCGGTCGGCTGAGCACCTGTATGCTCATTTCGTGAGTTGACTTAGGCGTATGAAGTTCATCCCCAGTCTAAGCATACGAAGTTCATTCCCAGTCTAAGATCAAATAGGACCAAGGGTTCCGATAGCAGGATCAGCAGCACGTAGGGGGGATCGGGCCGATCCCAGACTTGCACATTCTGCCTCTCCTACCGACTGAGTGCCCGTACACCCGTTTCATGGGTTGGCTTAGGCATAGGGAGTTCATTCCATGTGTAAGCCCCAGCCAGACCGAGGGGTTGTAGGCCACGGAGACCAGCCAGCACGCAGAAGGGGGATCGAGCTGATCCCTAACTGCGCTTTATGGCATGCTTCGAGCTGGCTCAACGCCACGGCATGCTCATTTCAATGGGTTGACTTATGCATACGGACCGTTCATTCCTAGTGTAAGATCAGACCCAGACTGAGGGTTACAGCCTAGGATCGATGAGCACTGCAAGGGATCCGATCGGGTCAATCCTCGGCTGCGCAATTCGTGGGCCTTCTGGCCGGTTGAGCGCCCTCACCACTTGTTTCGTGGGTTAGCTTAGGCTATACGGAGTTCAATTCCAATGTCTAAGCATAGGGAGTTCATCCCAGTCTAAGATTTTGAGCCACGGTGCACATGCTGGGCTCGACCATGTGCTTGGTGCACGCATTTTTTTTTTTGCCCGGGGCACGCAGTAGGGAGCACTCACCGGAAGAGCCTAACCAGGCGGCAATTGGGGGTTCTGGTGATTGGGGGGCTGGGAGTTGTGCACATAATGTGTGATGAGGTGCTGGTTACTTGGCCCTTATATTGGCCCCGTATCCCTCATCAAAACCTCGAGAACTCACACCCCCTTAAAGAGCATTTTGAGATTTTATAGGTTTGCTGTCAGTAGCCATTAAAGTATCTGAAATGGGGACACTTTTTCAAACGGTCACAAAATCTTCTCCCACTGTCGAGTCTTTTGCTGAATTCTTTGTCGCCATTGCCAAAAAAAAAATACAAGGATCTCCTATACCAAATTTGGGGAACAAAAACTCTTTCTAAAAAATTTTTAAAAATTCCCGAACCGCAAAAAGTTTTCCAAAAATTGTCGAAAAATAGAAAACGGGTCGTTTTTGCCATGAAAACTTCCACAATTGAAGGCTTAGGGGACCATTGTTTGATATTTACAAAGCACCATAAAAAATGCATTGGCACTTCAGGAATATCTAAAGATGTGCTTCAACACACGTACCACCCATTCGATCCCGGCTTTTGCGCATCTTGCCTCTTGGTCGGCTAAGTGCCCGCAGCGTAGTTTAGTGGGTTGATTAGGGACACGGAGTTCATCTCAGTCTAAGCATACAGAATTCATTCCCAGTCTAAGATGAACCGGACTGAGGGTTGCGGTAGTAGGATCGTTAGCACGCAGGAGGGAACGGGCCGATCCCCGGCTTGCGCATTTTACCTCTCCGACCAGTTGAGCACCCGCACGTCCTTTTCGTGGGTTGGCTTAGGCGTAGGGAGTTCACTCCATGTCTTAGCCCCAGTCAGACCGAGGGTTGTGGCAACGGGACCGGCAGCTCGCAGAGGGGGATCGGGCTGATCCCCGACTTGCGCATTATGCCTTTTCGGCCGGCTCAGCGCCCGCATGCTCATTTCATGGGTTGACTTTGGCATAAGAAGTTCATTCCCAGTCAAAGATTTGGCCGGACCGAGGGTTGCGACAACAGGATCGACAGCACGCAGGGGAGACCGGGCCAATCCTCGGCTTACGCATTCTGCCTCTCCGATCGGTTGAACGCCCATACGCTCGTTTCGTGGGTTGGCTTTGGCATACGGAGTTCATTCCATGTCTAA
>NW_019167826.1:34152386-34207619 GCF_002303985.1 Durio zibethinus | reverse complement strand
GCATCCTGCCTCTCTGGTTGGCTGAACGCCCGCACACTCGTTTCATGGGTTGACTTAGGCATACAGAGTTCATCCCCAGTCTAAGCATACAGAGTTCATTCCCAGTCTAAGATCAGACCGAACGAGGGTTGCGGTAGCAGGATTGATAGTACGCAGGGGGGATCAGACCGATCCCCGGCTTGCTCATTCTGCCTCTCCGGTCAGCTGAGGGCCTGCACGCCTGTTTCGTGGGTTGGCTTAGGCATAGGGAGATCATTCCATGTCTAAGTCTCAGCCGGACCGAGGGTTGTGGTAGCGGGACCAGCAGCACACAGAGAGGACCGGGCTGATCCCTGACTTGCACATTATGCCTCTCCAGTCGGCTCAGCGCTCGCACGCTCATTTCGTGGGTTGACTTAAGCATACAGAGTTCATTCCCAGTCTAAGCATACGGAGTTTATTCCCAGTCTAAGATCGGACCGAATCAGGGGTACAGCAGTAGGATCGACAGCACGCAGGGGGGATCGAGCTGATCCCCGGCTTGCGCATTCTACCTCTTCGACCGACTGAGCGCCCGCTCGTCCATTTCGTGGGTTGGCTTAGGCATAGGAGTTCATTCCACGTCTGAGCCCCAGCCGAACCGAGGGTTGTGGCAGCGGGACTGACAGCACGCAGAGGGGGATCGAACTGATCCCCGGCTTGTGCATTATGCCTCTTTGGATAGCTCAGCACCCGCACGCTCGTTTCGTGAGTGGGACTTATGGCATACGAGTTCATTCCCAGTCTAAGATCGAACCGGACCGAGGGTTACGGCTCCAGGATCGACAATACGCAGGAGGGACCGGGCTGATCCCCAGCTTGTGTGTTCTGCCTCTCTAGTCGGCTGAGTGCCCGAACGCTCGTTTCGTGGGTTGGCTTAGGCATACAGAATTCATTCCCAGTCTAAAATCAAATCGGATCGAGGGTTGGAACAGTAGGACCAGTAGCAGGATCAGCATCATGCAGGGGGGACTGGGTCGATCCCCGACTTGCGTATTCTGCCTCTCCGACCGGTTGAGAGCCCGCACGCTCATTTCATGGGTTGGCTTAGGCATACGAAGTTCATTCCATGTCTAAGCCCCAGCTGGATTAAGGGTTATGGCAACAGGAGCGGTAGCGGGATCGACAGCATGCAGAGGGGGATCGAGCTGATCCCTGACTTGCTTATTTTGCCTCTCCGGTCGGCTGAGCACCCGCACGCCCGTTTCGTGGGTTGGCTTAGGCATAGGGAGATCATTCCATGTCTAACCCCAGTCGGACCGAGGGTTGTGGCAGCGAGATCGGTAGCACACAGAGGGGGATCGGGCTGATCCCCGACTTACGCATTATGCCTCTCTAGCTGGCTTAGCGCTCACATGCTCATTTCGTGTGTTGACTTAAGCATACAGAGTTCATTCCCAGTCTAAGCATAAGGAGTTCATTCCCAGTCTAAGATCAGATCGGATCGAGGGTTGCGACAGCAGGATCGGCAGCACGCAAAGGGGACCGGGCCGATCCCCGGCTTGCGCATTCTGCCTCTCGACTAGCTGAGCGCCCGCACGCCCGTTTCGTGGGTTGGCTTAGGCATAGGGAGTTCATTCCATGTCTGAACCCCAGCCGAACCGAGGGTTTTGGCAGCGGGACCGACAGCACATAGAGGGGGTCCAGGTCGATCCCCAGCTTGTGCATTAAGACTCTTCGATCGGCCCAGTGCCTGTACACTCGTTTCTTGGGTTGACTTAGGCATACGAGTTCATTCCCAGTCTAAGATCAGAGCAGACTGAGGGTTGTGACTGTAGGATCCACAGCACGCAGGGGGGATCGAGCCGATCCCGACTTACGCATTCTACCTCTCCGGCTGGCTGAACGCCCGAAAACTCGTTTCGTGGGTTGGCTTAGGCACACAGAGTTCATTCCATGTCTAAGCATACGGAGTTCATTTTTTAGTCTAAGATCGGACCGGACCGAGGGTTGCAGCAGCAGGATCGCAGCACGCAAGGGGGATCAGGCTGATCCTGAGTTACGCATTCTGCCTCTACGGTCGGCTCAGCGCCCGCACGCTCGTTTCATGGGTTGGCTTAGGCATACAGAGTTCATTCCATATCTAAGCCCCAGCTAGACTGAGGGTTGTGGCAGCAGGACCTGCAGTGAGATCGGCAGCATGCAGAGGGGGACTGGGCTGATCCTCGGCTTGAACATTATGCCGCTCCAACCGGCCTCTCCGACTGGCTGAGCGCCTGCATGCTCGTTTCGTGGGTTGACTTAAGCATTCGGAGTTCATCCCTAGTCTAAGCATACGGAGTTTATTCTCAGTCTAAGATCAGACTGGATCGAGGGTTGCAGCAGTAGGATCGACAGCAAGTAGGGGGGACCAGGCCGATCTTCGGCTTGCGCATTCTGCCTCTCCGGCCGACTGAGCACCCGCACACCCGTTTCGTGGGTTGGGTTAGGCATAGGAAGTTACCTCTTCGGTCGGCTGAGCGCCCGCACGTCCGTTTAATGGATTGGCTTAGGCATAGGGAGTTCATTCCATGTCTAAACCCCAGTCGGACTGAGGGTTGTGGCAGCGGGATCGACAACACGCAGAGGAGGACCGGGCTGATCCCCGGCTTGTGCATTATGTCTCTTCGGCTGGCTCAGCGCCCGCACGCTCGTTTCGTGGGTTGACTTAGGCATACGAAGTTCATTCCTAGTGTAAGATCGAATCAGACCGAGGGTTGCGGCAGTAGGATCGATAGCACGCAGGGGAGACCAGGTCAATCCCTGACTTGCGCATTCTGCCTCTTCGATCGACTGAGTGCCCGCACGCTCGTTTCGTGGGTTGGCATAGGCATACAGAGTTCATTCCTTATCTAAGTATTCAGAGTTCACTCCCAGTCTAAGATTTTGAGCCACGGTGCACATGCTGGGCTTGGGCATGTGTTGGTGCCGTATTTTTTTCGCCCGGGGCACCATCGCCGGAGCATCGTCGGAGAGCCTAACCGATTGCATTAGGGGTTTCAATGATTGGGGGGGCCAGGGGTGTGCGCACATGATGTGCGATGGATGCTGGTACTTGGCCCTTATATTGGCCCCCTATCCCTCATCAAATGGGGACACTTTTTTCAAATGGTCACAAAATCTTCTCCACTTTGAGTTTTTAGCTAAATTTTTTTATGCATGCCAAAAAAATACAGGAATCACCTCTACCAAATTTAGGGACAAAACGCTTTCTAAAAAAATTTTAAAAAATCCTGAACCTCAAAAAGTTTCGAAAATCGTGAAAATAGAAAATGGGTCATCTTGCCACGAAACTTCACATGAAGGCTTAGGGGACAATTGTATCAATTTACAAGCCATAAAAATGGCATTGGCACGGCAAAAATATAAAGATGTGCTAGAACCCACCTACCACCCGTTCGATCCCCGGCTTGCGTATCCTGCCTCTCTGGTCGGCTGAGCACCCACACGCTCGTTTCATGGGTTGACTTAGGCATATGGAGTTCATCCCCAGTGTAAGCATATAGAGTTCATTCCCAGTCTAAGATCGGATCGGATCGAGGGTTGCGGTAGCAGGATCGGTAGCACACAAGGGGGACCGGGCTGATCCCCAGCTTACGCATTCTACCTCTCTGGTTGACTGAGCGCCTGCACGCTCATTTCATGGGTTGGCTTAGGCATACAGAGTTCATTCCATGTCTAAGCCCCTGTCAGACCGAGGGTTGTGGCAGCGGGGCTAGCAGCATGCGGAGGGGGACTAGGCTGATCCCCGACTTGTGCATTATGCCTCTCCAGCCGGCTCAGCACCTACTCGCTCATTTCATGGTTTGGCTTAGGCATACGGAGTTCATTCCATGTCTAAGCCCCAGCCGGACCGAGGGTTGTGGCAGCAGGATCGGCAGCATGCAGAGAGGGACTAGGCTGGTCCCCAGCTTGTGCATTATGCCACTCTGGTCGGCCTCTCCGGTCGGTTGAGCACCCGTATGCTCGTTTCGTGAGTTGACTTAGGCATATAAAGTTCATCCCCAGTCTAAGCATACGAAGTTCATTCCCAGTCTAAGATCGAATAGGACCAAGGGTTCCGATAGCAGGATCAGCAGCACGTAGGGGGGATCGGGCCGATCCCAGACTTGCACATTCTGCCTCTCCTACCGACTGAGTGCCCGTACACCCGTTTCATGGGTTGGCTTAGGCATAGGGAGTTCATTCCATGTGTAAGCCCCAGCCAGACCGAGGGTTGTGGCAGCGAGACCAGCAGCACGCAGAAGGGGATCGAGCTGATCCCTAACTTGCGCTTTATGCTGCTTCGACTGGCTCAACGCCCGCATGCTCATTTCATGGGTTGACTTATGCATACGGAGTTCATTCCTAGTGTAAGATCAGACCAGACTGAGGGTTACAGCCTAGGATCGATAGCACGCAAGGGAGATCGGGTCAATCCTCGGCTTGCGCATTCTGCCTTTCTGGCCGGTTGAGCGCCCTCACACTTGTTTCGTGGGTTAGCTTAGGCATACGGAGTTCATTCCATGTCTAAGCATAGGGAGTTCATTCCCAGTCTAAGATTTTGAGCCACGGTGCACATGCTGGGCTCGACCATGTGCTGGTGCCGCATTTTTTTTGCCCGGGGCACCATAGTCGGAGCATCACCGAAGAGCTTAACCGGCGGCATTGGGGGTTCTGGTGATTGGGGGGCTGGGGAGTGTGCACATAATGTGTGATGGGTGCTGGTACTTGGCCCTTATATTGGCCCCGTATCCCTCATCAAACCTCGAGAACTCACACCCCCTTAAAGAGCATTTGAGATTTTATAGGTTTGCTGTCAGTAGCCATTAAAGTATCTGAAATGGGGACACTTTTTTCAAACGGTCACAAAATCTTCTCCACTTCGAGTCTTTTGCTGAATTTTTTGTGCATGCCAAAAAAAATACAAGGATCACCTATACCAAATTTGGGGACAAAACTCTTTCTAAAAAATTTTTAAAAAATCCCGAACCGCAAAAAGTTTCCAAAATTGTGAAAAATAGAAAACGGGTCGTTTTGCCATGAAACTTCACATGAAGGCTTAGGGGACCATTGTTTGAATTTACAAGCCATAAAAATGGCATTGGCACTTCAGAAATCTAAAGATGTGCTTCAACACACGTACCACCCATTCGATCCCCGGCTTGCGCATCTTGCCTCTTTGGTCGGCTAAGTGCCCGCACGCTAGTTTAGTGGGTTGACTTAGGGACACGGAGTTCATCTCTAGTCTAAGCATACAGAATTCATTCCCAGTCTAAGATTGAACCGGACTGAGGGTTGCGGTAGTAGGATCGTTAGCACGCAGGAGGGAACGGGCCGATCCCCGGCTTGCGCATTTTACCTCTCCGACCAGTTGAGCACCCGCACGTCCTTTTCGTGGGTTGGCTTAGGCGTAGGGAGTTCACTCCATGTCTTAGCCCCAGTCAGACCGAGGGTTGTGGCAACGGGACCGGCAGCTCGCAGAGGGGGATCGGGCTGATCCCCGACTTGCGCATTATGCCTTTTCGGCCGGCTCAGCGCCCGCATGCTCATTTCATGGGTTGACTTTGGCATAAGAAGTTCATTCCCAGTCAAAGATTTGGCCGGACCGAGGGTTGCGACAACAGGATCGACAGCACGCAGGGGAGACCGGGCCAATCCTCGGCTTACGCATTCTGCCTCTCCGATCGGTTGAACGCCCATACGCTCGTTTCGTGGGTTGGCTTTGGCATACGGAGTTCATTCCATGTCTAAGCATACGGAGTTCATTCCCAGTCTCAGATTGGATCGGATCGAAGGTTGCGGTAGCAGGATCGCTAGCATGTAGGAGGGGACCGCATCGATCCCCGGCTTGCAAATTCTATCGCTCCGGTCGACTGAGCACCCGTACGCTCGTTTCGTGGGTTGGCTTAGGCATACGGAGTTCATTCCATGTCTAAGCATACGGAATTCACTCCCAATCTAAGATCAAACCAGATTGAGGGTTGCGGCAGTAGGATCGACAGCACGTAAGAGGGATCGGGTCGATCCTCGGCTTGCACATTCTGCCTCTTCGGTCGGCTGAGCACCCGCACGCTCATTTTGTGGGTTGGCTTAGGCATATGGAGTTCATTCCATGTTTAAGCCCCAGTCAGACCGAGGGTTGTGGCAATAGGACCGGTAGCGGGATCGGTAGCATGCAGAGGGGGACCGGGTTGATCCTCGGCTTACGCATTATGCCTATCCAGCCGGTTGAGTGCCCGCATGCTCGTTTCATGGATTGACTTAGGCACACAGAGTTCATCCCCAGTCTAAGCATACGAAGTTCATTCCCAGTCTAAGATCAGACTGGATCGAGGGTTGCGACAGCAGGACTGGTATTAAGCAGGGGGGATCGGGCCGATCCCCGGCTTGTGCATTCTGCCTCTCCAATTGGCTGAGCACCCGCACACCCATTTCGTGGGTTGGATTAGGCATAGGGAGTTCATTCCATGTCTAAGCCCCAACCGGACCGAGGGTTGTGGTAATGGGATCGGCAGCGGGATCAACAGCATTCAGAGGGGGATCAGGTCGATCCTCAGCTTGCGCATTATGCCTCTTCGGTTGGCTCAGCGCCCGTACCCTCGTTTCATGGGTTGACTTATGCATACGGAGTTCATTCCCAGTGTAGGATCAGATCGGACCAAGGGTTACAGTAGCAGGATCGACAACGCGTAGGGGGGACCGGGTCGATCCTCGACTTGCGCATTCTACCTCTCCGGTCTACTGAGCGCCCGCACACTCGTTTCGTGGGTTGGCTTAGGCATAAGGAGTTCATTCCATGTCTAAGCATACGGAGTTCATTCCCAGTCTAAGATTTTGAGCCATGGTGCACATGCTGGGCTCGGGCATGTGCTGGTGCTGCATTTTTTTCGCTCGGGGCACCAACTCCAGAGCATCACCGGAGAGCCAAATCAGTGGCATTAGGGGTTCCGGTGATTGCGGGGCCGAGGGGTGTGCGAACATGATGTGCGATGGGTGCTGGTACTTGGCCCTTATATTGGCCCCCTATCCCTCATCAAACCTTAAGAACTCACACCCCCTTAAAGAGCATTTGAGATTTTATAGGTTTGCTGCCAGTAGCCATTAAAGTGTCTGAAATGGGGACACTTTTTCAAACGGTCACAAAATCTTCTCCACTTCGAGTTTTTAGCTGAATATTTTTGTGCATGCCAACAAAAATACAAGGATCACCTCTACCAAATTTAGGGACAAAAATCTTTCTAAAAAAATTTAAAAAAATCCCGAACCGTAAAAAGTTTCGAAAATCATGAAAAATAGAAAACGGGTCATCTTGCCATGAAACTTCACATGAATGCTTAGGGGACCATTGTATGAATTTACAAGCCATAAAAATGGCATTGGCAAGGCAGAAATATGAAGTTGTGCTTAGACCGACCTACCACCCGTTCGATCCTCGGCTTGCACATTCTACCTCTCTGGTCGGCTGAGTGCCCGCACGCTCATTTCATGGGTTGACTTAGGCATACGAAGTTCATCCCCAGTCTAAGCATAAGGAGTTCATTCCCAGTCTTAGATCGAATCAGACCGAGGGTTGCAACAGTAGGATCGGCAGCACGCAGGGGGGATCGGGCTGATCCCCGGCTTGCGCATTCTACCTCTCCGATCGGCTGAGTGCCCGCACGCCCGTTTTGTGGGTTAGCTTAGGCATAGGGAGTTTATTCCATGTCTAAGTGTCACGCCCTGGGCAGGCGCACTAGGCACATCAGGCACACTGGCGGGTGAGCCAGAGGTTAAGGCCCGCAGACCAGGCGTACTGGTGGGTATCTACGTGCAAAGCCTAGTAAACGAGTTCAGAACACCCGCCCAACTTGCAGGCCAGCCCGTGAGACCAAGGCCTGGCATACAAGCTACCCACACCACATCCAGAAGGGCCCAAGGTGCTGGACACAGAAGGGAAGCTTCTAGAAGCAGGCAAGATCAGAAGGAGCATCCTGGCAATTTTGGTTGACCCTAAAAATTAGGAGTTAGCATCCTGATTAATTGTAATATGTATAATCCCTTGATTTTAGCCTTTATTCTAGGGATATTGCCATTAAGTGTAGTTGGAGCCTCAACTATAAATAGAGGGCTGCTTCACCCTCATTTGTACACCATCAAACACTTCTGTTTCAGTGAATACAAGAGCATTTCCAAAATTCTATCTTCTTATACTGTTTCTCTTTAACTTGCGTAATCAGCCCTTCCCATTGTTCTAGTGCCCACACGCTTATGTTTTAGGCTGACTTAGGCATAAAAGAGGAGATTCCAAGCCTAAGGCCGCACGGTTTCTGAGTCTAAGGTCGAAGCCCGTGACAGTTGGTATCAGAGCAAGTTCGATTCTGCGTGTTTGTGTTGTGCAGGTTAGATCATGATTAAGGAGATGGCATCCCAAAGCGACGTTGCTAGCCAACAACCAGAGGCCCAAGAGCATGGGCGTGGAAGAGGCAAGAAGGCCGATTCTAGAGATATCTGGTCTACCATGGACGGTAGGCTGGCCAAGGTGGAGGTGACCATGGGCGACATGAGGGAGAAGCTTGAGGAGGTAGAGACTCACATTGTATCGCTAGATCCAAAGTGAGCTGGAAGCTGCTCTCAACAAAGGCATGGATGTGATCACCCAGAAGAATAAGGCCTTGGGGGTTGAAGTGCTGACCTTGCACGATGGCATGGAGGCCATGCGCCAGCGGATGGAAAAGCTTACCAGTGAGCTCGTTGCTTGCAAGACCGCCATTGGGAATGGCATGTTTGTCGGAGTGTCCAAATTCAGATTGGATGTCCCCAAGCCTAAGGAGTTTAAGGGGACTAGGGCGGCTAAGGAAGTAGACAACTACCTTTGGGGTATGGAGCAGTATTTCCAGGCCATGGGCATGCAAGACGAGGCAATAAAGGTAACCACCGCTGCTATGTATCTCACTGATGTAGCCTTATTGTGGTGGAGACACAGGTGTGATGATGTCAGGCGTGGGAGCACCAAGATTCGAACCTAGGCAGAGTTTCAAAAGGAGTTCAGAGAATAATTTTACCTGGAGTATACCAATGATGAGGCGCGGGCAAAGTTACGCCGACTTAGCCAGCAAGGGGACATAAGGGAGTATGTCCAGAAATTCTTTGAACTAATGCTACAGATCTCATATCTAGGTGAGAAGGATACCTTATTTGCTTTCATGGATGGGCTGAAGCCATGGGTGAAGCATGAGCTACAACAGAGAGGAGTTCATGACTTGGCTAAAGCCATGACTACTGTCGAGGCCTTGATAGAGTTCAAGCCTCTGAACAAGTTCGAGTCTACCAAGCCCAGGGTAAGGGCAGGGATGATAGGGACCGAAAAAAGTAGTCCAAGGGGAAGGACCGTGACCGAGTCCAAAGATGGGGATCGAGACTGTTCAACCAAAGATGGCGAGAGGAAGCCACCAGCAGGCAAGTGGAAAGCAAAAGGGGACCGAGAGCCACTAGCATGCTACCTATGTGGAGGGAGCCACATAGTGCGCAATTACCCACAGAAGGGTAAGCTGGCTGCTATAGACAAGGAGTCTGATGAGGAGCTAGAGTCAGGGGCAGCAAAGCTTGGGTCATTGGTGCTCAATGCTGTCCAGAGTAAGGGGAGCCATAAGCCAAAGGGCTTGATGTTTGCAAATCTGATGGTTGCGGGTCAGAAGGTGAGCGCACTGGTGGACACAGGTGCCTTACATCTTTTTATTTCAGGTGATGGAGCCCGAAAGCTCAGACTAAAGGTGTAGAAAGGGACTGGTACCATTAAAACAGTGAACTCCAAGGAAGTTCCAGCCATTGGAGTAACGTGGGGAGTGGAGTTACAGCTTGGAGACTGGAAAGGCAAGGAGACCATAGAGGTAATACCCCTTGACGACTATGAGTTTGTGATTGGGTTGGATTTCCTTGTTTGGATTAACGCCCTCCTTATGGCTTTTGCCGATTGTGTTTGCATCTTGGATGCACAGTGCCAATGCCTAGTGCCATTGAGGAGAGGGTCTGGAGTTGGGTCGTGGGTGGTGTTAGCCATCCAATTTGCCAAGGCGGTAAGCAGACTAGAAGACACCTTCTTGGCAACCCTGAAATATGATAAGCCAAGGGAGAAAGAAACCGAGTCACCCTTGGAGGTGCTAAAGGTGTTGAAGACCTTTAGTGATGTGATGTCCGCAAAGCTGTCGAACAAGCTACCACCTAAGAGAGAGGTGGACCACAAGATCGAGCTGGTGTCCGAGGCCAAGCCACCAGCTAGAGCCCCTTACCGAATGTCTCCACCAGAGTTGGAAGAGTTGAGGAAGTAGCTCAAAGTGTTAGTTGATGCTACTTCATCAGGCCATCGAAAGCACCCTATGGTGCACCGATTCTATTCCAACGCAAGCATGTTGGGTCGTTGCGGTTGTGCATAGACTACCAGGCTTTGAACAAGCTGACCATCAAGAATAAGTACCCTATCCCACTCATTGCGGACTTGTTCGATCAACTTGGGAGCGTAAGGTGGTTCACTAAGCTGGATTTGAGGTCAGGTTGCTATCAAGTCAGGATCGCAGAGGGAAATTAGCCAAAGATAGCATCTGTCACTCGGTATGGTTCATATGAGTTCTTAGTGATGCCTTTCGGACTTACGAACATCCCAGCAACATTCTACACTCTTATGAATAAGGTACTTCAGTCATTCCTTGATCGGTTTGTTATGGTTTATTTGGATGACATTGTGATCTACAGCCAGACTTTGGGAGAGCATGTAGACCACTTGAGATAGGTGTTCGAGGTGTTATGGGCACACAAGTTGTTCGAGGTGTTCACCCAGCAAGAGATCCCGTTCCTTGGCCACATAGTGGGAGGTGGCAGGATACGCATGGATGAAGGCAAGATACATGCCATCCTGGAGTGGCAACCACCAGCCAAGGTCACTGAGTTGAGATCTTTCCTTGGGTTGGTCAACTACTACAGGCACTTCATCAAAGGTCACTCAGCAATAGCCACGCCATTAACTGACTTGCTCAAGAAAAGGAGAGCATGAGAGTGGAGCGCAGGGTGCCAGGAAGCCTTTGACAGGTTGAAGTGGGCTGTGATCGAAGAGCCAGTGTTGGCCTTGCCAGACCATGCGAAGCCGTATGAGGTGCATACAGATGCATTAGACTTTGCCATAGGGGGCGTGTTGATGCAAGAGGGACGTCCAGTCACGTTCGAGAGTAGGAAGCTGAACGAGACTGAGCGCAAGTACACGATCCAAGAGAAGGAGATGACTCCAGTGGTGCAATGCTTGCGCACTTGGTGCTATTACCTATTGGGGTCGAGGTTCGTGGTAAGGACGGACAATGTGGTGACCAGCTACTTCCAGACACAGAAGAAGCTATCCCTCAAGCAGGCGAGATGGCAAGATTTTCTTACAAAATTTGACTTTCAAATGGAGTACAAGCCGGGGCGGGTGAACCTAGTGGCAGACGCCCTGAGCAGGAAGGCTAACCTTGCTGCCATTAGCCAACCAGAGGGGTCACTAGTGGTGCACATCAAGGAGGGACTTGCGCATGATCCTATAGTCGAGGCTTTGATGGAATACGACCAACAAGGTAAGACTAGGTGGTTTTGGTTGCAGGATAGGTTGCTGTACACCAAGGGCAATAGACTGTTTGTGTCGCAGCATGGGAAGCTCCGCAAGGAAGTTTTGCAAGAATATCATGATTCAAGGTGGGCTGGACACCTCAGAGTGAGTCGTACCTTGGCGCTGATCGAGGACTAGTACTACTGGCTGCACATGAGGGACGATGTGGAGGCCTATGTGAAGACTTGTCTTGTGTGCCAACAGGACAAGGTGGAGCTCAAGAAACTAGGTGGTCTCTTAGAGCCATTGCCAATGCCAGAGTGACCATGGAAGAGTGTTTCTTTAGACTTTATAGTCGGTCTACCCAAAGTAGAAGGGTTTCGAAGCATCATGGTAGTGGTGGACAGGTTTTCCAAGTATGGAATCTTCATTCCAGCAACCAAGGAGTGCCCAGCCGAGGAGGTAGCTCGATTGTTCCTGAAGAACATGGTTAAGTACTAGGGAGTGTCGAGGACCATTGTTAGTGATCGGGACAGGTGTTTCACGGGTGGGTTCTGGACTGAGTTATTCAAGCTATTGGGGTCAAACTTGAACTTTTCCACCATCATGCATCCACAAACCGATGGGCAGATAGAGCGAGTAAATGGACTATTGAAGGTCTACCTCAGGCACTATGTAAGTGCCATACAAAGGGACTAGCCAAAGCTGATAGATATTGCGCAGTTTTCCTAGAACTTGCAAAGGAGCGAGGCAATGAACTAGAGCCCATTTGAAGTTGTGATAGGGCAACAACCACTAACACTCGGTTCGATTGCTGCAGGTTATACAGGGTCGAATCCAGTAGCATACAAGTTTGCCAAGGCATGGTAGGAGCAAACTGACTTGGCCAGAGTTTGTCTACACAAGGCGACCAAGGGGTCGAAGAAGTGGGCAGACCAGAATAGGCGGGACGTGCAGTTCCAGGTTGGAGACTTGGTGTTGGTGAAGCTGCATCCCATTGTGCACCATAGAGGGCTGCACAAAGGCCTAGTCCAGAGGTATAAGGGACCTTTCCAAGTAGTCAAGAGGGTAGGCAAGGTTGCCTACAAGCTGGATATGCCACCCAAGCCGAGGGTACACCCGATGTTCCATGTGACCATGCTCAAGCCGTTCCATGAGGATGAGGGAGATCCAAGACAGGCAGAGTCAAAGCGTGCACCATTAGGAGCAAGGGCCTCATATGAGAAGGAGGTCCATAGCATCATAGCTAACCGGGAAGTGAGACGGAAGAACTATCAACCAAGACAAGAATAGTTGGTGCGCTGGAAGGGACTTCTAGATAGTGAGGTGAGCTGGGAACCAGTAAATGACTTATGGTAGTTTGTGGACCAGATCAGGCAATACCATGCAGAAGATGCAATGAGGGCATTGTATAATCAGGTGGGGGAGAATGTCATGCCCAGGCACATCAGGCGCACCAGCAAGCGAGCCAGATGTTAAGGATTGCAGACTAGGTGTACTGGCAGGTATCTGCATGCAAAGCCTAGCAAACGAGGTCAGAATGCCCACCCAACTTGCAGGCCAGCCCGCGAGACCAAGGCCTGGCATACAAGCTGCCCGCACCATATCTAGAAGGGCCCAAGGTGCTGGACACGGAAGGGAAGCTTCTGGAAGCAGGCAGGATCAGCAGGAGCATCCTGGCAAATTTGGTTGACCCTAAAAATTAGGAGTTAGCATCCTGATTGATTGTAATATGTATAATCCCTTGATTTTAGCCTTTATTCTAGGGATATTGCCATTAAGTGTAGCTAGAGCCTCAACTATAAATAGAGGGCTGCTCCACCCTCATTTGTACACCATCAAACACTTCTATTTTAGTGAATACAAGAGCATTTCTAGAATTCTATCTTCCTATCCTGTTTCTTTTTAACTTGCGTAATCAGCCCTTCCCATTGTTCTAGTGCCCGCACGCTTGTGTTTTAGGCTGACTTAGGCATAAAGGAGGAGATACCAAGCCTAAGGCCACACGTTTTTTGAGTCTAAGGTTTGAGTTTTTAGTTGAATTTTTTTATGGATGCCAATAAAAATACAAGGATCACCTCTACCAAATTTAGGGACAAAACTCTTTCCAAAAAAAATTTAAAAAATCCTGAACCGTAAAAAGTTTTGAAAATCGTGAAAAATAGAAAACAGGTCGTCCTGCCACGAAACTTCACATGAAGGCTTGGGGGACCATTGTATGAATTTACAAGCCATAAAAATGGCATTGGCATGGTAGAAATATGAAGATGTGCTTGAACCCACCTACCACCCATTTGATCCTCGGCTTGTGCATCCTGCCTCTTCAGTCGGCTGAGCGCCCGCACGCTCGTTTTGTGGGTTGACTTAGGCATACGGAGTTCATCCCCAGTCTAAGCATACGGAGTTCATTCCCAGTCTAAGATCAGACCGAACCGAGGGTTGCGATAGCAGGAGGGGGGATCGGGCCGATCTCCAACTTACACATTCTGCCTCTCCGGTCGGCTGAGCGCCCGCACGCCCGTTTCATGGGTTGGCTTAGGCATAGGGAGTTCATTCCATGTCTAAGCCCCAGCCGAACCAAGGGTTGTGGCAGCGAGACCGGTAGCACGTAGAGGGGGAATGGGTCGATCCCCGGTTTGAGCATTATGCCTTTTCGATCGGCTCAGCACCCGTACGCTCGTTTCGTGGGT
Organism: Durio zibethinus; assembly: GCF_002303985.1. The sequence goes on along the minus strand of NW_019167826.1, from coordinate 34,193,405 downwards.
TGGCTTAGGCATACGGACTTGATTCTCTATCTAAACCCTAGTCGGACCGAGGTTGTGGTAGCAAGACCGACAGCGGGATCGACAGCACGCAAAGGGGGACCAGGCTGATCCCTGGCTTGCACATTATGCCTTTCCGATCGGCCTCTCTGACCGGTTAAGCGCTCGTACGCTTGTTTCATGGGTTGACTTAGGCATATGGAGTTCATCCCCAGTCTAAGCATACAGGGTTACGGCAGCAGGATCGGTAGCACACAGGGGGGATCGGGTCGATCCCTAGCTTGTGCATTCTGCCTCTCCAATCGGTTGAGCACCCGTACGCCCGTTTCGTGGGTTGGCTTAGGCATAGGGAGTTCATTCCATGTCTAAGCCTCAGTCGGACCGAGGGTAGTGGCAGCGGGACTGATAGCACGTAGAGGGGGACTGAGCTATCCCCGACTTGTGCAATATGCCACTCCGATCGGCTCAGCGCCCGCATGCTCGTTTCATGGGTTGACTTATGCATACGGAGTTCATTCCCAGTGTAAGATTGGACTGGATCGAGGGTTGTAGTAGCAAGATCGACAGCACGTAAGGGGGGATCGGGTTGATCCTCGGGTTACGCATTCTGCCTCTCCGACTGGCTGAGCACCCGCACGCTTGTTTTGTGGGTTGGCTTAGGCATACAGAGTTCTTTCCATGTCTAAGCATACAGAGTTCATTCCCAGTCTAAGATTTTGAGACACGATGCACATGCTGGGCTTGGGCATGTGCTGGTGCCGCATTTTTTTCCCCCGAGGCACCATCGTCGGAGCATCGTCGGAGAGCCTAACTGATGGCATTGGGGGTTCCGACGATTGGGGGGGCCGGGGGGTGTGCGCAAATGATGTGCGATGGGTGCTGGTACTTGGCCCTTATATTGGCCCCCTATCCCTCATCAAACCTCGAGAACTCACCGCCCCTTAAAGAGCATTTGAGATTTTATAGGTTTGCTGCCAGTAGCCATTAAAGTGTCTGAAATGGGGCACTTTTTTCAAACGGTCACAAAATCTTCTCCACTTCGAGTTTCTAGCTGCATTTTTTTGTGCATGCCAAAAAAAATACAAGGACCACCTCTACCAAATTTGGGGACAAAACTCTTTCTAAAAACATTTTAAAAAATCTCGAACCGCAAAATGTTTTGAAAATCATGAAAAATAGAAAACGGGTCATCTTGCCACGAAACTTCACATGAAGGCTTAGGGGACCATTGTATGAATTTACAAGCCATAAAAATGGCATTGGCATCGCAAAAATATGAAGATGTGCTTGAACCCACCTACTATCCGTTCAATCCCCGGCTTACGTATCCTGCCTCTCTGGTTGGCTGAGCGTCTGCATGCTCATTTCATGGGTTGACTTAGGCATACGGAGTTCATCCCCAGTCTAAGCATACGGGGTTCATTCCCAGTCTAAGATCAGACCAGATCGAGGGTTGCGACAATAGGATCGACAGCACGCAAGGGGGATCGAACCGATCCTCGGTTTATGCATTCTGCCTCTTCGATCGACTGAGCGCCCGCACGCCCATTTCATGGGTTGGCTTAGGCATAGGGAGTTCATTCCATGTCTAAACCTCAGCTGGACCACAGGTTGTGGTAGCGGGACTGGCAGCACGCAGAGGGGGATCAGGACAATTCCCATCTTGCGTATTATACCTCTCCGGTAGGCTCAATGCCCGCACGCTCGTTTCGTGGGTTGGCTTAGGCATACGGAGTTCATTCCATGTCTAAGTCCCAGCCGAACTGAGGGTTGTGGCAGCAGTATCAATAGCGAGATCGGTAGCACACGAGGGGGACCGAGCTGATCCCCGGCTTACGCATTATGCCTCTTCGACCGGCTAAGCGCCCGTACGCTCGTTTCATGGGTTGACTTAGGCATACGAAGTTCATCCCCATTCTAAGCATATGGAGTTCATTCCCAGTCTAAGATCAAACCAGACCGAGGGTTGCGGCAGCAAGATAGGCAGCACACAGGGGGGACCGGGTCGATCCCTGACTTGCGCATTCTGCCTCTCCGGCCAGCTGAGCACCCGCACGTCCGTTTCGTGGGTTGGCTTAGGCATAGGGAGTTGATTCCATGTCTAAGCCCCAGTCGGATGAAGGGTTGTGGCAGCGGGACTGACAGCACATAGAGGGGGACCTGGCTGATCCCCGGCTTGCGCATTATGCCTCTTCGACCGGCTCAGCGCCCGCACGCTCATTTCGTGTGTTGACTTATGATACAGAGTTCATTCCCAGTGTAAGATCACACCAGATCCAGAGTTGCAGCAGCAAGATCAACAGCACGCAGGGGGGACCGGGTCGATCCCCAGCTTGTGCATTCTGCCTCTCTGACTGGCTGAGCCCCCGCACGCTCGTTTCGTGGGTTGGCTTGGGCATACGGAGTTTATTCCATGTCTAAGCATATGGAGTTCATTCCAAATCTAATATTTTGAGCCACGGTGCACATGCTAGGCTCGGGCATGTGCTGGTGCCACATTTTTTTTGCCCGGGGCACCATCGTCGGAGCATCGTCGAAGAGCCTAACCGACGACATTGGGGGTTCTGGTGATTGGGGGGTGTGCGCACATGATGTGTGATGGGTGATGGTACTTGGCCCTTATATTGGCCCCCTATCCTTCATCAAACCTCGAGAACTCACAACCCTTTCATGAGCCTTTGAGATTTTATAGGTTTGCTGCCAGTAGCCATTAAAGTGTCTGAAATGGGGACACTTTTTCAAACGGTCACAAAATCTTCTCCACTTTGAGTTTTTAGCTGAATTTTTTTGTGCATGCCAACAAAAATACAAGGATCAGCTCTACCAAATTTGGGGACAAAAGCCTTTCTAAAAAAAGTTAAAAAAATCTCGAACCGTAGAAAGTTTTGAAAATCATGAAAAATAGAAAACAGGTCATCTTGCCATGAAACTTCACATGAAGGCTTAGGGGACCATTGTATGAATTTATAAGCCACAAAAACGGCACTGGCATGGCAGAAATATGAAGATGTGCTTGAACGCACCTACCACCCGTTCGATCCCCGACTTGCGCATCTTGTCTCTCTGGTCGGCTGAGCGCCCGCCTGCTCGTTTCATGGGTTGACTTTGGCATATAGAGTTCATCCCCAGTCTAAATATACGGAGTTCATTCCCAGTCTAAGATCGGCTCAGACCAAGGGTTACGGTAGCAGGATCAGCAGCACGCAGGGGGGACCGGACTGATCCCCGGCTTACACATTCTACCTCTCCCGTCAACTGAGTGCCCGCACGCCCGTTTCATGGGTTGGCTTAGGAATAGGGAGTTCATTCCATGTCTAAGCCCCAGCTGAACCAAAGGTTGTGGCAGTGGGATCGGCAGCACATAGAGGGGACAGGGCCGATCCCCGGCTTGCGCATTATGCCTTTTCGGCCGGCTCAGCCCCCACACGCTCGTTTCGTGGGTTGACTTAGGCATATGGAGTTCATTCCCAGTCTAAGATCAGACCGGACCGAGGGTTGCGGCAGCAAGATCAACAGCATATAGGGGGGACCGGGCCGATCCTCGGATTGCGCATTCTGCCTCTTCGATCGGTTGAGCACCCGTACGCTCGTTTCATGGGTTGGCTTAGGCATACACAGTTCATTCTATGTCTAAGCATACAGAGTTCATTCCCAGTCTAAGATCAGATCAGACCAAGGGTTGCAACAGCAGGACCAGTAGCAGGATCGATAGCACATAAGAGGGACCGAGTCGATCCTCGGCTTACGCATTCTGCCTCTCCGGTCGGTTGAGCGCACGCACGCTCCTTTTGTGGGTAGGCTTAGGCTTACGGAGTTCCTTCCATGTCTAAGCATACAGAGTTCATTCCCAGTCTAAGATTGGAGTGGATCGAGGGTTACGACAGTAGGATCGGCAACATGCCGTGGGGGACCGGGTCGATCCCCGGCTTGCACATTCTGCCTTTCCGGCCGATTGAGCCCCCCGCACTCCCATTTCGTGGGTTGGCTTAGGCATAGGGAGTTCATTCCATGTCTAAGCCCCAATCGGACTGAGGGTTGTGGTAGTGGGACTGGCAGCACATAGAGTGGGACCGGGCCAATCCCCAGCTTGCGCATTATGCCTCTTTGGCTGGCTCAGCGCCCGCACGCTCGTTACGTGGGCTGACTTATGCATACAGAGTTCATTCCCAGTGTAAGATCAGACCGGATCGAGGGTTACGACAGTAGGATTGACAGTACGTAGGGGGGGACTGGGTTGATCCTTGGCTTGCGCATTCTGCCTTTCCTACCGGTTGAGCGCCCGCACGCTCGTTTCGTGGGTTGGCTTAGGCATACAAAGTTCATTCCATGTCTAAGCATACGGAGTTCATTCCCAGTCTAAGATTTTGAGCCACGGTGCACATGATAGGCTCGGGCATGTGCTGGTGCCGCATTTTTTTTGCCCGGGGCACCTTCGTCGGAGCATCGTCGGAGCATCATCGGAGAGCCTAACCGACGGCATTGGGGGTTCCGACGATTGGGGGGCTGGGGGGTGTGCGCACATGATGTGTGATGGGTGCTGGTACTTGGCCCTTATATTGGCCCCCTATCCCTCATCAAACCTCGAGAACTCACACCCCCTTAAAGAGCATTTGAGATTTTATAGGTTTGCTACCAGTAGCCATTAAAGTGTCTGAAATGGGGACACTTTTTTCAAACGGTCATAAAATCTTCTCCACTTCGAGTTTTTAGCGAAATTTTTTTGTGCATTCCAATAAAAATACAATGATCACCTCTACCAAATTTAGGGAAAAAACTCTTTCTAAAAAAATTTTAAAAAATCCCAAATCGTAAAAAGTTTTGAAAATCGTGAAACATAAAAAACGGGTGGTTTTGCCACGAAACTTCACATGAAGGCTTAGGGGACCATTGTATGAATTTGCAAGCCATAAAAATGGCACTGGCATGGCGAAAATATGAAGATGTGCTTGAACCCACGCCTGAGCACCCGCACGCCCGTTTCGTGGGTTGGCTTAGGCATAGGTTGTTCATTCCATGTCTAAGCCCCAATCGGACCAAGGGTTGTGGCAGCAGGATCGGTAGCACACAGAGGGGACAGGGTCGATCTCTGGCTTACGCATTATGCCTCTTCGATCGGCTCAATGCCTGCACGCTCGTTTCTTTATTTGACTTAGGCATACAGAGTTCATTCCCAGTCTAAGATCAGATCGGACCGAGGGTTGCTGCAGTAGGATCAACAGCACACAGGGGGGGACCAGGCCGATCCCCAGCTTGTGCATTCTAGCTCTCTGGCCGGCTGAGCACCTGTATGGTCGTTTCTTGGGTTGGCTTAGGCATACGAAGTTCATTTCCAGTCTAAGATCAGATCGGACCGAGGGTTGTGGCAGCAGGATCGGCAGCACACAGGGGGGATCGGGCCGATCCCCAGCATACGCATTCTACCTCTCCGGCCGGCTGAGCGCACGCATGCTCGTTTTATGGGTTGGCTTAGACATAGAGAGTTCATTCCATGTCTAAGCATACGAAGTTCATTCCCAGTCTAAGATCAAAGTGGATCGAGGGTTGCGACAGTAGGATCGACAGCACGTAGGGGGGGTCGGGCCAATCCCCGGCTTACGCATTCTGCCTCTTCGGCCAACTGAGCGCCCGTACGCCCATTTCGTGGGTTGGCTTAGGCATAGGGAGTTCATTCCATGTATAAGCCCCAGCTAAATCGAAGGTTGTGGTAGCGGGATTGGCAGCACGTAAAGGGGGACTGGGCCGATCCCCGGCTTGCACATTATGCCTTTTCGGCTGACTCAGCGCCCGCACGCTCGTTTCGTGGGTTGACTTATGCATACGGAGTTCATTCCCAGTGAAAGATCGGATCGGATTGAGGTTTGCGACAGCAAGATCGACAGCACGTAAGGGGGACCGGGTCGATCCTTGGCTTGCGCATTCTGCCTCTCCGGCCGGCTCAGCGCCCGCACGCTCATTCCGTGGGTTGGCTTAGGCATACGGAGTTCATTCCATGTCTAAGCATATGGAGTTCATTCCCAGTCTAATATTTTGAGCCACGGTGCACATGCTAGCCTTGGGCATGTGCTGGTCCGTATTTTTTCACCCGGGGCACCATCATCGGAGAGCCTAACCGGCGGCATTGGGGGTTCCAATGATTGGGGGGGCCGGGGGGTGTGCGCACATGATGTGCGATGGGTTCTGGTACTTGACCATTATATTGGCCCCCCTCATCAAACCTTGAGAACTCACACCCCCATAAAGAGCATTTGAGATTTTATAGGTTTGCTGCCAGTAGCCATTAAAGTGTTTGAAATGGGGACACTTTTTTCAAACGGTCATAAAATCTTCTCCACTTCGAGTTTTTAGTTGAATTTTTTTGTACACACCAACAAAAATATAAGGATCACCTTTACCAAATTTGGGGACAAAAGTCTTTCTTAAAAAATTTTAAAAAATCCCAAACTGTGAAAAGTTTTGAAAATCTTGAAAAATAGAAAACAGGTCATCTTGCCACGAAACTTCACACGAAGGCTTAGGGGACCATTGTATGAATTTACAAGCCATAGAAATGGCATTGGCATGGCAGAAATATGAAGATGTGCAGGAACCCACCTACCACCCGTTCGATCCCCAGCTTGTGCATCTTGCCTCTCTGGTCGGCTGAGTGCCCGCATGCTTATTTCATGGGTTGACATAGGCATACAGAGTTCATCCCTAGTCTAAGCATACAAAGTTCATTCCCAGTCTAAGATCAGACCGGACTGAGGGTTACGGTAACAGGATCGGTAGCACACAGGGAGGACCCGGCTGATCCTCGGCTTATGCGTTCTACCTCTCCGATCGGCTAAGCACCCGTACAATCATTTCATGGGTTGGCTTAGGCATACAGAGTTCATTCCATGCCTAAGCCCCAGTCGGACCGAGGCTTGCGCATTCTGCCTCTCCGACCGGCTGAGCACCCGCACGCTCATTTCATGGGTTGGCTTAGGCATACACAATTCATTCCCAGTCTAGGATTTTGAGCCATGGTGCACAGGCTGGGCTCGAGCATGTGCTGGTGCCACATTTTTTTCACCCGGGGTACCATCGTCAGAGCATCATCGGAGAGCTTAATCGACGACATTTGGGGTTCTGGCGATTGGGGGGGCTAGGGGGTGTGCGTACATGATGTGCGATGGGTGCTGGTACTTGGCCCTTATATTGGCCTCCTATCCCTCATCAAACCTCAAGAACTCACACCCCCCTAAAGAGCATTTGAGATTTTATAGGTTTGCTACCAGTAGCCATTAAAGCGTCTGAAATGGGGACACTTTTCTCAAACGGTCACAAAATCTTCTCCACTTCAATTTTTTAGCTGAATTTTTTTGGGCATGCAAAAAAAAATACAAGGATCACCTCTACCAAATTTAGGGACAAAACTCTTTCTAAAAAAATTTTAAAAAATCCCAAACCGTAAAAAGTTTCAAAAATCATGAAAAATAGAAAACGGTTCATCTTGCCACGAAACTTCACATGAAGGCTTTGAGGACCGTTGTATGAATTTAAAAGCCATAAAAATAGCATTGGCACAGCAGAAACATGAAGATGTGCTTGAACCCACCTACCACCCGTTCGATCTCTGGCTTACACATCTTGCCTCTCTGGTCGGCTGAGCGCCCGCACGCTAGTTTCATGGGTTGACTTAGGCATACGAAGTTCATCCCCAGTCTAAGCGTACGGAGTTCATTCCCAGTCTAAGATCGGATCGGCCCGAGGGTTACGGCAGCAGGATTGGCAGCTCGCAGCGAGGATCGGGCCGATCCCCGGCTTGCACATTCTGCCTCTCCGACAGGCTGAGTGCTAGCACTCCTATTTTGTGGGTTGGCTTAGGCATAGGGAGTTCATTCCATGTCTAAGCCCCAGTCGGATCGAGGGTTGTGGCAGCAGGACCAGCAACATATAGAGAGGGATCGGTATGATCGCGGGCTTGCGCATTGTGCCTCTCTGGCTAGCTCAGCGCCCGTACGCTCATTTCATGGGCTTGCTTAGGCATACGGAGTTCATTCCTAGTCTATGATCAGATCGGACCGAGGGTTGCGGTAACAGAATTGACAGCACGCAGGGGGGACCAGGCCGGTCCACGGCTTGCGCATTCTGCCTCTCCAGCCGACTGAGTGCCCACACGCCTGTTTTATGGGTTGGCTTAGGCATAGGGAGTTCATTATTTGTCTAAGGCCCAGCCAGACCAATGGTTGTGGCTACGGGACCGACAGCATGCAGAGGGGGACCGGGCCGATCCCCAGCTTGCGCATTATGCCTTTTCGATCGACTCAGTGCCCACACAATCATTTCGTGGGTTGATTTAGGCATACGGAGTTCATTCCCATTCTAAGATCGAACCATATCGAGGGTTGGGGTAGCAGGATCAACAGCACGTGGGAGGGACTAGGTCGATCCTCGACTTACGCATTCTGCCTCTTCGGTCGACTGAGCGGTCGTACGCTCATTTTGTGGGTTGGCTTAGGCATACGACGTTCATTCCATGTCTAAGCATACAGAGTTTATTCCCTGTCTAAGATCCGATCAGACTGAGGGTTGCGGCAGCAGAACCAGCAGCAGGATCGACACCACGTAGGAGGGGACCGGGCCGATCCTCAGCTTGCGCATTCTACGTCTCCGGTCGGTTGAGCACCCGCACGCTCATTTCATGGTTTGGCTTAGGCATATAGAGTTCATTCCATGTCTAAGCCCCAGCCGAAACATGGGTTGTGGTAGCAGGACCAGCAGCAGGATCGGCAGCATGCAGAAGGGGATCGGACTGATCCCCGGCTTACGCATTATGCCTCTCCGATCGGCTGAGCGCTCACATGCTTGTTTCATGGGTTGACTTAGGCATACGGAGTTCATCAGCAGTCTAAGCATACGAAGTTCATTCCCAGTCTAAGATCAGATCGGATCGTGGGTTACGACAGTAGGATCGGTAGCATGAGGGGGACCAGGTCGATCCCCGGCTTACGCATTCTGCCTCTCCGACCGGCTGAGCACCCACATGCCCGTTTCGTCAGTTGGCTTAGGCATGGGGAGTTCAGTCCATGTCTAAGCCCCAGTCGGATCAAGGGTTGTGGCAGCGGGACTGGCAGCACGCAGAGGGGGACCGGGCCGATCCCCGTCTTGCGCATTATGCCTCTTCGGTCGGCTCAGTGCTCGCATTCTCATTTCGTGGGTTGACTTAGGTATACGGAGTTCATTCCCAGTCTAAGATCGAACCAGATAGAGGGTTGCAGTAGTAGGATCGACAATACACAGGAGGGATTGGGTCGATCCCCGGCTTGTGCATTTTGCCTCTCCGGCTGGCTGAGCGCCTGCACACTCATTTCATGGGTTGGCTTAGGCATACAGAGTTCATTCCATGTCTAAGCATACAGAGTTCATTCCTAGTCTAAGATTTTGAGCCATGGTGCAAACGCTAGGCTCGGGCATGTGCTGGTGCTGCATTTTTTTCACCCGGGGCACCATCACCGGAGCATCACCGGAGAGCCTAACCGACAGCATTGGGGGTTACGGCGACTGCGGGGGCCGAGGGGTGTCTACACATGAAGTGCGAAGGGTGCTGAGTCTTGGCCCTTATATTGGCCCCCTATCCCTCATCAAACCTCAAGAACTCATACCCCCTTAAAGAGCATTTGAGATTTTATAGGTTTGCTGCCAGTAGCCATTAAAGTGTCTGAAATGGGGACACTTTTTTCAAACGGTCAAAAAATATTCTCCACTTTGAGTTTTTAGCTGAATTTTTTTGTGCATGCCAAAAAAAATACAAGGATCACCTCTACTAAATTTGGGGACAAAAATCTTTCTAAAAAAATTTAAAAAAATCTTGAACCGCAAAAAGTTTCAAAAATCGTGAAAAATAAAAAACGGGTGTCTGGCCATGAAATTTCATATGAAGGCTTAGGGGACCATTGTATGAACTTACAAGCCATAAAAATGGCATTGGCATGGCATAAAAATGAAGATGTGCTTTAACCCACCTACCACCTGTTCGATCCCTGTCTTGCGCATCCTGCCTTTCTAGTCGGCTGAGCTCCCGCACGCTCGTTTCATGGGTTGACTTAGGCAAACGGAGTTCATCCCCAGCCTAAGCATACGGAGTTCATTCCCAGTTAAGATCAGATCAGATCGAGTGTTGCGGCAGCAGGATCGATAGCATGCAGGGGGGACCGGGTCGATCCCCGGCTTGTGCATTTTGCCTCTCCGACTGGCTGAGCGCCCGCACGCTCGTTTCGTGGGTTGGCTTGGGCATACAGAGTTCATTCGATGTGTAAGCATATGGAGTTCATTCCCAGTCTAAGATTTTGAGCCATGGTGCACATGCTGGGCTCGGGCATGTGCTGGTGCCGCATTTTTTTTGCCTGGGGCACCATCGTCGGAGCATCGCCAGAGAGCCTAACCGGCGGCATTGGGGGTTCTAGCGATTGGGGGGGTGTGTGCACATGATGTGTGATGGGTGCTGGTACTTAGCCCTTATATTGGCCCCCTATCCCTCATCAAACCTCGAGAACTCACACCCCTTTAAAGAACATTTGAGATTTTATAGGTTTGCTGCCAGTAGCCATTAAAGTGTCTGAAATGGGGACACTTTTTTCAAATGGTCACAAAATCTTCTCCACTTTGAGTTTTTAGCTGAATTTTTTTGTGCATGCCAAAAAAAATACAAGGATCACCTCTAACAAATTTGGGGACAAAATGGTTTCTAAAAAAAGTTTAAAAAATCCCAAACAGTAAAAAGTTTTGAAAATCATGAAAAATAGAAAACGGGTCATCTTGCCACGAAACTTCACATGAAGGCTTAGGGGACCATTGTATGAATTTGTAAGCCATAAAAATGGAATTGGCAAGGCAAAAATATGAAGATGTGCTTGAACCCAGCTACCGCCCGTTCGATCCCCGGCTTGCGCATCCTACCTCTCTAGTCGACTGAGCGCCCGCACGCTCGTTTCGTGGGTTGACTTCGGCATACGGAGTTCATATCCAGTCTAAGCATATGGAGTTCATTCCCAATCTAAGATCAGACCGACCGAGGGTTGCGACAGTAGGATCGACAGCACGCAGGGGGGACTGGGTCGATCCCCGGCTTGCGCATTCTACCTCTTCGGTTGGCTGAGCGCCCGCACGCCCGTTCTGTGGGTTGGCTTAGGCATAGGGGGTTCATTCAATGTCTAAGCCCCAGCCGAACTGAGGGTTGTGGCAGTAGGACCGGCAGCACGGAGAGGGGGACCGAGTCGATCCCTGGCTTGGGCATTATGCCTCTGCAGCTGACTCAGCGCCCACACGGTCATTTTGTGGGTTGCCTTAGGCATACAAAATTCATTCCCAGTCTAAGATTAGACTGGACCGAGGGTTACGGCAACAGGATCGACAACACGTAAAGGGGGACCAGGCTGGTCCCTGACCTGTGCATTTTGCCTCTTCGATCGGCTGAGCACCCGCACGCTTGTTTCGTGGGTTGGCTTAGGCATATGGAGTTTATTCCATGTCTAAGCATACGGAGTTCATTCCCAGTCTAAGATCGGATCGGACCGAAGGTTACGGTAGCATGACCAATAGTAGGATCGACAGCATGCAGGGGGGACTGGGTCGATCCTCGACTTGAACATTCTACCTTTCTCGCCGGCTAAACGCCCGCACACTCGTTTCGTGGGTTGGCTTAGGCATACGGAGTTCATTCCATGTTTAAGCCCCAATCGAATCGAGGGTTGTGGTAGTAGGACCGATAGCGGGATCGATAACATGTAGAGGGGGATCAGGCTGATCCCCGACTTACACATTTTGCCTCTTCGGCCAGCCTCTCCAACCGACTGAGCGCTCGCATGCTCATTTCATGGGTTGACTTAGGCATACGGAGTTCATCCCCAGTCTAAGCATACGGAGTTCATTCCTAGTCTAAGATCAGACTAGACCGAGGGTTGCGGTAGCAGGATCGGCAGCATGCAAGGGGGATCGAGTCGATCCCCGGCTTGCTCATTCTGTCTCTCTAGCTGACTGAGTGCCCGCACGTTCGTTTCATGGGTTGGCTTAGGCATACGGAGTTCATTCCAGGTCTAAGCCCCAGTCGGACCGAGGGTTGTAGTAGCAGGACTGGCAGCAGGATCGACAACACACAGAGGGGGATCGGGTAGATCCCCAACTTACGCATTATGCCTCTTCGACCGACCTTTCCGGTCGACTGAGCGCCCGCACGCTCATTTCATGAGTTCACTTAGGCATACGGAGTTCATCCCCAGTCGAAGCATATTGAGTTCATTCCTACTCTAAGATCGGACCAAACCGAGGTTACGGCAGCAGATTGGTAGCACGCAGGGGGGATCGGGCCGACCCCCATCTTGCGCATTCTGCCTCTCCAATCGGCTGAGTGCCCACATGCTCTTTCATGGGTTGGCTTAGGCATACGGAGTTCATTCCATGTTTAAGCCCCAACCGGATCGAGGTTTATGGTAGCAGGATCGGCAGCGGGATCGACAGCACGTAGAGGGGGACCGACCTGATCTCCGGCTTACGCATTATGCCTCTCCGATCGGCCTTTCCGGCCGACTGAGCGCTCGTACACTCGTTTCGTGGCTTGACTTAGGCATACGGAGTTCATCCCCAGTCTAAGCATACGGAGTTCATTCCCAGTCTAAGATCTAACCAGATCGAGGGTTACAGCAGCAGGATCGACAGCACGCAGGGGGGATCGGGCCGATCCCCGACTTGCGGATTCTACCTCTCCGGCCGGCTGAGTGCCCGCACACTCGTTTCATGGGTTGGCTTAGGCATACGGAGTTCATTTCATGTCTAAGCCCCAGTCGAACCGAGGGTTTTGGCAGCAGGACCGGCTGAGTGCCTACATGCCCGTTTCGTGGGTTGGCTTAGACATAGGGAGTTCATTCCATGTCTAAGCCCCAGTCGGACCAAGGGTTGTGGCAGCGGGACTGGTAGCACGCAGAGGGCAATCGGGCCGATCCCCAGCTTGTGCATTATACCTCTCCGACCGGCTCAGCGCCCGCACGCTCGTTTCATGGGTTGACTTAGGCATACGGAGTTCATTCCCAGTCTAAGATTAGACCGAACCGAGGGTTACGGTAGCAGGATCGACAGCACGTAAGGGGCGATCGGGTCAGTCCCTGGCTTGTGCATTCTGCCTCTCCGATCGGCTGAGCGCCTGCACGCTCGTTTCGTGGGTTGTCTTAGGCATATGGAGTGCATTCCATGTCTAATCATACGGAGTTCATTCCCAGTCTAAGATCGGACCGGACCAAGGGTTACGACAGCAGGACCAGCAGCAGGATCGACAGGACGCAGGGGGAGACCGAGCTGATCCCCGGCTTGCGCATTCTACCTCTTCGACCAGCTGAGCGCCCGCACACTCGTTTTGTGGGTTGGTTTAGGCGTACGAAGTTCATTCCATCTCTAAGCCCTAGCCAGACCTAGGGTTGTGGCGGCAGGACCGATAGCTCACAGAGAGGGATCGGGTCGATCCTCGGCTTGCTTATTATGCCTCTCCGACCGGCTCAGCACCCGCACCCTCGTTTCGTGGGTTGGCTTAGGCATACAGAGTTAATTCCATGTCTAAGCATACGGAGTTCATTCCTAGTGTAAGATCAGATCGAACCGAGGGTTACGACAGCAGGATCGACAGCACGCAGGGGTGATCGGGCCGATCCCTGGCTAGCGTATTCTACCTCTCTGACCGACTGACCACCCACACGCCCATTTCGTGGGTTGACATAGGCATACGAAATTCATCCCATCTCTAAGCCCAGCTAGACCGAGGGTTATGGCAGCGGGAGCGGGCCGATCCTCGGCTTATGCATTATGCCTCTCCGATCGACTCAGTGCCCGTACGCTCATTTCGTGGGTTGACTTAGGCATACAGAGTTCATTCCCAGTCTAAGATCGGACCAGACCAAGGGTTGCGACAGTAGGATCGACAGCACGCAGAGGGGATCGGGCTGATCCCCAGCTTGCGCATTCTGCCTCTCTGACCGGCTGAATGCCCGCATGCTCATTTCATGGGTTGGCTTAGGCATACGGAGTTTATTCCATGTCTAAGCATATGGAGTTCATTCCCAGTCTAAGATTGGACTGGATCGAGGGTTGCGGCAGTAGGATCGGTAGCACACAGGGGGGACCGGGCCGATTCTTGGCTTGCGCATTCTACCTCTCTGTCCGGCTGAGCGTCCGCACGCTTGTTTCATGGGTTGGCTTAGGCATACATAGTTCATTCCATGTCTAAGCCCCAACCGAACTGAGGGTTGTGGCAGTAGGACCGGTAGCGGGATCGACAGCACGCAGAGGGGGATCGGGCGCCCAGGCGCTCATTTCATGGGTTGACTTATGTATACGGAGTTCATTCTTAGTCAAAGATTAGATCGAATCGAGGGTTGCGGTAGCAGGATTGACAGCATGAAAGAGGTGCTGAGCCGATCCCTGGTTTGCGCATTCTGTCTCTCCGATCGGCTAAGCGCCTGCACACTCGTTTCATGGGTTAGCTTAGGCATATGGAGTTCATTCCATTTCTAAGCATACGAAGTTCATTCCTAGTCTAAGATTTTGAGCCACGGTGCACATGCTGGGCTTGGGCATGTGCTGGTGCTGCATTTTTTTCACCCGGGGCACCATGGCCAGAGCATCGTAGGAGAGCCTAATCGGGCGGCATTGGGGGTTCCGGTGATTGGGGGGCCGGGGAGTGTGTGCACATGATATGTGATGGGTGCTGGTACTTGGCCCTTATATTGGCCCCCTATCCCTCATCAAACCTCTAGAACTCACACCCCCTCAAAGAGCATTTCAGATTTTATAGGTTTGCTGCCAGTAGCCATTAAAGTGTCTGAAATGGGAACACTTTTTTCAAACGGTCACAAAATCTTCTCCACTTTGAGTTTTTAGCTGAATTTGTTTGTGCATGCCAACAAAAATACATGGATCACCTCTACCAAATTTGGGGACAAAATTCTTTCTAAAAAAATTTTAAAAAATGTTGAACAATAAAAAGTTTCAAAAATCATGAAATCGGCAGCACGCAGGGGGGATCGGGCCGATCCCCAACTTACGCATTCTGCCTCTCCGATCAGCTGAGCACCCGCAGGCCCGTTTCATGGGTTGGCTTTGGCATAAGGAGTTCATTCCATGTCTAAGCCCTAGCCGGAATCGAGGGTTGTGGCAGCAAGACTGACAGCACGTAAAGGGGGATCGGGCTGATCCCCGGTTTGCGCATTATGCCTCTTCGATCGGCTCAGCACCCATACGCTCATTTCGTGGGTTGACTTATGCATACGGAGTTCATTCCCAGTCTAAGATCGGACTAGACCGAGGGTTGTGGCAGCAGGATCGATAGCATGCATGGGGGGACTAGGCCGATCCCCGGTTTACACGTTCTGCCTCTCCGGCTGGCTGAGCGGCCGCACGCTCGTTTCATGGGTTGGCTTAGGCATACAGAGTTCATTCCATGTCTAAGCATACGGAGTTCTTTCCCAGTCTAAGATTTTGAGCCACGGTGCACATGCTAGGCTCGGGCATGTGCTAGTGCTTTATTTTTTTCGCTTGGGGCACCATCGTCAGAGCATCGCCGGAGCATCTCCAGAGAGCCTAACCGACGGCATTGGGGGTTCTGACGATTGGGGGCCCGGGGGGTGTGCGCACATGATGTGTGATGGGTGCTGGTACTTGGCCCTTATATTGACCCCTATCCCTCATCAAACCCTGAGAACTCACACCCCCTTAAAGAGCATTTGAGATTTTATAGGTTTGCTGCCAGTAGCCATTAAAGTGTCTGAAATGGGGTCACTTTTTTCAAACGGTCACAAAATCTTCTTCACTTCAAGTTTTTTAGCTGAATTTTTTTTTGCATGCCAACAAAAATACAAGGATCACCTCTACCAAATTTGGGGACAAAACTCTTTCTAAAAAAATTTTAAAAAATCCTGAACCACAAAAAGTTTTGAAAATCGTGAAAAATAGAAAACGGGTCGTCTTGCCATGAAACTTCACATGAAGGCTTAGGGGACCATTGTATGAATTTACAAGCCATAAAAATGGCATTGGCATGGCATAAATATGAAGATGTGCTTGAACCCACCTACCACCCGTTCAATCCTCGGCTTGCGCATCCTGCCTCTCTGGTTGGCTGAGCGTCCGCACGCTCATTTTATGGGTTGACTTAGGCATACAGAGTTCATCCCCAGTCTAAGCATACGAAGTTCATTCCCAGTCTAATATCGAACTGGATCGAGGGTTACGGTAGCGGGATCGATAGCACGTAGGGGTGACCAAGTCGATCCCCGGCTTGTGCATTCTGCCTTTTCGATAGGCTTAGCACCCGCACACCCGTTTTGTGGGTTGGCTTAGGCATAGGGAGTTCACTCCATGTCTAAGCCCCAGCCAGACCGAGGGTTGTGGCAGCGGGATCGGCAGCACGTAGAGGGGGACCGGGCCGATCCTTGACTTGCGCATTATGCCTCTCTGGCTGGCTCAGTGCCCACACACTCGATTCATGGGTTGACTTAGGCATACGAAATTCATTCCCAGTCTAAGATCGAACCGGACTGAGGTTGCGGTAGCAGGATCGACAGCACGCAGGGGGGCACTGGGCCGATCCCCGACTTATACATGCTGCCTCTCCTGCCTGCTGGGTGCCCACCCGCACGCTCGTTTCATGTGTTGGCTTAGGTATACAGAGTTCATTCCACATCTAAGCATGCGAAGTTCATTCCCAGTCTAAGATTGGACTGGACCAAGGGTTGCAGCAGCAGGATCGACAGCATGCAAGGGGCACCGGGCCGATCCCTGGGTTGCGCATTCTACCTCTCCGGTCGGTATAGCGCCTGCATGCCTGTTTCATGGATTGGCTTAGGCATAGGGAGCTCATTCCATGTCTAAGCCCCAGCCAGACCGAGGGTTGTGGCAACGGGACCGACAGCACGCAGAAGGGGATCGGGTCGATCCCTGACTTGTGAATTCTGCCTCTCTGGTCGGCTCAGCGCTCGCACGATCATTTTGTGGGTTGACTTAGGCATACGGAGTTCATTCCCAGTCTAAGATCAAACCGGACTGAGGGTTATGGCAGGAAGATCGACAACACGTAGGGGGGATCGGGTCGGTCCCTGACTTTTGCATTCCATGTCTAAGCATATGAAGTTCATTCCCAGTCTAAGATCAGACCAGACCGAGGGTTACGACAGCAGGACCAGCAGTAAGATCGATAGCATGCAGAGGGGGATCGAATCGATCCCCGACTTGCACATTCTGCCTCTCCGGTCGGCTAGGCGCCTGTACACCCGTTTAGTGGGTTGGCTTAGGCATAGGGAGTTCATTCCATGTGTAAGCCCTAGCCGGACCGAGGGTTGTGGTAGCGGGACCGGCAGCACGCAGAGGGGGACCAGGTCGATCCCCGGCTTACGCATTATGCCTCTTTGGTCAGCTCAGCGCCCACACGCTCATTTCGTGGGTTGACTTATGCATACGGAGTTCATTCCCAGTCTAGGATCAGACTGGACCAAGGGTTGTCACAGTAGGATCGATAGGACGTAGGGGGAGACCGGGCCGATCCCTAGCTTGCGCATTTTGCCTCTCCGATCGACTGAGTGCCCGTACGCTCATTTCGTGGGTTGGCTAAGGTATATGGAGTTCATTCCATGTCTAAGCATACAGAGTTCATTCTCAGTCTAAGATTTTGAGCCACGGTACACATACTGGGCTCGGGCATGCACTGGTGTCACATTTTTTTCACTCGGAGCACCATCGTCGGAGCATCACCGGAGAGCCTAACCGATGGTAATAGGGTTCCAACGATTGAGGGGCCGGGGGTATGCGCACATGATGTGCGATGGGTGCTGATACTTGGCCCTTATATTGACCCTTATCCCTCATCAAACCTCGAGAACTCACACCCCTTAAAGAGCATTTGAGATTTTATAGGTTTGCTGCAAGCCAGGTATTGGCCCGATCCCCCTCTGTGACCATTTGGAAAAAGTGTCCCCATTTCATACACTTTAATGGCTGCTAGCAGCAAACCTATAAAATCTCAAATGCTCTTTAAGGGGGTGTGAGTTATCGAGGTTTGATAAGGGATAGGGGGCCAATATAAGGGCCAAGTACCAGCACCCATCGCACATCATGTGCGCACACCCCCCAGCCCCCCAATCGTCGGAACCCCCAATGCCGCCAGTGAAGCTCTCCGACGATGCTCCAACGAAGCTCCAGTGATGGTGCCCCGGGCAAAAACAATGCAGCACGAGCACATGCCCGAGCCCAGCATGTGCATCGTGGCTCAAAATCTTAGACTGGGAATGAACTCCGTATGCTTAGACATGGAATGAACTCCATATGCCTAAGGCAACCCACGAAATGAATGTGCGGGCGCTCAGCCGACCGAAGAGGTAGAATGCGCAAGCTGGGAATTGGCCCGATCCCCCACTGCGTGCTGTCGATCTTGCTACCACAACCCTTGATCCAGTTCGATCTTAGAATGGGAATAAACTCCGTATGCATAAGTCAACCCATGAAACGAGCGTGCGGGCGCTGAGCTGGCCGAAGAGGCATAATACGCAAGCTGGGGATCGACCTGGTCCCCCTCTGCGTGCTATCGGTCCTGCTGCCGCAACCCTCAGTCTGGCTGGGGCTTAGATATGGAATGAACTCCCTATGCCTAAGCCAACCCATGTCCCCCTCTGCATGCTATCGGTCCTACTGTCGCAACCCTCAGTCTGGCTGGGGCTTAGATATGGAATGAACTCCCTATGCCTAAGCCAACCCATGAAACGGGTTGGCAGGCACTCAGCCGGTCGGAGAGGCAGAATGCGTAAGTCGGGGATCGGCTTGATCCCCCCTACGTGCTGCCAATCTTGCTACCACAACCCTCGGTCCAATATTAGACTGGGAATGAACTACAGATGCTTAGACTGGGGATGAACTCCGTATGCCTAAGTCAACCCATGAAACGAGCGTGCGAGCGCTCAGCAGGCTGGAGAGGCATAATGCACAAGCAGGGGATTAGCCTGGTCCCCCTCTGTGTGCTGCCAATCCCACTGTCGGTCCTGCTTCCACAACCCTCGATCCAGCTAGGTCTTAGACATAAAATGAACTCTGTATGCCTAAGCCAACCCACGAAAGGAACATACGGGTGCCCAACCGACCGGAGAGGTAGAATGTGCAAGCCGGGGATCAGCCTGATCCCCCACTGCGTGCTACCGATCCTGATGCTGGTCCTCTTACCACAACCCTCGATTCAGTTCGATCTTAGACTGGGAATGAACTCCGTATGCTTAGACATGGAATGAACTCCCTATGCCTAAGCCAACCCATAAAATGAGTGTGCGGGCGCTCAACAGGCTAGGAGGCAGAATGAGCAAGCTGAGGATCGACCCGATCCCCCCTGTGTGCTGTCGATCCTACTACTGGTCCAACTGCCGCAACCCTCGGTCCGTATGCTTACACATGGAATGAACTTCGTATGCTTACACATGGAATGAACTCCGTATGCCTAAGCCAACCAACGAAACGAGCGTGCGGGCGCTCAGTCGATCGGAGAGGCAAAATGCACAAATCGGGGACCCACCTGGTCCACCCTGCATACTGTTGATCCTACTACGTAAACCTCGGTCTAGTTCAATCTTAGACTGGGAATGCACTCTGTATGCCTAAGTCAACCCACGAAATGAGCATGCGGGCACTGAGCCGATCGGAGAGGCATAATGCGCAAGCCAGGATCGACCCGGTCCCCCTCTGTGTGCTGTCGATCCCGCTGACACAACCCTCGGTCTGGCTGGGGCTTAGACATGAAATGAACTCCCTATGCCTAAGCGAACCCATCAAATGGGCGTGCGGGCGCTTAGCCGACCGGAGAGGCAGAATGCACAAGCCGGGGATCGACCTTGTCCCCCCTGCGTGCTGTCAATCCTACTGTCGCAACCCTCGGCCCAGTCTGATCTTAGACTGGGAATGAACTCCATATGCTTAGACTGGGGATGAACTCCATATGCCTAAGTCAACCCACGAAACGAACGTGCAGGCGCTCAGCCGATCGGAGAGGCCGATAAGAGAGGCATAATGCACAAGTCAGGGATCAGCTCGGTCCCCCTCTACATGCTGTCGATCTCACTGTCGGTCCTGCTGCCACAACCCTCATTTCGACTGGGGGTTAGTCATGGAATGAACTCCATATGCCTAAGCCAACCCACGAAATGAGCGTGCGGGTGCTCAACCGACCAAAAAGGCAGAATAGGTAAGCCAGGGATCGACCTAGTCCCCCCCTGCATGCTGCCGATCCTACTGCTGGTCCTGCTACCGCAACCCTCTATCCAATTTGATCTTAGACTGGAATGAACTCCATATGCTTAGACATGGAATGAACTCCGTATGCCTAAGCCAACCCATGAAACGAGCGTGCACGTACTCAGCTGGCCAGAAAGGCAGAATGTACAAGTCGGGGATCGACCCGGTCCCCCCTGTGTGCTATTGATCCTACTGTCGCAACCCTCAGTCTGATCCGATCTTAGCCAGGGAATGCACTCTATATTATTAAGTCAACCCATGAAACGAGCGTACGAGCACTGAGTAGGCCGGAGAGGCATAATGCGCAAGCTGGGGATCCGCCCGTTCCCCCTCTGCATGCTACCGATCCTGCTGCCACAACCCTCGGTCTGGCTAGGGCTTAGACATGGAATGAACTCCCTATGACTAAGCCAACCCACAAAATGGGCGTGTAGGTGCTCAGTTGGCTGGAAAGGCAGAATGCTCAATCTAGGGATCGACCCAGTCCCTCCTTCGTGCTGCCGGAACCTCGGTCTGGTCTGATCTGATCTTAAACTGGGAATGAACTCTATATGTATAAGTCAACCCACGACACCAGCGTGCGGGCACTGAGCCGATCGAAGAGGCATAATGCGTAAGCCAGGGATCGGCCCGGTCCCCCTCTGCGTGCTGTCAGTCTCGCTGCTAGAACCCTCGATCTGACTGGGGCTTAGACATGGAATGAACTCCCTATGCCTAAGCCAACCCATGAAACGGGCGTGCAGGTGCTGAGTCGACCACGAAACTGGTAGCAAACCTATAAAATCTCAAATGCTCTTTAAGGGGGTGTGAGTTCTCGAGGTTTGATAAGGGATAGGGGGCCAATATAAGGGCCAAGTACCAGCACCCATCACACATCATGTGCGCACACCCCCCGGCCCCCCAATCGTCGGAACCCCCAATGCCGCCGGTTAAACTCTTCGGCGATGCTTCAGTGATGGTGCCCCGGGCGAAAAAAATGCGGCACCAGCACATGCTCGAGCCCAGCATGTGCTCCGTGGCTCAAAATCTTAGACTGGGAATGAACTCCGTATGCTTAGAGATGAAGTGAACTCTATATGCATAAGCTAACCCACAAAATGAGCGTGCGGGTGCTCAGCCGACCAGAGAAGTAGAATACGGAAAATGGGGATCGGTGCAAGTCGGGGATCGACCCGGTCTTCCTCTGTGTGCTATCAATCTCACTGCCATAACCCTCGATCCAGCTGGGGCTTAGACATGTAATGAACTCCCTATGCCTCAGCCAACCCACAAAACAGGCGTGCGAGTGCTCAGCCGGCCCAAGAGGCAAAATGTGCAAGCCGAGGATCAGCTCGGTCCCCCTTTGCGTGCTGCCGGTCCCGTTGCCACAACCCTCGGTTCGATTGGGGCTTAGACATGGAATGAACTCCTTATGCCTAAGCCAACCCACGAAACGGGTGTGCGGGCAGTTAGCTGGCTGGAGAGGCAGAATGCGCAAGCCGGGGATCGGCCCGATCCCCCCTGCGTGCTGTCGATCCTATGCCGTAACCCTCGGTTCAGTCTGATCTTAGATTGGGAATGAACTCTGTATGCTTAGACTGGGATGAACTCTGTATGGCTAAGTCAACCCATGAGACGAGCGTGCGGGTGCTCAGCCGGCCGGAGAGCCATAATGCGTAACCCGAGGATCAGCCCGATCAACCTCTGCATGCTGTCGATCCTGCTACCGGTCCTACTGCCACAACCCTCGATTCGGCTGGGGCTTAGACAAGGAATGAACTCCGTATGCCTAAGTCAACCCATGAAACAATCGTGCGGGCGCTGACCCAATCGAAAAGGCATAATGCGCAAGCCAGGGATCAGCCCAGTCCCTTTCTGCGTGCTGTCGATCCCGCTACAACAACCCTCGATCTGAATGGGGCTTAGACATGGAATGAACTCCATATGCCTAAGCCAACCCACGAAACGGGCGTACGGGTGCTCAGTTGGCTGAAGAGGTAGAATGTGCAAGTCGGGGATCGACCCGATCCCCCTTACGTGCTGTTGATCTTGTTGCTGCAACCCTCGGTCCGATCTGATATAAGACTGGGAATAAACTCCATATGCATAAGTCAACCCACAAAACGAGCGTACGGGCGTTGAGCCGACCGAATAGGCATAACGCGCAAGCCAGGGATTGGCCCAGTCCCCCTCTACGTGCTGCCGGTCCCACTGCCACAACCCTCTATCTGGCGGTCGGAGAGGCAGAATGCATAAGCTGGGGATCGGCCTGGTCCCCCTCACATGTTGTCAATCCTGCTGTTGTAACCCTTGATCTGGTCTGATCTTAGACTGGGAATGAACTCCATATGCTTAGATTGGGGATGAACTCCGTATGCCTAAGTCAACCCATGAAACGAGCGTACGGGCACTCAGCCAGTCAAGGAGGCTAGCCGAAGAGGCATAATGTGCAAGTCAAGGATCAGCCCGATCCCTCTCTGCGTGCTGTCGATCCCGTTGTCGGTCTTGCTACCATAACTTTCGGTTCGACTGGGGCTTAGATATGGAATGAACTCTGTATGCCTAAGCCAACCCATGAAATGAGCGTGCGTGCGAGCACTCAACCGATTAGAGAGGCAGAATGCGCAAGTCGAGGATTGGCTCGATCCCCCCTGCGTGCTGTCGATCCTGTTGCTGGTACTGCTACTGCAACCCTTAGTCCGGTCTGATCTTAGACTATTGATGAACTCCGTATGCTTAAACTTGGAATGAACTCTGTTTGCCTAAGCCAACCCATGAAACGAGCGTGCGGATGCTCAGTCGGCCGGAGAGGCCGAATACGTAAGTCAGGGATCGGCCTGGTCCCCCCTGCGTGCTGTCGCAACCCTCGGTACGATCCGATCTTAGACTGGGAATGAACTCTGTATCCCTAAGTCAACCCATGAAACGAGCGTGCAAGTGCTGAGCCGATCGGAGAGGCATAATGCGCAAGTCGGGGATCGGCTTGATCCCCCTCTGTGTGCTGTCGGTCCCACTGCCACAACCCTCGGTCCGACTGGGGCTTAGACATGGAATGAACTCCCTATGCCTAAGCCAACCCACAAAACAGGGGTGCATGTGCTCAATCGATCGGAGAGGTAGAATGCGCAAGCCAGGTATCGATCCTGCTACCGTAACCCTCGGTCCGATCCGATCTTAGACTAGGAATGAACTCCGTATGCTTAGACTAGGGATGAACTCCGTATGCCTAAGTCAACCCACGAAACGAGTGTGCGGACGCTCAGCTGACCAGAGAGGCAGGAAGCGCAAGCTAGGGATCGAATGGGTGGTAGGTGGGTTCAAGCACATCTTCATATTTCTGCCATGCCAATGGCATTTTTATGGCTTTTAAATTCATACCATGGTCCCCTAAGCCTTCATGTGAAGTTTCATGGCAAGACGACCCGTTTTCTATTTTTTATGATTTTTGAAACTTTTTGTGGTTTGGGATTTTTTAAAATTTTTTTAGAAATATTTTTGTCCCCAAATTTGGTAGAGGTGATCCTTTTATTTTTGTTAGCATGTGTAAAAAAATTCAGCTAAAAAATCAAAGTGGAGAAGATTTTGTGACCGTTTGAAAAACGTGTCCGCATTTCAGACACTTTAATGGCTACTGACAGCAAACCTATAAAATCTCAAATGCTCTTTAAAGGGGTGTGAGTTCTCCAGGTTTGATGAGGGATATGGGGGCAATATAAGGGCCAAGTACCAGCACCCATCGCACATCATGTGCGCACACCCCTCCGGCCCCCCAATCGCCGGAACCCCCAATGCTGTCGGCTAGGCTCTCTGGCGATGCTCCAGCGATGGTGCCCCGGGCAAAAAAAATGTGGCACCAGCACATGCCCGAGCCCCACATTTGCACCGTGGCTCAAAATCTTAGACTGGGAATGAACTCCGTATGCTTAGACATGGAATGAACTCTGTATGCCTAACCTAACCCACAAAACGAGCGTGCGAGCGCTCAGTCAGTCGGAGAGGCAGAATGTGCAAGCCAGGGATCAGCTCGGTCCCCCTTATGTGCTGTCAATCTTACTGCCACAACCTTCGGTTTGGTATGATCTTAGACTGGGAATGAACTCCGTATGCATAAGTCAACCCACGAGATGAGTATGCGGGCGCTGAGCCGACCGAAGAGGCAAAATGTGCAAGCTAGGGATCGGCCCGGTCCCCCTCTACATGCTGCAGGTCTCACTACCACAACCCTCGGTCCAGCTAGGGCTTAGACATGGAATGAACTCCCTATGCCTAAGCCAACCCATGAAACAGGTGTACGGGTGCTCAACCGATCGGAGAGGCAGAATGTGCAAGCCGAGGATCGACCCGGTCCTGCCTGTATGCTACCGATCCTGTTGTCGCAACCCTCGGTTCGATCTGATCTTAGACTGGGAATGTACTCTGTATGATTAGACTTGGGATGAACTCCATATGCCTAAGTCAACCCATGAAACGAGCATGCGGGCGCTCAACCGACCAAAGAGGCAGAATGCGCAAGCTGGGGATCGAATGGGTGGTAGGTGGGTTCAAGAACATCTTCATATTTCTGCAATGCCAATGCCATTTTTATGGCTTGTAAAATCATACAATGGTCCCCTAAGACTTCATGTGAAGTTTCGTGGCAAGACGACCTGTTTTCTATTTTTCATGATTTTTGAAACTTTTCACGATTCGGGATTTTTTAAACTTTTTTTAGAAAGATTTCTGTCCCCAAATTTGGTAGAGGTGATCCTTGTATTTTTTTTGGCATGCACAAAAAAATTCAGCTAAAAACTTGAAGTGGAGAAGATTTTGTGACCGTTTGAAAAAAGTGTCCCCATTTCAGACACTTTAATGGCTACTGGCTGCAAACCTATAAAATCTCAAATGCTCATTAAAGGGGTGTGAGTTCTCGAGGTTTGATGAGGGATAGGGGGCCAATATAAGGGCCAAGCACCAGCACCCATCACACATCATGTGTGCACACCCCCGGCCCCCCAATCGTCGAAACCCCCAATGCCACCAGTTAGGCTCTCCGGTGATGCTCCGACGATGGTTCCTCAGGCGAAAAAAATGCGGCACCAGCACATGACCGAGCCCAGCATGTGCACCATGGCTCGAAATCTTAGACTGAGTATGAACTCCGTATGCTTATACATGGAATGAACTCCGTATGCCTAATCCAACCCACGAAATGAGCGTGCGGGTGCTCAGCCGACCGGAGAGGCAGAATGCACAAGCCGGGGATCGACCCAATCCCCCCTGTATGCTGTCGATCTTGCTACTGTAAACCTCAACCCAGTCTAATCTTAGACTAGTAATGAACTCCGTATGCATAAGTCAACCCATGAGATGAGCGTGTGGGCGTTGAATCGACCAAAGAGGCATAATGCGCAAGCTGAGGATCAGCCTGATCCCCCTCTGCGTACTGCCAGTCCTGCTACCACAACCCTCGGTCCGACTGGGGCATAGACTTGGAATGAACTCTGTATGCATAAGTCAACCCTCGGTCTGATTTGATCTAAGACTGGGAATGAACTCCATATGCATAAGTCAACCCATGAAACGAGCGTACGGGCGCTGAGCCTACCAAAGAGGCATAAGGCGCAAGCCAAGGATTGGCCCGGTCCCCCTCTACGTGCTACCAATCCCGCTGCCACAACCCTCTGTCCGGCTGGGGCTTAAACATGAAATGAACTCCCTATGCCTAAGCCAACCCACAAAACGGGCAAGCGGGCGCTCAGCTAGTCGGAGAGGCAGAATGCATAAGTCACGGATCGGCCTGGTCCCCCCTGTGTGCTGTCGATCTTACAACCGCAACCCTCGATCCAAACCAATCTTAGACTGGAAATGAACTCCGTATGCTTAGATTGGGGATGAACTCCGTATGCCTAAGTCAACCCATAAAATGAGCATGCAGGCACTCAACCGATCAGAAAGGTCGGATGGAGAGCCATAATGTGCAAGCCAGGGATCAGCCCGATCCCTCTCTTCGTGTTGCCGATCCCACTGTCATTCCTGCTGCCACAACCCTCGGTCCGACTAGGGCTTATACATGGAATGAACTCTGTATGCCTAAGCCAACCCACAAAATGAGCGTACTGGCACTCAGTGGGCTGGAGAGGCAGAATGCGCAACCCAGGGATCGACCTGATCCCCCCTACGTGTTGTCGATCCTATTACTGGTCTTGCTGTCATAACCCTCGGTCCCGTCCGATCTTAGACTGGGAATGAACTCTGTATGCTTAGACAAGGAATGAACTCCGTATGCCTAAGCCAACCCACGAAAAGAGCGTGCGGCCGCTCAGTTGGCCGAAGAGGTAAAATGCGCAAGCCAGGGATTGACCCGATCCCCCCTTGTGTGCTATCGATCCTACTGCCGCAACCCTCAGTCCGATCCGATCTTAGACTGGGAATGAACTCCGTATGCCTAAGCCAACCCACGAAACGGGCGTATGGGCGCTCAGCCGGCCGGAGAGGTAGAATGCGCAAGCTGGGGATCGGTCTAGTCCCCCCTGCATGCTACCATTCCTGCTGTCACAACCCTCGTAAGCCTTCATGTGAAGTTTCATGGCAAGATGACCCGTTTTCTATTTTTCACGATTTTCAAAACTTTTTACAGTTCAAGATTTTTTAAAACTTTTTTAGAAAGACTTTTGTCCCCAAATTTGTTAGAGGTGATCCTTGTATTTTTGTTGGCATGCACAAAAATATTCAGCTAAAAACTCAAAGTGGAGAAGATTTTGTGACCGTTTGAAAAAAGTGTCCCCATTTTCGACACTTTAATGACTACTGGCAGCAAACCTATAAAATCTCAAATGCGCTTTAAGGGGGTGTGAGTTCTTGAGGTTTGGATGAGGGTATAGGGGGCCAATATAGGGGGCCAAGTGCCAGCCACCCATTGCACATCATGTGCGCACACCCCCCCGGCCCTTCGAATCGCCAGAACCCCCAATGACGCCGGTTAGGCTCTCCGGTGATGCTCCGATGATGCTCTAACGATGGTGCCCCGGGCAAAAAAATGAAGCACCAGCACATGCCCGAGCCCAGATGTGCACCATGGCTCAAAATCTTAGACTGGGAATGAACTCCGTATGCTTAGACATTGAATGAACTCCGTATGCCTAAGCCAACCCACGAAACTAGCGTGCGGGTGCTCAGCCGACCGGAGAGGCAGAATGCGTAAGCCAAGGATCAGCTCGATCCCCCCTGCATGCTATCGATCCTGCTACCGTAACCCTCGATTCGGTCTAATCTTAGACTGGGAATGAACTCCATATGCATAAGTCAACCCACGAAACCAGCGTGCGGGCGCTGAGCTAGTCGAAGAGGCATAATGCATAAGCCGAGGATCGGCTCGGTCCCGCTTTGTGTGCTGTCGGTCCTGCTGACACAACGCTTGGTTCGGCTGGGGCTTAGACATGGAATGAACTCCCCATGCCTAAGCAAACCCACGAAACGAGCGTGCAGAAGCTCAGTCGGTCGGAAAGGCAAAATGTGGAAGTCGGGGATCGGCCCGGTCCCCGTGCGTGCAGTTGATCTTGCTACCGCTACCCTCGGTTCGATTTGATCTTAGATTGGGAATCAACTCCGTATGCTTAGACTGGGGATGAAATCCGGAAGGCCTAAGTCAACCCTCAAAACGAGCGCACGGGCGCTCAACCGACCGAAGAGGCATAATGCGTAAGCCAGGGATCAGCCCAATCCCCCTCTGCATGCTATCGACGCTGCTGTCAGTTCTGCTACCATAACCCTCAGTCTGGCTTGGGCTTAGACATGGAATGAACTCTGTATGCCTAAGCAAACCCACAAAATGAGTGTGCGGGTGCTCAGGCGGCCGGAGAGGTAGAATGCGCAAGATGGGGATCGACCCGATCCCCCTTGCATGCTGTCGATCCTGCTGCCACAACCCTCAGTCCAGTCTGATCTTAGACTAGGAATGAACTCCGTTTGCCTAGGTCAACCCACGGAATGAGCGTGCGGGCACTAAGTCGGTCGGAGAGGTATAATGCGTAAGTCGGGGACCGGCCCAGTCCCTCTCTACGTGCTGCCGGTCCCACTACCAGAATCCTCAGTCTGACTAGGGCTTAGACATGGAATGAACTCCCTATGCCTAAGCCAACCCACGAAATGGGCGTGTGGGTGCTGATCCAACCGAATAGGCATAATGTGCAAGCCGGGGATCGACCCGATCCCCCACTCGTGCTGTCGGTCCCGCTGCCACAACCCTCGGTCCGACTGGCACGTGGACATGGAATGAACCCCCTATGCCTAAGCCAGCCAACAAAATGGGTGTGCGGGTGCTCAGCCGGTCGGAGAGGCAGGATACATAAGCTGAGGATTGGCCCGATCCCCTCTACGATCTACCGATCCTGCTGTCACAACCCTCGGTTCGATCCGATCTTAGATTGGGAATGAACTCCATATGCTTAGACATGGAATGAACTCTGTATGCCTAAGCCAACCCACAAAACAAGCGTGCGGGTGCTCAGCCGGCCGGAGAGGCAGAATGCACAAGTCGGGGATCGGTCTGATCCCCCCTGCATGCTATCGATCCTGCTATCGTAACCCTCGGTCTGATCCGATCTTAGATTGGGAATGAACTTCATATGCTTAGACTAGAGATGAACTCCGTATGCCTAAGTCAACCCACGAAACGAACGTGCGGGTGCTCAGCTGACCAAAGAGGCTGGATGCGCAAGCCGAGGATCGAAAGGGTGGTAGGCGGGTTCAAGCGTATCTTCATATTTCTGCCATGCCAATGCCATTTTTATGGCTTGTAAATTCATACAATGGTCCCCTAAGCCTTCAGGTTAAGTTTCGTAGCAAGACGACCCATTTTCTATTTTTCATGATTTTTGAAACTTTTTATGGTTTGGGATTTTTTAAAATTTTTTTAGAAAGAGTTTTGTCCCCAAATTTGGTAGAGGTGATCCTTGTATTTTTTTTGGCATGCAAAAAATAATTCAGTGAAAAACTCGAAGTGGAGAAGATTTTGTGATTGTTTGAAAAATGTGTCCCCATTTCAGACACTTTAATGGCTACTGGCAGCAAACCTATAAAATCTCAAATGGTCTTTAAGGGGGTGTGAGTTCTTGAGGTTTGATGAGGGCTAGGGGGCCAATATAAGGGCCAAGTACCAGCACCCACAGCACATCATGTGCACACACCCCCTGGCCCCCCAATCGCTGAAACCCCCAATGTCGTCGGTTAGGCTCTTCGGCGATGGTGCCTCGGGCAAAAAAAAAGTGGCACCAGCACATGCCTGAGCCCAGCATGTGCACCGTGGCTCAAAATCTTAGACTGGGAATGAACTCCATATGCTTAGACATGGAATGAACTTCGTATGCGTAAGCCAACCCATGAAATGAGCGTGTGGGTGCTCAGCCAGCTGGAGAGGCAGAATGCGTAAGCCGAGGATCAGCCCGATCCCCCTTTGCGTGCTATCGATCCTGCTGCTGCAACCCTTGGTTCGATCTGATCTTTGATTGGGAATGAACTCCGTATGTATAAGTCAACCCATGGAACGAGCATGCGAGCACTGAGTCGGTTGAAGAGGCATAATGCGCAAGCCAGGGATCGGCCTGGTCCCCCTTTGCGTGCTATCGATCTCACTGCTACAACCCTCGGTCTGATTGGGGCTTAGACATGGAATGAACTCCCTATGCCTAAGCCAACCCACGAAACGGGTGTGCGGGTGCTCAACTGACCGGAGAGGCAGAATGAGTAAGCCGAGGATCGGCCCGGTCCCCCTACGTGCTGTCAATCCTGCTGTCGAAACCCTTGGTCCGGTCCAATCTTAGACTGGGAATGAACTCCATATGCTTAGACCAGGGATTAACTCCATATGCCTAAGTCAACCCACGAAATGAGCGAGCGGGCACTCAGTCGGTCGGAGAGGTCGATCGGAGAGGCATAATGCACAAGCCAGGGATCAGCTCGGTCCCCCTCTGCATGCTGTCGATCCCGTTGTTGGTCCTGCTGCCACAACCCTTGGTCCAATTGGGGCTTAGACATGGAATGAACTCTGTATGGCTAAGCCAACCCATGAAACGAGCGTGTGGGCGCTCAGCCGGTCGGAGAGGTAGAATGCACAGGTCAGGGATCGGCTCGATTCCTCCCTGCGTGCTACCAATACTGCTGCTGGTCCTACTGTCGCAACCCTTGGTTCGGTCTGATCTTAGACTGGGAATGAACTTCGTATGCTTAGACATAGAATGAACTCTGTATGCCTAAGCCAACCCATGAAACGAGCATGCGGGCGCTCAACCGGCCGGAGAGGCATAATACGCAAGCTGGGGATCAGCCCCGTCCCCTTCTACAAGCTACCAATCCCGCTATCGGTCCTGCTGCCACAACCCTCGATCTGGCTGAGGCTTAGACATGGAATGAACTTCGTATACCTAAGCCAACCCAAGAAACGAGCGTACGGGCACTCAGTCGGCCGGAGAGGCAGAATGCGCAAGCCGGGGATTGGCCCAGTCCCCCCTGCGTGCTGCCGATCCTACTGCCACAACCCTCGGTCCGGTCTGATCTTACACTGGGAATGAACTCTGTATGCTTAGACTGGGGATGAACTCCATATGCCTAAATCAACCCACAAGACGAGCGTGCGGGCGCTTAGCCGAACAGAGAGGTAGGATGCACAAGTCGGGGATTGAACGGGTGGTAGGTTCAAGCACATCTTCATATTTCTGCCTTGCCAATGCCATTTTTATGGCTTATAAATTCATACAATGGTCCCCTAAGCCTTCATGTGAAGTTTCGTGGCAAGACAACCCGTTTTCTGTTTTTCACGATTTTTAAAACTTTTTACGGTTCGTGATTTTTTAAAATTTTTTTAGAAAGAGTTTTATCCCCAAATTTGGTAGAGGTGATCCTTGTATTTTTGTTGGCATGCAAAAAAAAATTCAGCTAAAAAAATCGAAGTGGAGAAGATTTTTTGACCGTTCGAAAAAAGTGTCCCCATTTCAGACACTTTAATGGCTACTGGCAGCAAACCTATAAAATCTCAAATGCTCTTTAAGGGGGTGTGAGTTCTAAGGTTTGATGAGGGATAGGGGGCCAATATAAGGGCCAAGTACCAGCACCCATCGCACATCATGTGCGCACACCCCCGGCCCCCCAATCGTTGGAACCCCCAATGCCACCGATTAGGCTCTCCGGCGATGCTCCGATGATGGTGCCCCGAGCAAAAAAAATACGGTACCAGCACATCCCAGAGCCCAGCATGTGCACCGTGGCTCAAAATCTTAGACTGGGAATGAACTTCGTATGCTTAGACATGGAATCAACTCTGTATGCCTAAGCCAACCCACGAAATAAGGGTACGGGCGCTTAGCCGGCCGGAGAGGCAGAATACGGAAGCCAAGGATCGACTCGATCCCCCTTTGCGTGCTGTTGATCTTGCTACCGCAACCCTCGGTCTGGTCTAATCTTAGACTGTGAATGAACATCGTATGCATAAGTCAACCCATGAAACGAGTGTGCGAGAGTTGAGCTGGCCGAAAACGCATAATGCGTAAGTCGGGGATCAGCTCCGTCCCCTTCTGTGAGCTGCCAGTCCCACTGCCACAACCCTCGGTCTGGCTGGGGCTTAGACATGGAATGAACTCCCTATGCCTAAGCCAACCCATGAAATGGGCGTACGGGTGCTCAACCGGCCGGAGAGGCAAAATGCGCAAGTCGAGGATCGGCCCGACCCCCCTTACGTGCTGCAGATCCTACTGTCGGAACCCTCAATCCGATCTGATCTTAGACTGGAAGTGAACTCTGTATGCTTAGATTGGGGATGAACTCCATATGCCTATGTCAACCCATGTAACGAGCATGTGGGCGCTCAGCCGGTCGAAGAGGCCGATCGAAGAGGCATAATGCGCAAGCCAGGGATCAACCCGATCCCTCTATACGTGCTGTCAATCCTGTTGCCAGTCCTGCTGCCACAACCTTCGATCCGGTTGGGGCTTAGACATGGAATGAACTTCGTATGCTTAAGCCAACCCACGAAATGAGCGTGCGGGCGCTCAGTCGACCGGAAAGGCAGAATGTGCAAGCTGGGATCGGCCTGGTCTGCCCTGCCTGCTATCGATTCTGCTGTCGCAACCCTCGATTTGATCTAATCTTAGACTGGGAATGAACTACGTATTCATAAGTCAACCCACGAAATGAGCATGCGGGCACTGAGCCAACTGAAGAGGCATAATGCACAAGCTGAGGATCGACTCGGTCCCTCTCTACATGCTACTGGTCCCACTGCCACAACCCTCAGTCTGGCTAGGGCTTCGACGTGGAATGAACACCCTATGCCTAAGCCAACCCATGAAACGGGTGAGCGGGCGCTCAATCGACCAGAGAGGCAGAATATAAAAGCCAGGGATCGACCCGATCCCCCTCGCATGCTGCCAATCTTGCTGTCGCAACCCTCGATCTGATCCGATCTTAGACTGGGAATGAACTCTGTATGCTTAGACTGGGGATGAACTCCGTATGCCTAAGCCAACCCATAAAATGAGCGTGCGGGCGCTCAGTCGATCGGAACGGCAAAATGCGTAAGTTGAGGATCAGCCCAATCCCCCTGCGTGTTATCGATCCTGCTGCTGGTCCTGCTACCGCAACCCTCAGTTAATCCGAGCTTAGCTGGTCGGAGAGGCCAGCTGAAGAGGCATAATGCACAAGGTGGGGATTAGCCTGGTCCCCTTTCTGCGTGCTGCCATTCTCGCTGTCGGTCCTACTGCCACAACCCTCGGTCCGGTTGGGGCTTAGACATGGAATGAACTCTGTATGCCTAAGCCAACACACAAAATGAGCGTACGGGCACTCAGCTGGCCAGAGAGGCAGAATGCGCAAGCCAGGGATCAGCCCGATCCCCCACTGCGTGCTGTCGATCCTGCTGTAGCAATTTTCAGTCCGATCCGATCTTAGACTGGGAATGAACTCCGTATGCATAAGTCAACCCATGAAACAAGCATGCGAGCACTAAGCCAGTTGAAGAGGCATAATGCAAAAGTCGGGGATCGACCCGGTCCCACTCTGTGTGCTGTCGGTCCTGTTGCCACAACCTTTGGTCCGGCTGGGGCTTAGACATGGAATGAACTCCCTATGGCTAAGCCAACCCACGAAATGGGCGTGTGGGCACTCAACCGGAGATCGGCTTGGGTCCCCTTGTGTGCTGTCGATCCTGCTACCGCAACCCTTAGACCGGTCCGATCTTAGACTGAGAATGAACTCAGTATGCTTAGACTGGGGATGAACTCCGTATGCCTAAGTCAACCCATGAAACGGGCGTACGGGCACCCAGCCAGCCGGAGAGGCCGGTTGGAGAGGCATAATGCGCAAGTCGGGGATCAGTCCGATCCCCCTCTGCATGCTGTCGATCCCACTACCGATCCTGCTACCACAACCCTCGGTCCAGCTAGGGCTTAGACATGGAATGAACTTTGTATGCCTAAGCCAGCCCATGAAACGAGCGTGTGGGCACTCAACCGATCGAAGAGGCATAATACATAAGCCGAGGATCAGCTCGATCCCCCTCTGCATACTGTCGATCTCGCTGCCAGTCTTGCTGCCACAACCCTCGGTCCAATTGAGGCTTAGACATGGAATGAACTACATATGCCTAAGCCAGCCCATGAAATGAGCGTACGGACGCTCAACCACTCGAAGAGGCAGAATACGTAAATCGAGGATCAGCCCGATCCCCCCCTCGTGCTATCGATCCTGTTGCTGGTCCTACTGTCGTAACCCTCGGTTCGATCTGATCTTAGACTGGGAATGAACTCCGTATGCTTAGACATGGGATGAACTCCGTATGCCTAAGCCAACCCATGAAACGAGCGTACTGGCACTCAGCTGGCCGAAGAGGCAAAATGCGTAAGCCAAGGATCGACCCAATCCCCCCTGCGTGCTGTCGATCTTGCTACCACAACCCTCGGTCTGGTCCAATCTTAGACTGGGAATGAACTCTGCATGCCTAAGTCAACCCACGAAATGAGCGTCCGGGCGCTAAGCTGGCCGAAGAGGCATAATGCGCAAGTCGGGGATTGACCCGGTCCTCCTCTGCGTGCTGTCAATCCCACTGCCACAACGCTCGGTCCAGCTGGGGCTTAGACATGGAATGAACTTCCTATAACTAAGCCAACCAACAAAAATGGCATGCAGGCACCCAGCCAGGGATCGGCCGATCCCCACTGCGTGTTGCCGATCTTGCTACCGTAACCCTCGATCCAGTCCGATCTTAGACAGGGAATTAACTCCGTATGCTTAGGCATGGAATAAACTCTGTATGCCTAAGCCAACCCACGAAACGAGCATGCAGGCGCTTAACCGGTTGTAAAGGTAGAATGCATAAGCCAGGGACCGGCCTAGTCCCTCTTGCGTGATGTCGATCCTGCTGCCGCAACCCTCGGTCTGATCTGATCTTAGACTGGGAATGAACTCCGTATGCTTAGACTGGGGATGAACTCCGTATGCCTAAGTCAACCCACGAAATGAGCGTGCAGCCATAATGTGCAAGCCGAGGATCAACCCGGTCCTCCCCTGCATGCTACCGATCCTACTGCTGGTCCTACTACCGTAACCCTCTGTCCGATCTGATCTTAGACTGGAAATGAACTCCGTATGCCTAAGCCAACCAACGGAACGAGCGTGCAGGCGCTCAGCTGACCGAAGAGGTAGAATGTGTAAGCCAAGGATCGACCCGATCCCCCCTGCGTGCAGTTGATCCTGCTGTCGCAACCCTCGGTCCAGTCTGATCTTAGACTGGGAATGAACTCCGTATGCCTAAGTCAACCCACGAAACGAGCGTGCGGGTGCTAAGCGAACTGAAAAGGGATAATGCGCAAGCCGGGGATTGACCCGGTCCATCTCTATGTGCTGCCAGCCCTGCTGCCACAACACTCGGTTTGGCTGGGGCTTAGACACAGAATGAACTCCCTATGCCTAAGCCAACTCACGAAACAGGCATGCGGGCGCTCAGTCGACCGAGAGGCAGAATGCACAAGCCGAGGATCGGCTCAGTCCCCCTTGCGAGCTATCGATCCTGCTACCGTAACCCTCGGTCTGGTCAGATCTTAGACTGGGAATGAACTCCATATGCTTAGACTGGGGATGAACTCCGTATGCCTAAGTCAACCCACGAAATGAACGTGTGGGCGCTCAGCCGACTAGAGAGGCAGGATGCGTAAGTCGGGGATCGAACGAGTGGTAGGTGGGTTCAAGCACATCTTCATATTTCTGCCATGCCAATGCCACTTTAATGGCTTGTAAATTCATAAAATGGTCCCCTAAGCCTTAATGTGAAGTTTATTGGCAAGACGACCCGTTTTCTATTTTTCATGATTTTTGAAACATTTTACGGTTCGGGATTTTTTAAAATTTTTTTAGAAAGAGATTTCTCCCTAAATTTGGTAGAGGGGATCCTTGTATTTTTGTTGGCGTGCACAAAAAAATTTAGCTAAAAACTCAAAGTGGAGAAGATTTTGTGACTGTTTGAAAAAAGAGCCCCCATTTCAGACACTTTAATGGCTACTGGCAGCAAACTTATAAAATCTCAAATGCTCTTTAAGGGGGTGTGAGTTCTCGAGCTTTCATGAGGGATAGGGGGCCAATATAAGGGACAAGTACCAGCACCCATTGCACATCATGTGCACACACCCCCCGGCCCCCCCAATCGTCGGAACCCCAAATGCTGCCAGTTAGGCTCTCCAGTGATGCTCCGACGGTCGGAGAGGTAGAATGCGCAAGCCGAGGATTGACTCAATCCCTCCCTACGTGCTATCAATCTTGCTACCGTAACCCTCGATCCAATCTGATCTTAGACAAGAAATGAACTCTGTATGCATAAGTCAACCCACGAAACGAGCGTGTGGGCGTTGAGCCGACCGAAAAGGCATAATGCCCTAGTCGGGGATCAGCCCGATCCCCTTCTACGTGCTACTAGTCCCGATGCCACAACCCTCGGTCTGGCTGGGGCTTAGACATGGAATGAACTTCCTATGCCTAAGCCAACCCACGAAACGGGCGTGCGGGCGCTCAATTGATCGGAGAGGCAGAATGCACAAGCCGGGGATCGACCCAGTCCCCCCTGCGTGCTATCGATCTTGCTACCGTAACCCTCGGTCCGGTCCAATCTTAGACTGGGAATGAACTCCCTACGCTTAGACTAGGGATGAACTCAGTATGCCTAAGTCAACCGATGAAATGAGCGTACGGATGCTCAACCGATTAGAGAGGTCGACCGAAGAGGGATAATGCGTAAGTCGGGGATCAGCCTGGTCCCTCTCTGCATGCTGTCGATCCCACTGCCGGTCCTACTACCACAATGCTCGGTTCGGCTGGGGCTTAGACATGGAATTAACTCCGTATGCCTAAGCCAACCCACGAAATGAACGTACGGGCGCTCAACCGACCGGAGAGGCAGAATGCACAAGTCGGGGATCAGCCCGTCCCCCCTACGTGCTGTCGATCCTACTACTGCAACCCTTGGTCTGTTCTGATCTTAGACAGGGAATGAACTCCGTATGCCTAAGTCAACCCATGAAACAAGCATGTGGGCACTGAGCCGGCCGAGAGGCATAATGCGTAAGCCGGGGATCGACCCGATCCCCCTTTGCGTGCTGTTGGTCCCGCTACCACAACCCTCGGTCCGGCTAGGGCTTAGACATGGAATGAAGTCCCTATGCCTAAGCCAACCTACGAAACGGGCATGCGGGTGCTCAGCTGACCGGAGAGGCAGAATGCGTAAGTCGGGGATCGACCTGGGCCCCCTTATGTGCTATCGATCCTACTACCGCAACCCTCGATCCGGTCTGATCTTAGACTGGGAATGAACTTTATATGCTTCGACTGGGGATGAACTCTGTATGCCTAAGTCAACCCACAAAACGAGAGTGCGGGCGCTCAGCCGACCAAAGAGGTAGGATGCGCATGTCGGGGATCGAACGGGTGGTAGGTTGGTTCAAGCACATCTTCATATTTTTGCTATGCCAATGCCATTTTTATGGCTTGTAAATTCACTCAATGGTCCCATAAGCCTTCATGTGAAGTTTCATGGCAAGACGACCCGTTTTCTATTTTTCACGATTTTTGAAACTTTTTACGGTTCAAGATTTTTTAAAATTTTTTTAGATAGATTTTTGTCCCCAAATTTGGTAGAGGTGATCCTTGTATTTTTGTTGGCATGCATGAAAATATTCAGCTAAAAACTCGAAGTGGAGATGATTTTGTGACCGTTTGAAAAAAGTGTCCCCATTTTAGACACTTTAATGGCTACTGGTAGCAAACCTATAAAATCTCAAATGCTCTTTAAGGGGGTGTGAGTTCTTGAGGTTTGATGAGGGATAGGGGCCAATATAAGGAACAAGTACCAGCACCCATCGTACATCATGTGCATGCACCCCCCGGGCCCCCCAATCGCCAAAACCTCCAATGCCGTCGGTTAGGCTCTCCAGCGATGCTCTAGCGATGCTCCGACGATAGTGCCTCGGGTGAAAAAAAATGCGGCACCAGCACATGCTTGAGCCCAGCATGTGCACCGTGGCTCAAAATCTTAGACTGGAATGAACTTCGTATGCTTAGACATGGAATGGACTCCATATGCCTAAGCTAACCCACGAAATGAACGTGCTGGCCGAAGAGGCATAATGTGCAAGCCGGGTATCAGCCCGGTCCCCTTCTGCATGCTACCGATCCCGCTACTGATCTTGTTGCCACAACCCTCGGTCCAGCTGGGGCTTAGACATGGAATGAACTCCGTATGCCTAAGCCACCCACGAAACAAGCATGGAGGTGCTCAACCGACCAGAGAGGCAGAATGCGCAAGCCGGGGATCGGCTCGGTCCCCTCAGTGTCCTATTAATCCTGCTGCTACAACCCTCGGTTCGGTCTGATCTTAGACTGGGAATGAACTCCGTATGCCTAAGCCAACCGACAAAATGAGCATGCGGGCGTTGAGCCGACCGGAGAGGCATAATGCGCAAGCCAGGGATCGACCCAGTCCCCCTCTGCGTGCTGTCGGTCCCGCTGCCACAACCCTCAGTTCCGCTGGGGCTTAGACATGGAATGAACTCCCTATGCCTAAGCCAACCCATGAAACAGGCGTTCGAGTGCTCAGCCGACCGGAGAGACAGAATGCATAAGCCGGAGATCGACCCGGTCCCCCCTGTGTGCTGTCGATCCCGCATCGTAACCCTCGGTACGATCTGATCTTAGACTGGGAATGAACTCCATATGCTTAGACTGGAGATGAACTCCGTATGCCTATGTCAACCCATGAAACGAGCGTGCGAGCGCTCAGCCGACCAAAGAGGCAGGATGTGCTAGCCGGGGATCGAACGGGTGGTAGGTGGGTTCAAGCACATCTTCATATTTCTGCCATGCCAATGACATTTTTATGGCTTGTAAATTCATACAATGGTCCCCTAAGCCTTCATGTGAAGTTTCGTGGCAAGACGACCCATTTTCTATTTTTAACGATTTTCTAAACCTTTTGTGGTTCGGGATTTTTTACAATTTTTTTAGAAAAAGTTTTGTCCCCAAATTTGGTAGAGGTGATCCTTGTATTTTGTTTGGCATGCACAAAAAAATTCAGCCTAAAACTCAGAGTGGAGAAGATTTTGTGACCATTTGAAAAAAGTGTCCCCATTTCAGACACTTTAATGGCTACTGGCAGCAAAATTATAAAATCTCAAATGCTCTTTAAAGGGGTGTGAGTTCTTGAGGTTTGATGAGGGATAGGGGGCCAATATAAGGAATAAGTACCAGCACCCATCACACATCATGTGCGCACACCCCTCGGCCCCCCAATCGCCAAAACCCCCAATGCCGTCGGTTAGGCTCTCCGACGATGCTCCGGTGATGCTCTGGCGATGGTGCCCCGGCTGGAAAAAATGTGGCAGCAGCACATGCCCGAGCCCAGCATGTGCTCCATGGCTCAAAATCTTAGATTGGGAATGAACTCCGTATGCCTAAGTCAACCCACGAAATGAGCGTGCGGGTGCTGTGTTGACCGAAGAGGCATAATGCGCAAGCCAGGGATCGGCCTAGTCCCCCTCTGCATGCTACCGGTCCCGCTACCACAACCCTCGGTCTGGCTAGGACTTACACATGGAATAAACTCCCTATGCCTAAGGCAACCCACTTAACAGGCGTGCGGGCGTTCAGCCGACCGGAGA
This sequence comes from Durio zibethinus, assembly GCF_002303985.1. Next base: position 34,154,001 of record NW_019167826.1, on the reverse strand, counting down.
GGCAGAATGTGCAAGCCGGGGATCGGCCCAATGCCTCCTGCGTACTGCCGATCCTACGTCACAACCCTTGATCCGGTCCGATCTTAGACTGGGAATGAACTCTGTATGCTTAGATTGGGGATGAACTCTGTATGCCTAAGTCAACTCACAAAACGAGCGTGCGGGCGCTCAGCCGACCAGAGAGGCAGGATGCACAAGCCGGTGATCGAACGGGTGGTGGGTGGGTTCAAGCACATCTTCATATTTCTGCCATGACAATGCCATCTTTTTGGCTTGTAAATTCATACAATGGTCCCCTAAGCCTTCATGTGAATTTTCATGGCAAGACAACTCGTTTTCTATTTTTCACGATTTTCTAAACTTTTTACGGTTTGGGATTTGTTAAAATTTTTTTAGAAAGATTTTTACCCCCAAAATTGGTAGAGGTGATCCTTGTATTTTTTTGGCATGCGCAAAAAAATTCAGCTAAAAAATCGAAGTGGAGAAGATTTTGTGAGCGTTTGAAAAAAGTGTCCCCATTAAGACACTTTAATGGCTACTGGCAGCAAACCTATAAAATCTCAAATGCTCTTTAAGGGGGTGTGAGTTCTCGAGGTTTGATGAGGGATAGGAGGCCAATATAAGGGCCAAGTACCAGCACCCATCGCACATCATGTGCGCACACCCCCCGGCCCCACCAATCACTGGAACCCCCAATGCCGCCAGTTAGGCTCTCCGGTGATGCTTCGACGATGGTGCCCCAGGCAAAAAAAATGTGGCACCAGCACATGCCCGAGCCCAGCATGTGCTCCATGGCTCAAAATCTTAGATTGGGAATGAACTCCGTATGCTTAGACATGGAATGAACTCCGTATGCCTAAGCCAACCCACGAAACGAGCGTGTGGGCGCTCAGTCGATCGAAGAGGTAGAATGCATAAGTCGGGGATCGGCCTGGTCCCCCTTACGTGCTGTCGATCCTGCTACTAAGCCCTTGGTCCAGTCTGATCTTAGATTGGGAATGAACTCCGTATGCATAAGTCAACCCACGAAACGAGCATGCGGGCGCTGAGCCGGCCGAAGAGGCATAATGCGTAAGCTGGGGATCGGCCTGGTCCCCCTCTGCGTGCTACCAGTCTTGATGCTACAACACTTAGTCTGACTAGAGCTTAGACATGGAATAAACTCCCTACGCCTAAGCCAACCCACTAAACAAGCGTACGGGCGCTCAGTCGATTGAAGAGGTAGAATGCGCAAGCCGGGGATTGGCCTGGTCCCCCCTGCGTGCTGTTGATCCTACTGCCGCAGCCCTCGATCCGATCCGATCTTAGACTGGGAATGCACTCCATATGCTTAGACTAGGGATGAACTTTGTATGCCTAAGTCAACCCACAAAACAAGCGTGCGGGCGCTCAATCGGTCGGAGAGGCATAATGCGCAAGCTGGGGATCAGTCCGGTCCCCCTCTGCGTGCTGTCGATCCTGCTACCGGTCCTACTACCACAACCCTCGGTCTAGCTGGGGCTTAGACATGGAATGAACTCCGTATGCCTAAGCCAACCCACGAAATGAGCATGCAGGTGCTCAGTCGACCGGAGAGGCAGAATGTGCAAGCTGAGGATCGGCCCTGTCCCCCCCG
>NW_019167826.1:34119962-34151386 GCF_002303985.1 Durio zibethinus | reverse complement strand
CTATCGATCCTGCTGTCACAACCCTCGGTCTGGTCCGATCTTAGACTGGGAATTAAATCCGTATGCCTAAGTCAACCCACGAAATGAGCGTGCGGGGGCTGAGCCAGTCGGAGAGGCATAATGCACAAGGCGAGGATCGGCCCAGTCCCCCTCTGCGTGCTGTCAGTCCCGCTGCCACAACCCTCGGTCCGACTGGGGCTTAGACATGGAATGAACTCCGTATGGCTAAGCCAACCCATGAAACAAGGGTGCGGGTGCTCAATCGATCGGAGAGGCAGAATGCGCAAACTGGGGATCAGCCTGGTCCCCTCCTACGTGCTGCCGATCCTACTATTGGTCCGACTGCCGCAACCCTTGGTTCGGTTCGATCTTAGATTGGGAATGAACTCTGTATGCTTAGACATGGAATGAACTCCGTATGCCTAAGCCAACCCATGAAATGAGCATGCGGGCGCTCAGTCAACCAGAGAGGTAGAATGCGTGCTGTCGATCCTGTTGCCACAACCCTCGGTCCGATCCGATCTTAGACTAGGAATGAACTCCGTATGCCTTAGACAACCAACGAAACGAGCGTGCGGGTGCTGAGCCGGTCGGAGAGGCACAATGAGCAAGCCAAGGATGGACCCGATCCCCCTCTGCATGCTGTCGGTCCTGCTACCACAACCCTCGGTCTGGTTGGGGCTTAGACATGGAATGAACTCCCTATGCCTAAGCTAACCCACGAAACGGGCATGGGGGCACTCATCTAACCGGAGAGGCAGAAAGCGCAAGTGGGGAATCAGCCCGATCCCACCTGCCTACTGCTGATCCTACTGCCGTAACCCTTGATCCAATCCAATCTTAGACTAGGAATGAACTCTGTAAGCTTAGACTGGGGATGAACTCCGTATGCCTAAGTCAACCCACGAAATGAGCATGCGGGTGCTCAACCGATCGGAGAGGCAGAATGAACAAGCCGAGGATCGGCTCGATCCCCCTCTGTGTGCTACCAATCTCGCTGCCACAACCTTCGGTCTGGCTGGGGCTTAGACATGGAATGAACTCCCTATGCCTAAGCCAACCCACGTAATGGGCGTGCAGGCGCTCAGTCGGCCGAAGAGGCAGAATGCGCAAGCCGAAGATCGACCCGATCCCCCCTACGTGCTACCAATCCTGCTGTCGCAACCCTCAGTTCGGTCTGATCTTAGACTAGGAACGAACTCCGTATGCCTAAGTCAACCCACAAAATGAGTGTTCAGGCATTGTGCCTACTAGAGAGGCATAATGCCCAAGCTGGGGATCAGCCCGATAATCTTCTACTTGCTATCGGTCCCACTGCCACAGCCCTCGGTCTGGTTGGGGCTGAGACATGGAATGAACTCCCTATGCCTAAGCCAACCCATGAAATGGATGTGCAGGCGCTCAGCCGGTCGGAGAGGCAAAGTGCGCAAGTCAGGGATCGGCCTGATCCCCCATACATGCTGTCGATCCTGCTACAGTAACCCTCGATCTGGTCTGATCTTAGACTGGAAATGAACTCTGTATGCTTAGACTAGGGATGAACTCTGTATGCCTAAGCCAACCCACGAAACGAGTGTGCGGGCGCTAAACCAACCGGAGAGGTCGACCGAAGAGGTAGAAAGTGCAAGCCAGGGATCGACTTTGTCCCCCCTGTGTGCTGCTGATCCTGTTGCTGGTCCTGCTCTTGCAACCCTCGATCCAGTCTGATCTTAGACTGGGAATAAACTCGGTATGCTTAGACATGGAATAAACTCCGTATGCCTAAGCCAACCCACGAAACGAGCGTACGGGCGCTCAGTCGACCAGAGAGGCAGAATGTGCAAGTCAGGGACCAACCCGATCCTGCCCTACATGTTGTCGATCCTGCTACCCTAACCCTCAGTCTAGTCCGATCTTAGACTGGGAATGAACTCTGTATGCCTAAGTTAACCCATGAAAAGAGCGTTCGGGCACTGAGCCAATCGGAGAGGCATAATGTGCAAGCTAAGGATCGACCCGATCCCCCTCTACGTGCTATCGGTCCCACTGCCACAACCCTCGGTCCAGCTGGGGCTTAAACATGGAATGAACTCCCTATGCCTAAGCCAACCCATGAAATGGGCATGCGGGCACTCAACCGATCGGAGAGGTAGAATGCGCAAGTCGGGGATCGACTCGGTCCCCCCTGCGTGCTGCGAATCCAGCTATCGCAACACTCGGTGCGGTCCGATCTTAGACTGGGAATGAACTCCGTATGCTTAGATTGGGGATAACTCTGTATGCCTAAGTCAACCCACGAAACGAGCGTGCGGGTACTCAGTCGGTCGTAGAGGCCAGTCGGAGAGGCATAATGCACAAGCCAGGGATCAGCCCGATCATCTTTTGCATGTTATCGATCCCGTTGCCGGTCCTGTTGCCACAACCCTCTGTCCGACTAGGGCTTAGACATGGAATGAACTTTGTATGCCTAAGCCAACCCACGAAACGAGCGTATGGGCGCTCAACCGGTCAGAGAGGCAGAATGCGCAAGCCGGGGATCGACCAGAGCCCCCCTTGTGTGCTATCGATCCTGTTGCTGGTCTTATTGCTACAACCCTCGGTCTGGTCCGATCTTAGACTGGGAATGAACTCCGTATGCTTAGACATGGAATGAACTCCATATGCCTAAGCCAATCCATTGAACGAGCGTGCGGGCGCTCAACCGACCGGAGAGGTAGAATGCGCAATCTAGGGATCGGCTCGGTCCCCCCTACGTGTGGTCGATCTTGCTGCCGTAACCCTCAGTCTGGTCCTATCTTAGACTGGGAATGAATTTTGTATCCCTAAGTCAACCCATGAAACGATCATACGGGCGCTGAGCCGGCCGGAGAGGCATAATGCGCAAGCCGGGGATCGGGCCGATCCCCCTTTGCGTGCTGCCAATCCCATTGCCACAACCCTCCGTCCGACTGGGGCTTAGACATGGAATGAACTCCCTATGCCTAAGCCAAGCCACGAAACGAGCGTACGGGTGCTCAGTCGATCGAAGAGGCAGAATGCGCAAGCTGGGGATTGGCTCGGTTCCCCCTTGCATGCTGTCAATCTTGCTGCCGCAACCCTCGATCCAATCCGATCTTAGACTGGGAGTGAACTCCATATGCTTAGACTGAGGACGAACTCCGTATGTCTAAGTCAACCCACGAAACGAGCATGCGTGCGCTTAGCCGACCAAGGAGGCATAATGCGCAAGCTGAGAATCAACCCGATCCCACTCTGCGTGTTGTTGATCCCGCTGCCATAACCCTCGGTCCGACTGGGGCTTAGACATGGAATGAACTCCGTATCCTAAGCCAACCCACGAAACGAGTGTGTGGGCTCAGTCGATGGGGCAGGCAGAATGCATAAGCCGAGGATCGGCCCGGTTCCCCCTGCGTGCTACCGATCCTACTACCATAACCCTCGGTCTGATCTGATCTTAGACTGAGAATGAACTTCGTATCCTTAGACTGGGGATGAACTCCATATGCCTAAGTCAACCCACGAAACGAGCGTGCGGACGCTCAGCAGACCAGGGAGGCAGGATGCGGAAGCTGGGGATCGAAGGGGTGGCAGGTGGGTTCAAGCACATCTTCATATTTCTGCTGTGCCAATGCCATTTTTGTGGCAGAATCCGTAAGTCGGGGATCAACCTGGTCCCCCCTGCGTGCTGGCAATCCTACTGCAGGTCCTGCTACCGCAACCCTCGGTCCGGTCCGATCTTAGATTGGGAATGAACTTTGTATGCTTAAACATGGAATGAACTTCGTATGCCTAAGCTAACCCACGAAATGAGCGTGCGGGTGCTCAACCGGCTAGAGAGGTAGAATGCGCAAGCTGGGGACCGATCCGGTCCCTCCCTGCATGCTGTTGATCCTACTACCACAACCTTCGGTTTGGTCTGATCATAGACTTGGAATGAACTCTGTATGCATAAATCAACCCACGAAATGAGCATGCGGGCACTGAGTAGGCCGAAGAGGCATAATGCGCAAACCAAGGATCGACCCGATCTCTCTCTGCGTGCTGCCAGTCCCACTGCCACAACCCTCAGTCCGGCTGGGGCTTAGACATGGAATGAACTCCCTATGCCTAAGCCAACCCATGAAACGGGCGTGCGGGCACTCAGTCGGCTGGAGAGGCAGAATGCGCAAGCCGTGAATCGACCCGATCCCTCCTGTGTGCTACCGATCCTGCTGTCGTAATCGTCAGTCCGATCTGATCTTAGATTGGGAATGAACTCCGTATGCTTAGACTGGGGTTGAACTCTATATGCCTAAGTCAACCCATAAAATGAGTGTGCGGGGGCTTAGCCGACCAGAGAGGCATAATGCGCAAGTCGGGAGTCAGCCCGATCCCACTCTTCGTGCTGTCGATCCCGCTACCGGTCCTGTTGCCACAACCCTCAGTCCAACTGGGGCTTAGACATGGAATGAACTATGTATGCCTAAGCCAACCCATGAAACGAGCGTGCGGGCTCAACCGACGGGAGAGGCAGAATGAGCAAGCTGGGGATTGGCTCGGTCCCTCTATGTGCTGTCGATCCTGCTGCCGTAACCCTCGGTCCGATTTGATCTTAGATTGGGAATGAACTCCGTATGTTTAGACTAGGGATGAACTCCGTATGCCTAAGTCAACCCACAAAACGAGGGTGCGGACGCTTAGCCGACCAGAGAGGCAGGATACGCAAGCTGTGGATCGAACGGGTGCTAGGTGGGTTCAAGCACATCTTCATATTTCTGTTGTGCCAATGCCTTTTTTGAGGCTTCTAAATTCATACAATGGTCCTCTAAGCCTTCATGTGAACTTTCATGACAAGACGACCCATTTTCTATTTTTCATGATTTTCAAAACCTTTTACGGTTTGGGATTTTTTAAAATTTTTTTAGAAAGAGTTTTGTCCCCAAATTTGGTAGAGGAGATCCTTGTATTTTTGTTGGCATGGACAAAAACTTCAGCTAAAACTCAAAGTGGAGAAGATTTTGTGACCGTTTGAAAAAAGTGTCCCCATTTCAGACATTTTAATTGCTATTGGCAGCAACCTATAAAATCTCAAATGCTCCTTAAGGGGTGTGAGTTCTCGAGGTTTGATGAGGGATAGGGGCCCAATATAAGGGCCAAGCACCAGCACCCATCGCAAATCATGTGCACACATCCCCTAGAGCCCTAATCGCCGGAACCCTTAATGCCGTCGGTTAGGGTCTCCGACGATGCTCCAGCCATGGTGCCTCGGGCGAAAAAAATGCGGCACCAGCACATGCTTGAGCCCAGCATGTGCACCGTGCCTCAAAATCTTAGACTGGGAATGAACTCCGTATGCTTAGACATGGAATGAACTCCGTATGCCTAAGCCAACCCACGAAACGAGCGTGCGGGCGCTCAGCTGGCTGGAGAGGCAGAATGCGTAAGTCGGGGATTGGCCCGATCCCCACTACGTTCTGTCGATCCTACTATCGTAACCCTCAGTCCGGTTTGATCTTAGATTGGGAATGAACTCCGTATGCCTAAGTCAACCCATGAAATGAGCGTACGGGCGCTAAGCTGGCCAGAGAGGCATAATGCGCAAGCCGGGGATCGGCTCGGGCCCCCTCTGCATGCTGTCAATCCCACTGCCACAACCCTCAGTCTGGCTGGGGCTTAGACATGGAATGAACTCCCTATGCCTAGGCCAACCCATGAAACGGATGTACGGGCGCTCAGTCAGTCGAAGAGGCAGAATGTGCAAGCTGGGAATAAGCCAGGTCCCCCTTACGTGCTGCCGATCCTGCTACCGCAACCCTCGTTCCGGTCCGATCTTAGACTAGGAATGAACTCCGTATGCTTAGACATGGAATGAACTCCGTATGCCTAACCGAACCCATGAAACGAGCGTGCGGGCACTCAGTTGGCCGGAGAGGCAGAATGTGCAACCCGGGATCGGCTCGGTCCCCCCTGCGTGCTATCAATCCTACTGTCGTAACCCTCAGGCTGGTTCAATCTTAGATTGGGAATGAACTCCGTATGCCTAAGTCAACCCACAAAACAAGCGTGCGAGCGTTGAGCTAGCCGGAGAGGCATAATGCACAAACCGAGGATTGGCCCGGTCCCCCTCTGCATGCTGCCAGTCCCGCTGCCACAACTCTCGGTTTGGCTGGGGCTTAGACATGGAATGAACTCCCTATGCCTAAGCCAACCAACTAAATGGGCGTGCGGGTGCTCAGCCAGCCAGAGAGGCAAAATGCGCAAGCAGGGGAACGGCTCGATCCCCCCTGCGTGTTGCCGATCCTACTGCCATAACCCTCAGTCCGGTCTGATCTTAGACTAGGAATGAACTCCGTATGCTTAGACTGGGGATGAATTTCGTATGCCTAAGTCAACCCACGAAATGAGCGTGCGGGCACTCAGCCGGCCAAAGAGGCAAGATGCGCAAGCTGGGGATCGAACGGGTGGTAGTTGGGTTCAAGCACATCTTCATATTTTTGCCATGCCAATGCCATTTTTTTGGCTTGTAAATTCATGCAATTGTCCCCGAAGCCTTCATGTGAAGTTTCATGGCAAGACGACCCCTTTTTCTATTTTGCATGATTTTTGAAACTTTTTACGGTTCAGGATTTTTTAAAATTTTTTTAGAAGGAGTTTTGTCCCCAAATTTGGTAGAGGTGATCCTTGTATTTTTGTTGGCATGCACAAAACAATTCAGCTAAAAACTCAAAGTGGAGAAGATTTTGTGACCGTTTGAAAAAAGTGTCCCCATTTCAGACACTTTAATGGCTACTGGCAGCAAACCTATAAAATCTCAAATGCTTTTTAAGGGGGTGTGAGTTCTTTAAGGTTTGATGAAGGATAGGGGGCCAATCTAAGGGCCAAATACTAGCACCCATCACACATCATGTGCGCACACCCCCCCGGACCCCCCAATCGCCGGAACCCCCAATGCCTTCGGTTAGGCTCTCCGGCGATGGTGCCCCGGGTGAAAAGAATGTGCCACCAGCACATGCCTGAGCCTAGCATGTGCACCGTGGCTTAAAATCTTAGATTGGGAATGAACTCCGTACGCTTAGACATGGAATGAACTCCGTATGCCTAAGCCAACCCATGAAACGAGCGTGCGGGCACTCAGCCGACCAGAGAGGTAGAACGTGCAAGCCAAGGATCGGCCTGGTCCCCCACTACGTGCTGTCAATCCTGCCACTGTAACCCTCGGTCCGATCTGATCTTAGACTAGGAATGAACTCCGTATGCATAAGTCAACCCACGAAACGAGCTTGTAGGCACTGAGCCAGCCGAAGAGGCATAATGCACAAGCCGGGGATCGACTCGATCCCACTCTGCTTGCTACCGGTCCTGCTGCCACAACCCTCAGTCCGACTAGGGCTTAGACATGGAATGAACTCCCTATGCCTAAGCCAACCCACAAAACGAGCGTACAGGTGCACAATCGGTCGAAGAGGCAGAATGCGCAAGCCAGGGATCGGCCCGGTCCCCTATGCGTGATGTCGATTCTGCTGTCGTAATGTACGCACACCCCTCAGCCCCCCAATCACCGAAACCCCCAATGCCATTGATTAGGCTCTCTGGTGATGTTCGACGATGGTGCCTCGGGCGAAAAAAATGTGGCACCAGCACATGCTCGAGCCTAGCATATGCACTGTGGCTTAAAATCTTAGACTGGGAATGAACTCCGTATGCTTAGACATGGAATGAACTCCGTATGCCTAAGCCAACCCATAAAACGAGCGTGCGAGTGCTCAGTCGATCGGAGAGGTAGAATGCGCAAGTCAGTGATAGGCCCGGTCCTCCCCTGCGTGCTGTCTATCCTACTGCCGCAACCCTTGGCCCAATCTGATCTTAGACTGGAAATGAACTCCATATGCATAAGTCAACCCATGAAATGAGTGTGCAAGAGCTTAGCCGACCGGAGAGGCATAATGTGCAAGCCGAGGATCAACCTGATCCCCCTCTATGTGTTATCGGTCCCGCTGCCACAACCTTCAGTTCGGCTGAGGCTTAGACATGGAATGAACTCCCTATGCCTCAACCAACCCACAAAATGGGTGTGAGGGTGCTAAGCCGACCGAAGAGGCAGAATGCACAAGCTGGGGATCGGCCCAATCCCCCCTGCGTGCTGTCGATCCTACTGTCGATCCTGCTGCCGCTACCTTCGGTAGACTAGGGATGAACTCCGTATGCTTAGATTGGGGATGAACTCCGTATGCCTAAGTCAACCCACGAAATGAGCGTGTGGGCACTCAGTCAGCCGAAGAGGCATAATGCGTAAGCCGGGGATCAGCTTGGTCCCCCTCTGCATCTACCGATCCCACTGTTGGTCCTGCTGCCACAACCCTCGGTTTGGTCTGATCTTAGACTGGGAATGAACTCTGTATGCTTAGACATGGAATGAACTCCGTATGCCTAAGCCAACCCACGAAACGAGCGTGCGGGTGCTCAGCTGGCCGGAGAGGTAGAATGCGTAAGTTGGGGATCAGCCCGGTCCCTCTCTGCGTACTGCCGATCCCGTTGCTGGTCCTATTACCACAACCCTCAGTCTGGCTGGGGTTTAGACATGGAATGAACTCCATATACCTAAGCCAAGCCACGAAATGAGCGTGCAGGCGCTCAGTCGACTGGAGAGGAAGAATGTGCAAGCCGAGGATCGACCCAGTCCCCCCCTGCGTGCTGTCAATCCTGTGGTCGCAACCTTCAGTCCAGTCCGATCTCAGATTGGGAATGAACTCTGTATGCATAAGTCAACTCATGAAACGAGCGTGCGAGCGCTGAGCCAATCGAAGAGGCATAATGCGCAAGCCGGGGATCGACCCGGTCTCTTTTTGCGTGCTGCCGGTCTCGCTGCCACAACCCTCGATTCGGCTAGGGCTTAGACATGGAATGAACTCCCTATGCCTAAGCCAACCCACTAAACGAGCATGCGAGTGCTAAGCCGGCTGGAGAGGCTGAATGCGCAAGTCGGGGATTGACCCGATCCTCCTGGCGTGCTGGCGATCCTACTGCAGCAACCCTCGATCTGATCCGATCTTAGACTAGAAATGAACTCTGTATGCTTAGACTGGGGATGAACTCCATATGCCTAAGTCAACCCACGAAATGAGCGTGCGAGCGCTCAGTCGGCCAGAGAGGCCGGTCAGCGTGGCATAATAAGCAAGCTGAGGATCAGCCCGATCCCCCTCTGCGGACTGCCGATCCTACTGCGGGTCATGCTGCCACAACCCTCAGTCCGGCTGGGGCTTAGAAATGGAATGAACTCCGTATGCCTAAGCCAAAACACGAAACGAGTGTACGGGTGCTCAGCCCATCGGAGAGGCAGAATGCGTAAGCCAGGGATCGGCCCGGTCCCCCCTGCGTGCTGTTGATCCTGCTGTCGCAACATTCGGTCCAGGCCGCTCTTAGACTGGGAATGAAGTTCGTATGCTTGGACATGGAATGAACTCTGTATGCCTAAGCCAACCCATGAAATGAGCGTGCGGGCGCTCAGCCGATCAAAGAGGTAGAATGCGCAAGTCGAGGATCAGCCTGATCCCCCCTGCGTGCTGCTGCAACCTCGGTCTGGTCTGATCTTAGACTAGGAATGGACTCCTTATGCTTAGACATGGAATGAACTCCGTACACCTAAGCCAACCCATGAAACGAGCGAGCGGGCACTCAACCGACCGGAGAGGCAGAATGCATAAGTCGAGGATCGACCCGATCCCCACTGCGTGCTATCGATCCTGCTGTCGCAACCCTCGGTTCGATCCAATCTTAGAGTGGGAATGAACTTTGTATGCCTAAGTCAACCCATGAAACGAGCGTACGGGCATTGAGCTGGCCGAAGAGGCATAATACGCAAGCCAGGGATCGACCTAGTCCCCCTCTGCGTGCTGCCGGTCCTGCTGCCACAACCCTCGGTCCGGCTGGGGCATGGACATGGAATGAACTCCCTATGCCTAAGCCAACCCATGAAATGGGTGTACGGACACTTTGTCAGCCGAAGAGGCAGAATACGTAAGTCGGGGATCGGCTCGGTCCCCCCTGCGTGCTACCGATCCTGTTATCGCAACCCCCGATCTGATCTGATCTTAGACTGGAAATGAACTCCATATGCTTAGACTGGGGATGAACTCTATATGCCTAAGTCAACCCACGCAAGGAGCGTGCGGGCGTTCAGCCGACCAGAGAGGCAGAATGCGTAAGCCGAGGATCGAAGGGGTGGTAGGTGGGTTCAAGCACATCTTCATATTTCTGCCATGGCAATCCCATTTTTATGGCTTGTAAATTCATACAATGGTCCCCTAAGCCTTCATGTGAAGTTTCGTGGTGATCCTTTTTTATGGCTTGTAAATTCATACAATGGTCCCCTAAGACTGGGAATGAACTCCATATGCTTGGACATGGAATGAACTCCGTATGCCTAAGCCAACCCATGAAACAAGCGTGCGGGCGCTCAGCCGGCCGGAGAGGCAAAATACGTAAGTAGGGGATCGACCTGATCCCCCCTACGTGCTGTCAATCTTGCTATCGTAACCCTCGATCTGGTCCGATCTTAGACTAAGAATGAACTCCGTATGCCTAAGTCAGCACACAAAAGGAGCATGCGAGCGCTGAGCCGATCGGAGAGGCATAATGCGCAAGTCGGGGATCGGCCCGGTCCCCCTCTACGTGCTGTCAGTCCCACTGCCACAACCCTCAGTCCAACTGGGGTTTAGACATGGAATGAACTCCCTATGCCTAAGCCAACCCACAAAATGGGTGTGCGATCGCTTAGTAGGCCGGAGAGGCATAATGCACAAGCCGAGGATCGGCTCGGTCCCCCCTGCATGCTGTCGATCCAGCTATCGCAACCTTCAGTCCAGTCCGATCTTAGACTGGGAATGAACTTCATATGCTTAGACTGGGGATGAACTCCATATGCCTAAGTCAACTCATGAAAGAAGCATGCGGGCACTCAACCGACCAGAGAGGCAGGATGCGCAAGCCGGGGATCGAACGGGTGGTCTGTGGGTTCAATCCCATCTTCATATTTCTACCGAGCCAATGCCATTTTTATGGCTTGTAAATTCATACAATGGTCCCCTAAGCCTTCATGTGAAGTTTCATGGCAAGACGACCCGTTTTCTATTTTTCATGATTTTTGAAACTTTTTACGGTTCGGGATTTTTTAAACTTTTTTTAGAAAGAGTTTTGTCCCCAAATTTTGGTATAGGTGATCCTTGTATTCTTGTTGGCATGCACAAAAAAATTTAGCTAGAAGCTAGAAGTGGAGAAGATTTTGTGACCGTTTGAAAAAAGTGTCCCCATTTCAAACATTTTAACGGCTACTGACAGCAAACCTATAAAATCTCAAATGCTCTTTAAGGGGGTGTGAGTTCTCGAGGTTTGATGAGGGATAGGGGGCCAATATAAGGGCCAAGTACCAGCACCCATTGCACATCATATGCGCACACCCCTCAGCCGCCCCAATCACGAGAACCCCCAATGCTGCCGGTTAGGCTCTCCGACGATGCTCCGACGATGGTGCCCCGGGAGAAAAAAATTTGGCACCAGCACATGCCCGAGCCTAGCATGTGCACTGTGGCTCAAAATCTTAGACTGCGAATGAACTTCGTATGCTTAGACATGGAATGAACTCTGTATGCCTAAGCCAACCCATAAAACAAGCATGCGGGCGCTCAGCTGATCGGAGAGGCAGAATGCACAAGCCGGGGATCGGCTCGGTCCCCCCTGCATGCTGTCGATCTTGCTGCCACAACCCTCGGTTCGGTTTGATCTTATACTAGGAATGAACTCTATATGCATAAGTCAACCCACGAAACGAGCGTGCGGGCACTGAACCGGCCAAAGAGGCATAATGCGCAAGCTGAGGATCGACCCGGTCCCCCTCTACGTGCTACCGATCTTGCTGCCACAACCCTCGGTCCGGCTGGGGCTTAGACATGGAATGAATTCCCTATGCCTAAGCCAACCCATGAAACAGGCATGCGGGCACTCAGCCGGTCGGAAAGGAAGAATGCGCAAGCCGGGGATCGACTCGATCCCCCCTGCGTGCTATCGATCCTACTATCACAACCCCCGGACGGTCCGATCTTAGATTGGAAATGAACTCCGTATGCTTAGACAGGGGATGAACTCCGTATGCCTAAGTCAACCCATGAAATGAGTGTACGGGTGCTCAGTCGGTCGGAGAGGTCGGCCGTAGAGGCATAATGCGTAAGCCTGGGATCAACCCGATCCCCCTCTGCGTGCTACCAATCCTGTTATCGGTCTTGTTGCCACAACCCTCAGTTCGACTAGGGCTTAGACATGGAATGAACTCTGTACGCCTAAGCCAACCCACGAAATGAACGTGCGGGTGCTCAGTCGACCGGAGAGGCAGAATGCGTAAGCCGGGGATCGGCCTGGTCCCCCCTCCGTATTGTCGATCCTGCTGCTGGTCTTGCTGTTGCAACCTTTAGTTCGGTCTGATCTTAGACTGGGAATGAACTCCATATACTTAGACTTGGATTGAACTCCGTATGCCTAAGCCAACCCATGAAACGAGCGTGCGAGCCCTCGGTAGGCTGGAGATGTAGAATGCGCAAGCCGGGGATCAGCCCGATCACCACATTATGCTATCGATCCTGCTACCGTAACCCTCGATTCAGTCTAATCTAAGACCGAAAATGAACTTCGTATGCCTAAGTCAACCCACGAAATAAGCGTAAGGGCGTTGAGCCGATCGGGGAGGCATAATGCACAAATCGGGGATCGACCCAGTCCCTTTCTGCGTGCTGTCGATCCCGCTGCCACAACCCTCAGTCCAGCTGGGGCTTAGACATGGAATGAACTCCCTATGCCTAAGGCAACCCACGAAATGGTCATGCGGGTGCTCAACCGACCGGAGAGGCAAAATGCACAAGCCGATTATCGACTTGGTCCCCCCTCCGTGCTATCGATCCTGCTGTCGCAAACCTCGATCTGATCCGATCTTAGACTGGGAATGAACTCTGTATGCTTAGACTAGGGATAAACTCCGTATGCCTAAGTCAACCCACAAAATGAGCGTGCGGGCGCTCAGCCGACCGGAGAGGAATAATGCGTAAGCTGGGGATCGAACGGGTGGTAGGTGGGTTCAAGCACATCTTCATATTTCTGCCATGCCAATGCCATTTTTATGGCTTGTAGATTCATACAATTGTCGCCTAAGCCTTCATGTAAAGTTTCGTGGCAAGACAACCCATTTTCTATTTTTCATGATTTTTGGAACTTTTTGAGGTTCAGGATTTTTTAAAATTCTTTTAGAAAGAGTTTTGTTAGAAAATTTGGTAGAGGTAATCCTTGTATTTTTGTTGGAATGCACAAAAAAATTCAGCTAAAAACTCGAAGTGGAGAAGATTTTGTGACCCTTTAAAAAAAGTGTCCCCATTTCAAACACTTTAATGGCTACCGGTAGCAAACCTATAAAATCTCAAATGCTCTTTAAGGGGGTGTGAGTTCTCGAGGTTTGATGACGGATAGGGAGCCAATATAAGGGCCAAGTACCATTGCCCATCACACATCATGTGCGCACACCCCCCAGCCCCCCAATCACCGGAACCCCCAATGCCGCCGATTAGGCTCTCCAACGATGCTCCGACAATGGTGCCCTGGGCCAAAAAAATACAACACCAGCACATGCCTGAACCCAACATGTGCATCGTGGCTCAAAATCTTAGACTGGGAATGAACTCCGTATGCTTAGACATGGAATTAACTCTGTACGCCTAAGCCAACCCACGAAACGAGCGTACGGGCGCTCAGCCGGTCGAAGATGCAGAATGCGCAAGCTGGGGATCGACCCAGTCCCCCCTGTGTGCTGTAGATCTTGCTGCCGCAACCCTTGGTCTGGTCTGATCTTAGACTGGGAATGAACTCCGTATGCATAAGTTAACCCATGAAACGAGCGTGCGGGCACTGAGCCAGTCGAAAAGGCATAATGCGCAAGTCGAGGATCAGCCCGGTCCCCCTCTACATGCTGCCGGTCCCGCTGCCACAACCCTCAGTTCGGCTGGGGCTTAGACATGGAACGAACTCCCTATGCCTAAGCCAACACACGAAATAGGCATGCGAGCGCTCAGTCGGCCAGAGAGGCAGAATGCACGTTGAGGATCGGCCCGGTCCCCCCTATGTGCTGTCGATCCTACTGCCACAACCTTCGGTCCGATCCGATCTTAGACTAGGAATGAACTTTGTATGCTTAGACTGGGGATGAACTCCGTATGCCTAAGTCAACCCACGAAACGAGCGTCCAGGCACTGAGTCGGTCGGAGAGGCATAATGCGCAAGTCGGGGATCGGCCCGATCCCCCTCTGCGTGCTGTAGGTCCCGCTGCCATAACCCTCGATCCGGTTGGGGCTTAGACATGGAATGAACTCCCTATGCCTAAGCCAACCCATGAAACGAGCGTTCGGGCGCTCAGTCGACCGGAGAGGCAGAATGCGTAAGCCGAGGATCAGTCTGGTCCCCTCTACGTGCTGTCGATCCTGCTGCCGCAACCCGCGGTCCAATCCAATCTTAGACTGGGAATGAACTTCATATGCTAAGACTAGGGATGAACTCTGTATGCCTAAGTCAAGCTACGAAACGAGTGTGCGGGCACTCAACCGGCCAGAGAGGCAGGATGCACAACTCAGGGATCGAACGGGTGGTATACGGGTTCAAGGACATCTTCATATTTCTATGGCTTGTAAATTCATACAATGGTCCTCGAAGCCTTCATGTGAAGTTTCGTGGCAAGATGACCCGTTTTTTTATTTTTCATGATTTTTGAAACTTTTTGTGGTTCTGAATTTTTTAAAATTTTTTTAGAAAGTGTTTTGTCCCCAAATTTGGTAGAGGTGATCCTTGTATTTTCGTTGGCATGCACAAAAAATTTCAGCTAAAAACTTTAAGTGGAGAAGATTTTGTGACTGTTTGAGAAAAGTGTCCCCATTTTAGACACTTCAATGGCTATTGGAAGCAAGCCTATAAAATCTCAAATGCTCTTTAAGGGGGTGTGAGTTCTCGAGGTTTGATGAGGGATAGGGGGCCAATATAAGGGCCAAGTACCAGCACCCATCGCACATCATGTGTGCACACCCCCTGGCCCCCCAAATCATCGGAACCCTCAATGCCGTCGGTTAGGCTCTTTGGCGATGCTCCGGTGATGGTGCCCGGGCGAAAAAAATGTGGCACCAGCACATACTTGAGCCCAGTATGTGCACCATGGCTCAAAATCTTAGGCTGGGAATGAACTCTGGATGCTTAGACATGGAATGAACTCCATATGCCTAAGCCAACCCACGAAATGAGCGTGCGGGCGCTCAGCCGGCCGGAGAGGCAGAATGCACAAGTCGGGGATCGACTTGGTCCCCCCTGTGTGCTATCGATCCTACTGATGGTCTTGTTGCCACAACCCTTGATCCGGTCTGATCTTACACTGGGAATGAACTCCATATGCTTAGACATGGAATGAACTCCCTATGCCTAAGCCAACCCAGGAAACGAGCGTACGGGTGCTCAGCCAACTGGAGAGGTAGAATGCGCAAGCCGGGGATCGACTCGGTCCCCCCTATGTGCTGTCGATCTTGGTGCCACAACCCTCGATCCGATCTGATCTTAAACTGGGAATGAACTTCGTATGCCTAAGTCAACCCATGAAACGAGTGTTTGGGCGCTGAGCCGGCCGGAGAGGCATAATGCGCAAGCCGGGGATTGGCCCGATCCCCCTCTGCATGCTATCGGTCCTGCTGCCACAACCCTCGATCTGACTGGGGCTTAGACATGGAATGAAATCCCTATGCCTAAGCCAACCCATGAAATGGGCATGCGGGCGCTCAGCCGGCTGGAGAGGCAGAATGCGTAAGCCGAGGATCAGTCTGGTCCCCCCTGCATGTTGCCGATCCTGCTGCCGTAACCCTTGGTCCGATCTGATCTTAGACTGGGAATGAACTTCGTATGCTTAGACTAGGGATGAACTCCATATGCCTAAGTCAACCCACGAGACGAGCGTGCGGGCATTCAGCCGACCAGAGAGGCAGAATGCGCAAGCCAGAGATCGAATGGGTGGTAGGTGGGTTCAAGCACATCTTTACATTTCTGCCATGCCAATGCCATTTTTATGACTTGTAAATTCATACAATTTTCCAATAAGCCTTCATGTGAAGTTTTGTGGCAAGACAACCTATTTTTTATTTTTCATAATTTTTGAAACTTTTTACGGTTCAGGATTTTTTAAAATTTCTTTAGAAAGAGTTTTGTCCCGAAATTTGGTCTAGGTGATCCTTGTATTTTTATTGGTATGCATAAAAAAAATCAGCTAAAAACTCGAAGTGGAGAAGATTTTGTGACCATTTGAAAAAAGTGTCCCCATTTCAGACACTTAATGGCTACTGGCAGCAAACCTATAAAATCTCAAATGCTCTTTAAGGGGGTGTGAGTTCTTGAGGTTTGATGAGGGATAGGGGGCCAATATAAGGGCCAAGGACCAGCACCCATCGCACATCATGTGCGCACACCCCCAGCCCCCCCAATCGTCGAAACCCCTAATGCTGCCGGTAGGCTCTCCGACGATGCTCCGACGATGGTGCCCTGGGAAAAAAAATGTGGCACCAGCACATGCCAGAAGCACAGCATGTGCCACATGGCTCAAAATCTTAGACTGTGGAATGAACTCTGTGTGCTTAGACATTGAATGAACTTTGTATGCCTAAAGCCAACCACGCAACGGCGTGCAGCGCTCAGCGATCCGGAGAGGCAGAAATGCACAAGCCAGAGATCGGGTTGGTGGGTTACATTTTAATGTTCTCCTGAGTCCATTTTAGACTGTAAACTCAATTTTCTGATCTTGAAGTTTTGTGCAAGACAACCTATTTTTTATTTTTCATAATTTTTGAAACTTTTTACAGTTCAGGATTTTTTAAAATTTCTTTAGAAAGAGTTTTGTCCCGAAATTTGGTCTAGGTGATCCTTGTATTTTTATTGGTATGCATAAAAAAAATCAGCTAAAAACTCGAAGTGGAGAAGATTTTGTGACCATTTGAAAAAAGTGTCCCCATTTCAGACACTTAATGGCTACTGGCAGCAAACCTATAAAATCTCAAATGCTCTTTAAGGGGGTGTGAGTTCTTGAGGTTTGATGAGGGATAGGGGGCCAATATAAGGGCCAAGGACCAGCACCCATCGCACATCATGTGCGCACACCCCCAGCCCCCCCAATCGTCGAAACCCCTAATGCTGCCGGTTAGGCTCTCCGGCGATGCTCCGACGATGGTGCCCCGGGATAAAAAAATGTGGCACCAGCACATGCCAGAGCACAGCATGTGCACCGTGGCTCAAAATCTTAGACTGTGAATGAACTCTGTGTGCTTAGACATTGAATGAACTCTGTATGCCTAAGCCAACCCACGCAACGAGCGTGCAAGCGCTCAGCCTGCCGGAGAGGCAGAATGCACAAGCCAGGGATCGGCCTGGTCCCCCCTTACGTGTTGGTCCTACTACCGTAACCCTTGGTTTGGTCTGATCTTAGATTGGGAATGAACTCTGTATGCTTAGACATGGAATGAACTTTGTATGCCTAAGCCAACCCATGAAATGAGTGTGCGGGCGCTCAGCCAGTCGGAAAGGTAGAATGCGCAAGCCAAGGATCGGCCCGATACCCCCTACGTGCTGTCGATCTTGCTGCTGCAAACCTTGGTTCAGTCCGATCTTAGACTGGGAATAAACTCCGTATGCATAAGTCAACCCACAAAGTGAGCGTGCAGGCGCTGAGCTGCCGAAGAGGCATAATGCGCAAGCCGGGGATCGGCCCAATCCACCTCTATGTGCTTCTGGTCCCACTACCACAACCCTCAGTCTGGCTGGAGCTTAGACATGGAATGAACTCCCTATGCCTAAGCCAATCCAAGAAACGGGCGTGCGGGTGCTCAGTCGGCCAGAAAGGTAGAATGCTCAAGCTGGGGACCAGCCCGGTCCCCCTCTGCATGTTGCCGATCCCGCTGCCGGTTTTGCTACCACAACCCTCAGTCCGACTGGGCTTAGACATGGAATGAACTCTTTATGGTTAAGCCAACCCAGGAAACGAGCGTGCGGGCGCTCAGTCGACCAGAGAGGTAGAATGTGCAAGCCGAGGATCGGACTGGTCCCCCCTGCGTGCTGTCAATCCTGCTGCCTCAACCCTCGGTCCGGTCTGATTTTAGACTGGGAACGAACTCCGTATGCCTAAGTCAACTCACGAAATGGGCGTGCGTGTGCTCAGCTAGCCGGAGAGGCAGAATGTGCAAGCCCGGGATCAGCCCGGTCTCCCTTGCATGCTGTCGATCCTACTGCCGCAACCCTTCATCTGATCTGATCTTAGACTGGGAATGAACTCCATATGCTTAGACTGGGGATAAACTACGTATGCCTAAGTCAACCCACTAAACGAGCGTGCGGGCGCTCAGCCGACCAGAGAGGCAGGATGCGCAAGCCGAGGATCGAATGGGTGGTAGATGGGTTCAAGCACATCTTCATATTTGTGCCATGCCAATGCCATTTTTACGGCTTGTAAATTCATATAATGGTCCCCTAAGCCTTCATGTGAAGTTTCGTGGCAAGACGACCCATTTTCTATTTTTCACGATTTTCAAAACTTTTTACGATTTGGGATTTTTTTTAATTTTTTTAGAAAGATTTTTGTCCAAAAAATTGGTAGAGGTGATCCTTGTATTTTTGTTGAAATGCACAAAAAAATTCAGCTAAAAACTCGAAGTGGAGAAGATTTTGTGACCATTTGAAAAAAGTGTCCCCATTTCAGACACTTTAATGTCTACTAGCAACAAACCTATAAAATCTCAAATGCCCTTTAAGGGGGTGTGACTTCTCGAGGTTTGATGAGGGATAGGGGTCCAATTTAAGGGCCAAGTACCAGCACCGGTCGCGCATCATGTGCACACACCCCCCGGCCCCCCCAATCGTCGGAACCCCCAATGCCCTCGGTTAGGCTCTCTGATGATGCTCAGGTGAGGGTGCATCGGGCAAAAAAAATGCAGAACCAGCACATACCCGAGCCCAGCATGTGCACCGTGGCTGAAAATCTTAGATTGGGAATGAGGTCTGTATGCTTAGACATGGAGTGAACTCCATATGCCTAAGCCAACCTATGAAACGAGTGTGCGGGCACTCAGCCAGTCGGAGAGGCAGAATGCGCAAGCCAAGGATCAGCCCGGTCCCCTCTGCATACTGTCGATCCTGCTGTCGTAACCCTCGGTCTGGTCTGATCTTAGACTGGGAATGAACTTCGTATGCCTAAATCAACCCACGAAACGAGCATGCGGGCGTTGAGTCGGCCGGAGAGGCATAATGCGCAAGCCGGGGATCGGCCCGGTCCCCTTCTGCGTGCTGGCGGTCTCACTACCACAACCCTCTATCTGACTGGGGCTTAGACATGGAATGAACTCCTTATGCAAAAGCCAACCAACGAAATGGGTGTGCAGGTGCTCAGCCGACGGAAAAGGTAGACTACACAAGCCGGGGATCAGCCCGGTCCCCTGCATGCTATCAATCCTGCTGCTGCATCCCTCAGTCTGGTCCGATCATAGATTGGGAATGAACTCCGTATGCTTAGACTACGGATGAACTCTGTATGCCTAAGTTAACCCATGAAACGAGAGTATGAGCGCTCAACCGGCTGATGAGGTGCCAGAGAGGCATAATGCACAAGTCGGGGATTAGCCCGATCCCACTCTGCGTGCTACCAATCCTGCTGCTGGTCCTGCTACCACAACCCTCATCTGGCTAGGGCTTAGACATGGAATGGACTTCGTATGCCTAAGCCGACCCATGAAATGAGCGTGCAGGCGCTCAGTCGACCGGAGAAGTAGAATGCGTAAGCTGGGGATCGACCCGGTCCCCCCTGCGTGCTGTCGATCTTGCTGCTGGTCCTACTGCCATAACCCTTAGCCCTGTCTGATCTTAGACAGGGAATAAACTCCTTATGCTTAGACATGGAATGAACTCCGTATGCCTAAGCCAACCCATGAAACGAGCATGCGGGCGCTCAGCCGACCGAAGAGGCAGAATGCGCAAGCCAGGGATTGGCCCGATCGCCCCTGCATGTTGTTGATCCTGCTACCGCAACCCTCGGTTTGGTCCGATCTTAGACTAGGAATGAACTCTGTATGCTTAAGTCAACCCACGAAATGAGCGTGTAGGCGCTGAGCCAGCCGAAGAGCCATAATGCGTAAGCCGGGGATCAGCCCGGTCCCCCTCTGCATGCTATCGGTCTCGCAACCACAAAACTAGCTTACGGGCGCTCAGCCAACTGTAAAGGCAGAATGTGCAAGCCGAGGACTGGCCTGGTCCCCCCTGCGTGCTGTTGATCTTGCTACTGCAACCCTTGATCTGCTCTGATCTTAGACTGGGAATGAACTCCATATGCCTAAGCCAACACACGAAACGAGCGTACGGGCGCTGAGTCGGCCGAAAAGGCATAATGCGCAAGCTGGGGATCAGGTCAGTCCCCCTCTGCGTGCTGTCGGTCCCGCTACCACAACCCTCGATCCGGTTGGGGCTTAGACATGGAATGAACTCCCTATGCCTAAGCCAACCCACAAAACGGGTGTGCGGGCGCTCAACCGGACGGAGAGGCAGAATGTGCAAGTCGGGGATCGACCCGATCTTAGACTGGGAATGAACTCCATATGCTTAGACTATGGATGAACACTGTACGCCTAAGTCAACCCATGAAACAAGCGTGCGGGCGCTCAGCCGACCAGAGAGGCAGGATGCGCAAGCCAGGAATCGAACGGGTGGTAGGTGGGTTCAAGCACAACTTCATGTTTCTACTATGCCAATGCCATTTTTATGGCTTGTAATTTCATACAATGGTCCCCTAAGCCTTCATGTGAAGTTTCATGGCAAGACGAACCGTTTTCTATTTTTCACAATTTTCAAAACTTTTTGCAGTTCTGGATTTTTTAAAATTTTTTTAGAAAGTGTTTTGTCCCCAAATTTGGTAGAGGTGATCCTTGTATTTTTTTTGGCATGCATAAAAAAATTCAGTCGGCCAGAGAGGCAGAATACTCATGCTAGGGACCAGTCTGGTCCCCCTCTGCATGTTGCCAATCCCGCTGCTGGTTCTGCTACCACAACCCTCGGTCCGGCTAGGCTTAGACATGGAATGAACTCCGTATGATTAAGCCAACCCACGAAACGAGCGTGCAGGCGCTCAGTCGACCGGAGAGGTAGAATGTGCAAGCTAGGGATCGGCTCAATCCCCCCCTACGTGCTACCGATCCTGCTATTTCAACCCTCGGTCTGGTCTGATCTTAGACTGGGACTGAACTCCGTATGCTTAGACATGGAATGAACTCTGTATGCCTAAGCCAACCCACGAAATGAGTGTGCGGGCGCTCAGTCGACCAGAGAGGCAGAATGCGCACGCCGAGGATCGGACTGGTCCCCCCCTGCGTGCTGTCAATCCTGCGGCCCCAACCCTCGGTCTGGTCTGATTTTAGATTGGAAATGAACTCCGTATGCCTAAGTCAACTCATGAAACGGGCGTGCGTGCACTTAGCCAGCCGGAGAGGTAGAATGTGCAAGCCTGAGATCGGCCCGGTCCCCCCTGCATGCTGTCGAACCTGCTGCCGCAACCCTCGGTTTGGTCTAATCTTACACTGGGAATGAACTTCATTTCCTTAGACTGGGGATAAACTACGTATGCCTAAGTCAACCCACTAAACGAGCGTGGGGGCGCTCAGCCGACCAGAGAGGCAGGATGCACAAGCTGGGGATCGAACGAGTGGTTGGTGGGTTCAAGCACATCTTCATATTTGTGCCATGCCAATGCCATTTTTATGGCTTGTAAATTCATACAATGGTCCCCTAAGCCTTCATGTGAAGTTTCGTGGCAAGATGACCCGTTTTCTATTTTTCACAATTTTCAAAACTTTTTACGATTTGGGATTTTTTTTAATTTTTTTAGAAAGATTTTTGTCCGAAAAATGGTGGAGGTGATCCTTGTA
The DNA here is from genome assembly GCF_002303985.1 of Durio zibethinus. Next base: position 34,129,424 of record NW_019167826.1, on the reverse strand, counting down.
TTTTTGTTGAAATGCACAAAAAAATTCAGCTAAAAACTTGAAGTGGAGAAGATTTTGTGACCGTTTGAAAAAAGTGTCCCTATTTCAGACATTTTAATGGCTATTGGCAGCAAACCTATAAAATCTCAAATGCTATTTAGGGGGGTGTGAGTTCTCGAGGTTTGATGAGGGATAGGGGGCAAATATAAGGGCCAAGTACCAGCACCCATCGCACATCATCTGCGCACACCCCTCGGCCCACCCAATCGCTGGAACCCCCAATGCCGTCAGTTAGGCTCTCCGGTGATGCTCCGACGATGGTGTCTCGGGCGAAAAAAATGGGGCACCAGCACATGCCCGAGCCCAACCTATGCACCGTGGCTCAAAATCTTAGACTGGGAATGAACTCCATATGCTTAGACATGGAATGAACTCTGTATGCCTAAGCCAACCCATGGAACGAGCGTGCAGGCGCTCAGCCGGCCGGAGAGGCAGAATGCGCAAGCCAAGGATAGGCCCGATCCCCCCTACATGCTGTCGATCCTGCTGTTGCAACCTTCTATCCGGTCTGATCTTAGACTGGGAATGAACTCCGTATGCATAAGTCAACCCATGAAACGAGCGTACGACCGCTGAGCCAACTGAAGAGGCATAATGCTCAAGTCGAGGATCGGCCCGGTCCCCCTCTGCGTTCTACCAATCCCACTACCACAACCTTTGGTCTGGCTAGGGCTCAGACATGGAATGAACTCCCTATGTCTAATCCAATTCATGAAACGTGCGTGCGGGTGCTCAGTTGGTCGGAGAGGCAGAATGCGCAAGTTGGGGTTCAACCCAGTCCCCCCTGCGTGCTGTCGATCCTACTTTCGCAACCCTCAGTCCGATCTGATCTTAGATTGGGAATGAACTCCGTATGCTTAGATAGGGGATGAACTCCGTATGTCTAAGTCAACCCATGAAATGAGAGTGCAGGTGCTCAGCCAGCCGGAAAGGCCAGTCGTAGAGGCATAATGCGCAGGCTGGGGATCAGCTCGGTTCCCCTTTACGTGCTACCGATCTCGCTACCGGTCCTCCTGCCACAACCCTCGGTTCGGCTGAGGCTTAGACATGGAATGAACTCCGTATGCCTAAGCCAACCCACGAAACGAGCGTGCGGGCGCTCAGTCGGCCGGAGTGGCAGAATGTGTAAGCTAGGGATCGGCTCGGTCCCCCGTGCGTGCTGCCAATCCTGCTGTCGCAACCCTCAGTCCGGTCCGATCTTAGACTGGGAATGAACTTCGTATGCTTAGACATGCAATGAACTCCGTATGCCTAAGCCAACCCACGAAATGAGCGTGCGGGCGCTTAGTTGGCCGGAGAGCCAGAATGTGCAAGTCGGGGACCACCCTAGTCCCCCCTGCTGCCGCAACCCTCATCCGATCCTGCTGCCACAACCCTCAGTCTGATCCAATCTTATACTGGGAGTGAACTCCATATGCCTAAGTCAACCCACGAAATGAGCGTGCGGGCGTTGAGCCGGCCGAAGAGGCGGGGATCGGCCCGATCGTCCTCTGCGTTCTGCCGATTCCGCTGCCACAACCCTTGGTCCGGCTAGGGCTTAGACATGGAATGAACTCCCTATGCCTAAGCCAACCCATGAAACGGGCGTGCGGGCGCTTAGCCGGCCGGAGAGGCTGGATGCGCAAGCCGGGGATCGGCCCGGACACCCCTGTGTGCTGCAGATCCTGCTACCGCAACCCTCGATCCGGTCCGATCATAGACTGGGAATGAACTCCGTACGCTTAGACTGGGGATGAACTCCGTATGCCTAAGTCAACCTATGAAATGAGCGTGCGGGCGCTCAGTCGACCAGAGGGCCAGGATTCGCAAGCCGGGGATCGAACATGTGGCAGGTTGGCTCAAGCACATCTTCATATTTCTGCCATGCCAATGCCATTTTTATGGCTTGTAAATTCATACAATGGTCCCCTAAGCCTTCATGTGAAGTTTCATTGCAAGATGACTCGTTTTCTATTTTTCATGATTTTTGAAACTTTTTACGGTTCGGGGATTTTTTAAAATTTTTAGAATAATTTTGTCCCCAATTTGGGTAGAGGTGTCCCTGTATTTTGTTTGGCATGCACAAAAGAATTCATGCTTTAAAAACTCGAAGTGGGGAAGATTTTGTTGATCGTTCAAAAAAGTTTCCCCCATTTCGACACCTTAATTGCTACTGCAGCAAACATATAATAATCTCAAATGCTCTTTAAGGAGGGTGTGAGTTCTCAAGGTTTGATGAGAGATAGGGGGCCAATATAAGGGTCAAGTACCAGCACCCATCGCAAATCATGGCTGCGCACACCCCGTCGGCCCCCCAATCGTCCGGAACCCCCCAATGCCGTCGGTTAGGCTCTCGGTTTGATGCTCCGGCAATGGGTGCCCCGGGTGAAAAAAATGTGGCACCAGCACATGCTCTAGCCTAGCATGTGCACCATGGCTCAAAATCTTAGACTGGGAATGAACTCCGTATGCTTAGACATGGAATGAACTCTGTATGCCTAAACCAACGCATGAAACAAGCGTACGGGCGATCAGCCGATCGAAGAGGCAAAATGCGCAAGCTGGGGATTGGCCTGGTCCCCCCTGCGTGCTGTCGATCTTGCTACCGTAACCCTCGGTCGGATCTGATGTTAGACTGGGAATGAACTCCGTATGCATAAGTCAACCCACGAAACGAGCGTATGGGTGCTAAGCCGACCGAAAAGGCATAATGCGCAAGCCAGGGATCGGCCCGATCCCCCTTTGCGTGCTACCGATCCCACTACCACAACCCTCGGTCTGGCTGGGGCTTAGACATGGAATGAACTCCCTATGCCCAAGCCAACCCACGAAACGAGCGTGCGAGTGCTCAACTGATCGGAGAGGCAGAATGCGTAAGCCGGGGATCAGCCCAGTCCCCCCTACGTGCTGTCGATCCTGCTGCCATAACCCTCGATTCAATTCAATCTTAGACTGGGAATGAACTCTGTATGCTTAGACTGGGGATGAACTCCGTATGCCTAAGTCCACCCACGAAACGAGAGTACAGGCGCTTAGCTGGCCGGAGAGGCCGGTCAGAGAGCCATAATGTGCAAGTCGGGGATTAGCTCAGCCCCCCTCTGCATGCTGTCGATCCCGCTGTCGGTCCTGCTACCGTAACCCTTAGTCCAGTTGGGGCTTAGACATGGAATGAACTCCGTATGCCTAGGCCAACCCACAAAATGAGCGTGCGGGTGCTCAGCCAACCGGAGAGGCAGAATGCGCAAGCTGGGGATCGACCCGATCCTACCTTGTGTGCTGTTGATCCTGCTGTTGGTCCTGCTACTGCAACCCTCAGTTCAGTCCGATCTTAGACTGGGAATGAACTCCGTATGCTTAGACATGGAACGAACTCTGTATGCCTAAGCCAACCCTTGAAATGAGCGTGCGAACGCTCAGCTGGCCGGAGAGGCAGAATGTGCAAGCCGGGGACCAGCCTGCGTGTTGTCAATTCTGCTGCCGCAAGCCTTAGTCCGATTCGATCTTAGGCTGGGGATGAACTCCGTATGCCTAAGTCAACCCACGAAACGAGTGTGCGGGTGCTGAGCCAACCGGAGAGACATAATGCGCAAGTCGAGGATCGACCCGGTCCCCCTCTGCATGCTATCGATCCCACTGCCACAACCCTCGGTTCGACTGAGGCTTAGACATGGAATGAACTCCCTATGCCTAAGCCAACCCATGAAACGAGCGTGCGGGCGTTCAGCAGGTCGGAGAGGCAGAATGCGCAAGCCGGGGATCGACTCCGGTCCCCCCTGCGTGCGGCCGATCCTACTGTCGCAACCCTCGGTCCGGTCCGATCTTAGACTGGGAATGAACTCCTTATGCTTAGACTGGGGATGAACTCCATATGCCAAAGTCAACCCACGAAATGAGTGTGCGGGCGCTGAGCCGACCAGAGAGGCAGGATGCGCAAGCCAAAGGGTCGAACGGGTGGTAGGTGGGTTCAAGCACATCTTCTTATTTCTGCCATGCCAATGCCATTTTTATGGCTTGTAAATTCATACAATGGTCCCCTAAGCCTTCATGTGACGTTTCGTGGCAAGACGACCCATTTTCTATTTTTCATGATTTTTGAAACTTTTTACGGTTCAAGATTTTTTAAAATTTTTTTAGAAAGATTTTTGTCCCTAAATTTGGTAGAGGTCATCTTTGTAATTTTTTCATTTTTGTAAATTTGTTGGCATGCACAAAAAAATTCAGCTAAAAACTTGTAGTGGAGAAGATTTTGTGACCATTTGAAAAAAGTGTCCCCATTTCAGACTGGGAATGAACTCCGTATGCTTAGAGATGGAATGAACTCCGTATGCCTAAGCCAACCCATGAAATGAGCGTGCGGGTGCTAAGTCGGTCAGAGAGGCAGAATATGCAAGCCAAGGATCGACTCGGTCCCCCTTACGTTCTGTCAATCCTGCTGCTGAACCCTCAATCCGGTCCGATCTTAGACTGGGAATGAACTCCGTATGCTTAGACTGGGGATGAACTCCGTATGCCAAAATCAACCCACAAAACGGGCGTGCGGGCGCTAAGCCAATCAGAGAGGCTGGCCGAAGAGGTATAATGTGCAAGCCAGGGATTAGCTCGGTCCCCCTCTGCGTGCCGTCGATCCCGCTGTTGGTCTTGCTGCCACAACCCTCGGTCCGACTGCGGCTTAGACATGGAATGAACTTCGTATGCCTAAGCCAACCCACGAAACGAGCGTGTGGGCGCTCAGTCGGCCGGAGAGGTAGAATGCGCATGTCGAGGATCGACCTGGTCCTCCCTTACATGCTGTCGATCCTGCTGCTGGTCTTACTACCACAACCCTCGGTCCGATCTGAACTTAGATTAGGAATGAACTCTGTATGCCTAAGCCAAACCATGAAACGAGCGTGCAAGAGTTCAACCGACCAGAGAGGCAGAATGCGCAAGCCGGGGACTGACCCGGTCCCCCTCTACGTGCTGTCGATCCTGCTATCGCAACACTCGATCCAATCTGATCTTAGACTGGGAATGAACTCTGCATGCCTAAGCCAACCCACGAAACGAGCGTGCGAGAGCTGAGCCGATCGGAGAGGCATAATGCGCAAGTCGGGGATCGGCTTGGTCCCCCTCTGCGTGCTACCGATCCCGCTGCCAGTCTAAGCCAACCCATAAAATGGGCCTACTATTTTTGTTGGCAGGCACAAAAAAATTCAGCCAAAAACTCGGAGTGGAGAAGATTTTGTGATTGTTTGAAAAAAGTGTCCCCATTTCAGACACTTTAATGGCCACTGGTAGCAAACCTATAAAATCTCAAATGCTCTTTAAGGGGGTGTGAGTTCTCAAGTTTTGATGACGGATAGGGGGCCAATATAAGGGCCAAGTACCAACACCCATCACACATCATGTGCGCACACGCCCCGGCCCCCCAATCATCGGAACCCCCAATGCCATCGGTTTGGCTCTCTGGTGATGCTCCGACGATTGTGCCCCGGCGAAAAAAATGCGGCACCAACACATGCGCGAGCCTAGCATGTGAACCGTGGCTTAAAATCTTAGACTGGGAATGAACTCCGTATGTTTAGACATGGAATGAACTCCATATGCATAAGCCAGCCCATGAAACGGGCGTTGCGGCGTTCAGCCGATCGAGAGGCAAAATGCACAAGCCAGGGATCGGCCCTATCCCCCTGCATGCTGTCGATCCTGCTGCTGCAACCCTCGATCTGGTCTGATCTTAGACTGGGAATGAACTCCGTATGCATAAGTCAACCCACGAAACGAGCGTACGGGTGTTGAGCCGACCGAAGAGGCATAATGTGCAAGCTGAGGATTAGCCCGGTCCCCCTCTGCGTGCTGTCGGTCCTGCTGCCACAACCCTCGGTCCGACTGGGGTTTAGACATGGAATGAACTCCTTGTGCCTAAGCCAACCCACGAAACGGGCATGTGGGCGGTCAACTGGCCAGAGAGGTAGAATGCGCAAGTCGGGGATCGGCCTGATCCCCCCTGCGTACTGTCGATCCTGTTGCCGCAACCCTCGGTCCGTTCCGATCTTAGACTGGGAATGAACTCCATATGCTTAGTCTGGGAATGAACTCCGTATGCCTAAGCCAACCACGAAACGAGCATGCGGGCATTCAACCAGTCGGAGAGGCGTAATGCACAAGCCAGGATCACCCCGATCCCCCTCTGCGTGCTGCCGATCCCGCTACCGGTCCTGCAGCCACAACCCACGGTTCGGCTGGGGCTTAGACATGGAATGAACTCTGTATGCCTAAGCCAACCACGAAATGAGGCAGAATGCGCAAGCCGAGGATTGGCCCGATCCCCCCTTCGTGCTACCGATCCTGCTGTCGCAACCCTCGATCCCGTCCGATCTTAGACTGGGAATGAACTCCGTATGCTTAGACATGCAATGAACTCTGTATGCCTAACCCAACCCACGAAACGAGCGTGTGGGTGCCCAACCGATCGGAGAGGCAGAATGCGCAAGTCAGGGACCAGCCTGTTCCCTCTTGCGTGCTTTCAATCCTACTGTTGGAACCCTCGGTCTGGTCTGATCTTAGACTGGTAATGAACTCCGTATGCCTAAGTCAACCCATGACACAAGCGTACAGGCGCTGAGCTTGCCGAAGAGGCATAATGCGCAAGCCAGGGATTGACCCGATCCCCTCTGCGTGCTGACGAGCCCGCTGCCACAACCCTCGATCCGATTGGGGCTTAGTCATGGAATGAACTCCTTATGCTAAGCCAACCCATGAAACGGGCGTGCGAGCGCTCAGTCGGTCGGAGAGGTAGAATGCGCAAGCCAGGGATCGGTCTGGTCCCCCCTATGTGCTGTCGATCTTGTTGCCGCAACCCTCAAGCCCGATCTGATCTTAGACTGGGAATGAACTCCGTACGCTTAGACTGGGGATGAATGCCTAAGCCAACCCACGGAACGAGTATGCGGGCGCTCAGCTGACCAGAGAGGTAGGATGCGCAAGCCGAGGATCGAACGGGTGTAGGTGGGTTCAAGCACATCTTTATATTTCTGCCATGCCAATCCCATTTTTATGGCTTGTAAATTCATACAATGGTCCCCTATGCCTTCATGTGAAGTTTCATGGCAAGACGACCCATTTTCTATTTTTCACGATTTTTGAAACTTTTTGCATTTGGGATATTTTAAAATTTTTTAGAAAGAGTTTTGTCCCCAAATTTGGTAGAGGTGATCGCCGTATTTTTGTTGGCATGCACAAAAGATTCAACTAAAAATTTGAAGTGGAGAAGATTTTGTGACCGTTTGAAAAAAGTGTCCCCATTTCAGACACTTTAATGGCTACTGGCAGCAAACCTATAAAATCTCAAATGCTCTTTAAGGGGGGTGAGTTCTCGTGGTTTGATGAGGGATAGGGGCCAATAAAAGGGCCAATTACAAGCACCCATTGCACATCATGTGCGCACACCCCCAGGCCCCCCCAATCGTCAGAACCCCTAATGCCGTCGGTTAGGCTCTCCGGCGATGCTCCGTCGATGGTGCCCCGGGTGAAAAATAAGCGGTACCAGCACATGCCCGAGTGCAGCATGTGCACCGTGGCTCAAAATCTTAGACTGGAAATGAACTCCGTATGCTTATACATGAAATGAACTCCGTATGCCTAAGCCAACCACGAAACGACTGTGCAGGCGCTCAGTCAGCCGGAGAGGCAGAATGTGCAAGCCAAGGATCGGGTCGATCCCCCCTGCGTGCTATCGATCCTACTACCACAACCCTTGGTCTGATCCGATCTTAGACTGGGAATCAACTCCGTATGCGTAAGTGAACCCACGAAACGAGCGTGCGGGCGCTGAGCCAGCCAAAGAGGCATAATGCGCAAGCCAGGGATCGGCCCAGTCCCCTTCTGCGTGCTGTCGATCCCGCTGCCACAACCCTCTGGCCGACTGGGGCTTAGACATGGAATGAACTCCCTATGCCTAAGCCAACCCACGAAACGGGTGTGCGGGTGCTCAGCCGACCAAAGAGGCAGAATACACAAGCTGGGGATCAGCCCGGTCCCATCTGCGTGCTACCGATCTTGCTATCGATCTTGCTGCCGCAACCTTCGTCCGGTTTGATCTTAGATTAGGAATGAAATCCGTATGCTTAGACTGGGGATGATCTCCGTATGCCTAAGTCAACCCACGAAACAAGGGTGCAGGCGCTCAGCCGACAAGAGAGGCCGACTAAAGAGGCATAATACGCAAGCCGGGGATCAGCCCAATCCCCCTCTGCGTTGCTGCCGATCCCACTGCCACAATCCTCGGTTCGACTGGGGCTTAGACATGGAATGAACTCCCTATGCCTAACCCAACCCACGAAATAGGCGTGCGGGCGCTCAGTCGGCCGGAGAGGTAGAATGCGCAAGTCGGGTATCGACCTTGTCCCCCTTGCATGCTGCTGCAACCCTCGGTCTGATCCGATCTTAGACTGGAAATGAACTCCGTATGCTTAGACTGGGATGAACTTCGTATGCCTAAGTCAACCCATAAAACGAGCGTGTGGGCGCTAAGCCGACCAGAGAGGCAAGATGCGCAAGCCGGGGATCGAACGGGTGGTAGGTGGGTTCAAGCACATCTTCATATTTCTGCCGTTCCAATGCCATTTTTATGGCTTGTAATTTCATACAATGGTCCCTAAGCCTTCATGTGAAGTTTCGTGGCAAGACGACCCATTTTCTATTTTCACGATTTTTTGAAACTTTTTACGGTTCGAGATTTTTTAAAATTTTTTTAGAAAGAGTTTTGTCCCCAGATTTGGCATGCACAAACAAATTTAGCTAAAAAACTCGAAGTGGAGAAGATTTTGTGACCGTTTGGAAACAGTGTCCCCATTTCAGACACTTTAATTGCTACTGGCAGCAAACCTAGAAAATCTCAAATGCTCTTTAAGGGGTGTGAGTTCTCGAGGTTTGATGAGGGATAGGGGGCCAATATAAGGGCCAAGTACCAGCACCCATCACACAACATGTGCGCACACCCCACCGGCCCCCCCAATCGTCGGAACCCCTAATGCCACCGGTTAGGCTCTCCGACGATGCCCGGCGAGGGTGCCCCGGGTGAAAAAAATGCGGCACCAGCACATGCCCAAGCCCAGCATGTGTGTCGCAGCTCAAAATCTTAGACTGGGAATGAACTCCGTATGCTTAGACATGGAATGAACTCTGTATGCCTAAGCCAACCCACAAAATGAGCATGCGGGGGCTCAGTCGACCAGAGAGGCAGAATGCGCAAGTCGGGGATCGACCCGGTCCCTCACTGTGTGCTATCGATCCTGCTGCCACAACCCTCGATTCGGTCTGATCTTAGACTGGGAATCAACTCCGTATGCATAAGTCAACCCACGAAACAAGCGTGCAGGCGTTGAGTCGGTCGAAAAGGCATAATGCGCAAGTCGGGGATCGGCTTAGTCCCCCTCTACGTGTTACCAGTCCCACTGCCACAAC
>NW_019167826.1:34056107-34118962 GCF_002303985.1 Durio zibethinus | reverse complement strand
GAGTTCAACCGACCAGAGAGGCAGAATGCGCAAGCCGGGGACTGACCCGGTCCCCCTCTACGTGCTGTCGATCCTGCTATCGCAACACTCGATCCGATCTGATCTTAGACTGGGAATGAACTCTGCATGCCTACGCCAACCCACGAAACGAGCATGCGAGAGCTGAGCCGATCAGAGAGGCATAATGCGCAAATCGAGGATCGGCTTGGTCCCCCTCTGCGTGCTACCGATCCCGCTGTCGGTCTAAGCCAACCCATAAAATGGGCCTACTATTTTTGTTGGCAGGCACAAAAAAATTCAGCCAAAAACTCGAAGTGGAGAAGATTTTGTGATCGTTTGAAAAAGGTGTCCCCATTTTAGACACTTTAATGGCCACTGGTAGCAAACCTATAAAATCTCAAATGCTCTTTAAGGGGGTGTGAGTTCTCAAGTTTTGATGACGGATAGGGTGCCAATATAAGGGCCAAGTACCAACACCCATCACACATCATGTGCGCATACCCCCCGGCCCCCCAATCGTCGGAACCCCCAATGCCATCGGTTTGGCTCTCTGGTGATGCTCCGACGATTGTGCCCCGAGCGAAAAAAATGCGGCACCAACACATGCGCGAGCCTAGCATGTGAACCGTGGCTTAAAATCTTAGACTGGGAATGAACTCCGTATGTTTAGACATGGAATGAACTCCATATGCATAAGCCAGCCCATGAAACGGGCGTTCGGGCGTTCAGCCGATCGGAGAGGCAAAATGCACAAGCCAGGGATCGGCCCTATCCCCCCTGCATGCTGTCGATCCTGCTGCTGCAACCCTCGATCTGGTCTGATCTTAGACTGGGAATGAACTCCGTATGCATAAGTCAACCCACGAAACGAGCGTACGGGTGTTGAGCCGACCGAAGAGGCATAATGTGCAAGCTGAGGATTAGCCCGGTCCCCCTCTGCGTGCTGTCGGTCCTGCTGCCACAACCCTCGGTCCGACTGGGGTTTAGACATGGAATGAACTCCTTGTGCCTAAGCCAACCCACGAAACGGGCGTGTGGGCGGTCAACTGGCCAGAGAGGTAGAATGCGCAAGTCGGGGATCGACCTGATCCCCCCTGCGTACTGTCGATCCTGTTGCCGCAACCCTCGGTCCGTTCTGATCTTAGACTGGGAATGAACTCCATATGCTTAGTCTGGGAATGAACTCCGTATGCCTAAGCCAACCCACGAAACGAGCGTGCGGGCATTCAACCAGCCGGAGAGGCGTAATGCACAAGTCGAGGATCACCCCGATCCCCCTCTGCGTGCTGCCGATCCCGCTGTCGGTCCTGCAGCCACAACCCGCGGTTCGGCTGGGGCTTAGACATGGAATGAACTCTGTATGCCTAAGCCAACCACAAAATAAGGCAGAATGCGCAAGCCGAGGATTGGCCCGGTCCCCCTCTGCGTGCTGCCGATCCTGCTGTCGCAACCCTCGATCCGGTCCGATCTTAGATTGGGAATGAACTCCGTATGCTTAGACATGCAATGAACTCTGTATGCCTAACCCAACCCGTGAAAGGAGCGTGCGGGTGCCCAGCCGATCGGAGAGGCAGAATGCGCAAGTCAGGGACCAGCCTGTTCCCTCTTGCGTGCTTTCAATCCTACTGTTGGAACCCTCGGTCTGGTCTGATCTTAGACTGGTAATGAACTCCGTATGCCTAAGTCAACCCACGACACGAGCGTACGGGCGCTGAGCTTGCCGAAGAGGCATAATGCGCAAGCCAGGAATTGACCCGATCCCCCTCTGCGTGCTGACTAGCCCGCTGCCACAATCCTCGATCCGATTGGGGCTTAGTCATGGAATGAACTCCTTATGCCTAAGCCAACCCACGAAACGGGCGTGCGGGCGCTCAGTCGACCGGAGAGGTAGAATGCGCAAGCCAGGGATCGATCTGGTCCCCCCTGTGTGCTACCGATCTTGCTACCGTAACCCTCAGCCCGATCTGATCTTAGACTGGGAATGAACTCCATACGCTTAGACTGGGGATGAACTCCGTATGCCTAAGCCAACCCACGAAACGAGTATGCGGGCGCTCAGCTGACCAGAAAGGTAGGATGCGCAAGCTGAGGATCGAACGGGTGGTAGGTGGGTTCAAGCACATCTTCATATTTCTGCCATGCCAATGCCATTTTTATGGCTTGTAAATTCATACAATGGTCCCCTAAGCCTTCATGTGAAGTTTCATGGCAAGATGACCCATTTTCTATTTTTCACGATTTTTGAAACTTTTTGCATTTGGGATATTTTAAAATTTTTTTAGAAAGAGTTTTGTCCCCAAATTTGGTAGAGGTGATCGCCGTATTTTTGTTGGCATGCACAAAAAGATTCAGCTAAAAATTTGAAGTGGAGAAGATTTTGTGACCGTTTGAAAAAGGTGTCCCCATTTCAGACACTTTAATGGCTACTGGCAGCAAACCTATAAAATCTCAAATGCTCTTTAAGGGGGGTGATTTCTTGTGGTTTGATGAGGGATAGGGGGCCAATAAAAGGGCCAATTACAAGCACCCATCGCACATCATGTACGCACACCCTCCGGCCCCCCCAATCGCCGGAACCCCCAATGCCGTCGGTTAGGCTCTCCGGCGATGCTCCGACGATGGTGCCCCGGGTGAAAAATAAGCGGTACCAGCACATGCCCGAGTGCAGCATGTGCACCGTGGCTCAAAATCTTAGACTGGGAATGAACTCCGTATGCTTAGACCTGGGAATGAACTCCGTATGCCTAAGCCAACCCACGAAACGACTGTGCGGGCGCTCAGTCGGCCGGAGAGGCAGAATGTGCAAGCCAAGGATCGGGTCGATCCCCCCTGCATGCTATCGATCCTACTACCACAACCCTTGGTCTGATCCGATCTTAGACTGGGAATCAACTCTGTATGCATAAGTCAACCCACGAAACGAGCGTGCGGGCGCTGAGCCGGCCGAAGAGGCATAATGCGCAAACCGGGGATCGGCCCAGTCCCCCTCTACGTGCTGTCGGTCCCGCTGCCACAACCCTCTGGCCGACTGGGGCTTAGACATGGAATGAACTCCCTATGCCTAAGCCAACCCACGAAACGGGCATGCGGTTGCTCAGCCGGCCAAAGAGGCAGAATGCGTAAGCCGAGGATCAGCCACGTCCCATCTGCGTGCTACCGATCTTGCTATCGATCCTGCTGCCGCAACTCTCGGTCCGGTCTGATCTTAGATTGGGAAGAAATCCATATGCTTAGACTGGGGATGAACTCCGTATGCCTAAGTCAACCCACGAAACAAGGGTGCAGTCGCTCAACCGACAGGAGAGGCCGACTAAAGAGGCATAATACGCAAGCCAGGGATCAGCCCGATCCCCCTCTGCGTGCTGCCGATCCCACTGCCACAATCCTTGGTTCGACTGGGGCTTAGACATGGAATGAACTCCCTATGCCTAACCCAACCCACGAAATGGGCGTACGGGCACTCAGTCGGCCGGAGAGGTAGAATGCGCAAGCCGGGTATCGACCCTGTCCCCTTTGCATGCTGCTGCAACCCTCGGTCTGATCCGATCTTAGACTGGAAATGAACTCCGTATGCTTAGACTGGGGATGAACTCCGTATGCCTAAGTCAACCCATGAAACGAGCGTGTGGGCGCTAAGCCGACCAGAGAGGCAAGATGCGCAAGCAGGGGATCAAACGGGTGGTAGGTGGGTTCAAGCACATCTTCATATTTCTACCGTTCCAATGCCATTTTTATGGCTTGTAATTTCATACAATGGTCCCCTAAGCCTTCATGTGAAGTTTCGTGGCAAGACGACCCATTTTCTATTTTTCACAAATTTTGAAACTTTTTACGGTTCGAGATTTTTTAAAATTTTTTTAGAAAGAGTTTTGTCCCCAGATTTGGCATGCACAAACAAATTTAGCTAAAAACTCGAAGTGGAGAAGATTTTGTGACCGTTTGGAAACAGTGTCCCCATTTCAGACACTTTAATGGCTATTGGCAGCAAACCTAGAAAATCTCAAATGCTCTTTAAGAGGGTGTGAGTTCTCGAGGTTTGATGAGGGATAGGGGGCCAATATAAGGGCCAAGTACCAGCACCCATCACACAACATGTGCGCACACCCCACCGGCCCCCCCAATCGTCGGAACCCCTAATGCCACCGGTTAGGCTCTCCGACGATGCCCGGTGAGGGTGCCCCGGGTGAAAAAAATGCGGCACCAGCACATGCCCAAGCCCAGCATGTGTGTCGCAGCTCAAAATCTTAGACTGGGAATGAACTCCGTATGCTTAGACATGGAATGAACTCTGTATGCCTAAGCCAACCCACAAAATGAGCATGCGGGGGCTCAGTCGACCAGAGAGGCAGAATGCGCAAGTCGGGGATCGACCCGGTCCCTCACTGTGTGCTATCGATCCTGCTGCCACAACCCTCGATTCGGTCTGATCTTAGACTGGGAATCAACTCCGTATGCATAAGTCAACCCACGAAACAAGCGTGCAGGCGTTGAGTCGGTCGAAAAGGCATAATGCGCAAGTCGGGGATCGGCTTAGTCCCCCTCTACGTGTTACCAGTCCCACTGCCACAACACTCGATCCGGCTGGGGCTTAGACATGGAATGAACTCCTTATAACTAAGCCAACTGATAAAACGGGTGTGCGGGCGCTCAGTCGGTCGGAAAGGCAGAATGAGCAAGCTGGGGATCGGCCAGGTCCCCCTTGGGTACTATCAATCCTATTGCCGCAACCCTCGATTCGGTCCAATCTTAGACTGGAATGAACTCCATATGCTTAGACTGGGGATGAACTCTGTATGCCTAAGTCAACCCATGAAACAAGCATGCGGGTGCTTAGCCGGCCTAAGAGGCTTAATATTCAAGCCGAAGATCAACCCAGTCCCCCTCTGTGCGCTGTCGATCCCGCTGCCGGTCCTGCTGCCACAACCCTTGGTCCGACTGGGGCTTAGTCATGGAATGAACTTCTTATGCCTAAGCCAACCCATGAAAAGAGCATGCGGCCCCTCAGTCGGCCGGAGAGGCAGAATGCGCAAGCCGGGGATCAGCCCGATTCCCTCCTACATGCTGTCAATCCTACTGTTGGTTCTACTACCGTAACCTTCGGTCCGATCCGATCTTAGACTAGGAATGAACTCCGTATGCTTAGACATGGAATGAGCTCCGTATGCCTAAGCCAACCCATGAAACGAGCGTCCGGCCGCTCAGCCGGCCGGAGAGGCAAAATGCGCAAGTCGGGGATCGGCCTGGTCCCCCCTATGTGCTATCGATCATGCTACTGCAACCCTTGGTCTGGTCTGATCTTAGATTGGGAATGAACTCCGTATACCTAAGTTCAACCCACTTAAACGATGCGCTGCTTACGTTGAGCCTTGTCGGAGAGGCATTAAATGTGCAAGCCGGGGGAATCGACGCTTGATCCCCTTCTGCGTTCTGCGCCTTCCAATGCCATTTTTCATGGCTTGGTAAATTCATACAATGGCCTCGAAGCCTTCATGGGAAGTTTCGTGGCAAGACGACCCGTTTCTATTTTTCATGATACTTTCGAAATTTTGTAGTTCGGATTTTTTTAAATTTTTTTAGAAAGAGTTTTGTCCCCAAATTTTGTAGAGGTGATTCCTTGTATTTTTTTGGCATGCACAAAAAAATTCAGCTAAAAGTCGAAGTGGATACAATTTTGTGGACCGTTTGAAAAAAGTTCCCCATTTCAGACACTTTAATGGCTATGGTAGCAAAACTGATAATTCTTAAAAGCTCTTTTAAAGGGGTGTGAGTTTTTTGATGTTTGATGAGGAGATTAGGGGGCAATATAAGGGCCAAGTGTCACACTTGGGGGGGTGCGCCAGGCGCATCAAGTGCACTAGCAGGCCAGCCCGCAGACTAGGCGTGCTGGCGGGTATCTGTGCTCAAAGCCTAGCAAACGAGTTCAGAACGCCCGCCCAACTTGCAGGCCAGCCCGTGAGACCAAGCCCTGGCATACAAGCTGCCCACACCACATCCAAAAGGGCCCAAGGTGCTGGACATGCAAAGGAAGCTTTTAGAAGCGGTAGGATCAGCAGTAGCATCCTGGCAGATTTGGTTGACCCTGAAAATTAGGAGTTAGCATCCTGATGGACTGTAATCTGTATAATCCCATGATTTTAGCCTTTATTCTAAGGATATTGCCATTAAGTGTAAGCTGGAGCCTTAACTATAAATAGAGGGCTGCTCCTCTCTCATTTGTACACCATCAAACACTTCTGTTTCAGTGAATACAAGAGCAATTCCAGAATTCTGCCTTCTTATCCTGTTTCTCTTTAACTTACGTAATCAGCCCTTCCCGTTGTTCTAGTGCCCGTACGCTTGTGTTTTAGGTTGACTTGGATAAAAGAGGAGATTCCAAGGCCTTAAAGTCCGCACGTTTCTGAGTCTAAGGTCGGAAGCTGTGGATTAGTTGGTTATCAGAGTAAGTTCGTCTACGTGTGTTTTTTTTGTGTTATGCAGGTTAGAGGAGATGGCATTCCAAATGAGGGCTGCTAACCAACAACTAGAGGCCCAGGGCATGGGTGTGGAAGAGGAGGAAAAGCTAGTTCTGAGATATCTGGTCTACCATGGGACGGTAGGTAGCCAGGGTGGAGGTGACCCATGGTGTGACATGAGGGGAGAAGGTTTGAGGAGGGTAGAGACTCACGTTGCATCGCTAGACTCCATGGGGTGAGGAGATCCAAAGTGAACTACAAGCCTGCTCTCAACAAGGTTTGGACGTGTTCACCCAAAAATCAGACCTTGGGAGGGCTGAAGTGCTAACCTTGTGCGATGGCATGGAGGCCATACGCCAGCGGATGGGAGGGCTTACCAGTGAGGTCGTTGCTTGCAAGACTGCCATTGGGAATGGCATGTTTGCTGGAATGTCCAAGTCCAGATTGGATGTTCCCAAGCCTAAGGAGTTCAAGGGGACTAGGGCGGCCAAGGAAGTAGATAACTACCTTTGGGGTATGGAGCAGTACTTCCAGGCCATGGGCATGCAAGACGAGGCGATAAAGGTAAGCACCGCTGCTATGTATCTCACTGATGTAGCCTTATTGTGGTGGAGGTACAGGTGTGATGATGTCAGGTGTGGGAGCGCCAAGATTGGAACCTGGGCAAAGTTCCAAAAGGAGTTTAGAGAACAATTTTACCCGGAGTATGCCGATGATGACGTACGGGCAAAGTTACGCAGGCTGAGCCAGCAAGGGGACATAAGGGAGTATGTCTAGAATTCTCTAAACTGATGCTATAGATCTTGGATCTAGGCACGAAGGATGCCTTATTTGCTTTCATGGATGGGCTGAAGCCATAGGTGAAGCATGAGCTACAAAGAAGAGGAGTTCATGACTTGGCTAAAGCCATGACTACTGCCAAGGCCTTGATAGAGTTCAAGCCTCTGAACAAGTTTGAGTCTACCAAGCCCAAGGGTAAGGGCAGGGACGATAGGGACTGAAAGAAGCAGTCCAAAGGGAAGGACTGTGACTGGGCATCCAAGGATGGAGACTGAGACCGTTCAACCAAGGATGGCGAGAGGAAGCCACCAGTAGGCAAGTGGAAAGCAAAGGGGGACCGAAAGCCACTAGCATGCTACCTATGTGGAAGGAGCCACATAGCGCGTAATTACCCACAGAAGGGCAAGCTGGCTACTGTAGACAAGGAGTCTGACGAGGAGCTAGAGTCAGGGGCAGTAAAGCTTGGGTCGTTGGTGCTCAATGCTGTCCAGAGTAAGGGGAGCCGTAAGCCAAAGGGCTTGATGTTTGCAGATCTGATGGTTGTGGGTCAGAAGGTGAGTGCACTAGTGGACACAAGTGCCTCACATCTTTTTATTTCAGGTGATGGAGCCCGAAAGCTCAGATGAATGGTGCAAAAAGGGACTGGTACCATCAAAACGGTGAACTCCAAGGAAGTTCCAGCCATTAGAGTAGCGCGGGGAGTGGAGTTACAGCTTGGAGACTGGAGAGGCAAGGGGACCATTGAGGTAATATCCCTTGACGACTATGAGTTTGTGATTGGGTTGGATTTCCTTGTTTGGATTAACGCCCTCATTGTGCCTTTTGTCGATTGTGTTTGCATCTTGGATGCATGGTGCCAATGCCTAGTGCCATTGAGGAGAGGGTCTGGAGTTGGGTCGTGGGTGGTGTCAGCCATCCAATTTGCCAAGGCAGTAAGCAAACAAGAAGACACCTTCTTGGCAGCCTTGAAATATGATGAGCCAAGGGAGAAGGAGACCGAGTCACCCTTGGAGGTGCTAAAGGTGCTAAAGACCTTTAGTGATGTGATGCCCACAAAGCTACCTAGCAAGCTACCACCTAAGAGGGAGGTGGACCATAAGATTGAGCTGGTGTCCGAGGCCAAGCCACCAGCTAGAGCCCCTTACCGAATGTCTCCACCAGAGTTGGAGGAGTTGAGGAAGTAGCTCAAAGAGTTAGTTGATGCTGGCTTCATCAGGCCATTGAAGGCACCCTATGGTGCACCGGTTCTATTTCAACGTAAGCATGATGGGTTGTTGTGGCTGTGCATAGACTACCAGGCTTTGAACAAGCTGACCATTAAGAACAAGTACCCCATCCCACTCATTGCGGACTTGTTCGATCAACTTGGGAGCGCAAGGTGGTTCACCAAGCTGGATTTGAGGTCAGGCTACTATCAAGTCAGGATCACGGAGGGAGATGAGCCAAAGATAGCATGTGTCACTCGGTATGGTTCGTATGAGTTCTTGGTGATGCCTTTCAGACTCACGAACACCCCAACAACATTCTGCACCCTTATGAACAAGGTACTTCAGTCATTCCTTGATCGGTTTGTTGTGGTTTATTTGGATGACATTGTGATCTACAGCCAAACTTTGGGAGAGCATGTAGACCACTTGAGATAGGTGTTCGAGGTGTTACGGGTGCACAAGCTATTTGTCAAGAGGGAAAAGTGCTCATTCGCCCAGCAGGAGATCTCGTTCCTTGGCCACATAGTGGGAGGTGGTAGGATACGCATGGATGAAGGCAAGATACACGCCATCATAGAGTGGCAACCGTCAGCGAAGGTCACTGAGTTGAGATCGTTCCTTGAGCTGGTCAACTACTACAGGCACTTTATCAAAGGTCACTCAGCAATAGCCATGCCATTGACTGACTTGCTCAAGAAAGGGAAAGCATGGGAGTGGAGCGTAGGGTGCCTGGAAGCCTTTGACAGGTTGAAGCGGGCTATGACTGAGGAGCTAGTCTTGGCCTTGCCAGACCATGCCAAGCCGTATGAGGTACATACGGATGCATTAGACTTTGCCATAGGGGGTGTGTTGATGCAGGAGGAACGTCCAGTCACGTTCAAGAGCAGGAAGTTGAACGAGACTGAGTGTAAGTACACGATCCAAGAGAAGGAGATGACTGTAGTGGTGCACTGCTTGCACACTTGTCACCATTACCTGTTAGGGTCGAGGTTTGTGGTTAGGACAGACAATGTGGCAACCAGCTACTTCCAGACGATGTAGAAGCTATCCCCTAAGTAGGCGAGATGGCAAGATTTTCTTACGAAATTTGATTTCCAGATGGAATACAAGCCAGGTTGGACAGACAATGTGGTTAGGACTGGTGCACATGAGGGACGATGTGGAGGCCTATGTGAAGACTTCTCTTGTGTCCCAACAGGACAAGGTGGAGCTCAAGAAACCAGGCAGTCTCTTAGAGCCATTGCCAGTGCCAGAGAGACCATGGGAGAGTGTTTCTCTGGACTTTATAGTCGGTCTACCAAAAGCAGAAGGGTTTGGAAGCATCATGGTAGTTGTGGACAGGTTTTCCAAGTATGGAATCTTCATTCCAGTAACCAAGGAGTGCCCAGCCGAAGAGGTAGCTCGATTGTTCTTGAAGAACATGGTTAAGTACTGGGGAGTGCCGAGGACCATTGTTAGTGATCGGGACGGGCGTTTCACGAGCAGGTTTTGGACTGAGTTGTTCAAGCTGTTGGGGTCAGACTTGAACTTTTCCACCAGCATGCATCCGCAGATCGATGGGCAGACAGAACGAGTGAATGGACTATTGGAGGTCTACCTCAGGCACTATGTGAGTGCCACACAAAGGGACTGGCCAAAGTTGCTAGATATTGCACAGTTTTCCTACAACTTGCAAAGGAGCGATGCAATGAACCAGAGCCCATTTGAGGTTATGATAGGGCAACAACCACTAACACCTAGTTTGATTGCTGCAGGTTATACAGGGCCAAATCTAGCAGTATACAAGTTTACCAAGGCATTGGCAAATTGACTTGGCTAGAGTTTGTCTACACAAGATGGCCAAGAGGTCAAAGAAATGGGCATACCAGAATAGGCAGGACATGCAGTTCCAGGTTGGAGACTTGGTGTTGGTGAAGCTGCATTCCATTGTGTGCCATAGGAGGCTGCACAAAGGCTTAGTTCGAAGGTATGAGGGACCTTTCTGAGTAGTCAAGAGGGTAGGCATGGTTGCCTACAAGCTGGATATGCCACCCAAGCTGAAGGTACACTCGATGTTCCATGTGAGCATGCTCAAGTCGTTCCATGAGGATGAGGGAGATCCAGGATGGGCAGAGTCAAAGCGTGCACCATTGGGAGCAAGGGCCTCGTATGAGAAGGAGGTTCACAGCATCATAGCTGATCGGGAGGTGAGATGGAAGAACTATCAGCCAAGATAAGAGTACTTGGTACGCTGGAAAGGACTTTCAGACAGTGAGGTGAGCTGGGAACCAGCAGATGACTTATGGTAGTTCAGGGACCAGATCGAGTAGTACCATGCAGAAGACACAATGAGGGCGTTACACAATCAGGTGGGGGAGAATGTCACACCCTGGGCGGGCACCCCAGGCACATCAGGCACACCAACAGGTGAGCCAAAGGTTGAGGCCCGCAGACCAGGTGTACCGGTGGGTATCTACATGTAAAGCCTAGCAAACGAGTTCAGAACGCCCGCCCAACTTGCAGGCCAGCCCATGAGACCAAGGCCTGGCATACAAGCTGCCTGCACCACATCCAGAAGGGCCCAAGGTACTGGACATGCAAGGGAAGCTTCTGGAAGCGACAGGATCAATAGCAACATCCTGGCAGATTTGGCTGACCCTAAAATCAAGAGTTAGCATCCTGATTGATTATAATCTGTATAATCCCATGATTTTAGCCTTTATTCTAAGGATATTGCCATTAAGTGTAAGCTAGAGCCTCAACTATAAATAGAGGGCTGCTCCTTCCTCATTTGTATACCATCAAACACTTCTATTTCAGTGAAAACAAGAGTATTTCCAGAATTCTACCTTCTTATCCTATTTCTCTTTAACTTGCATAATCAGCCCTTCCCGTTGTTCTAGTGCCCGTACACTTATGTTTTAGGCTGACTTAGGCATAAAGGAAGAGATTCCAAGCCTAAGGCCGCACAGTTTCTGAGCCTAAGGTCGGAGCCCATGACATAAGTACCAGCACCCATCGCACATCAAGTACGCACACCCCCCCAGCCCCCCCAATCACCGAAACCCCTAATGCCACCGATTAGCCTCTCCAGCGATGCTCCTATGATGCTTTGATGATGGAGCCCTGGGCAAAAAAAATGTGATACCAGCACATGCCCGAGCCCAGCATGTGCACCATGGCTCAAAACCTTAGACTTGGAATGAACTCTATATGTTTAGACATGGAATGAACTCTGTATGCCTAAGCCAACCCATGAAATGAGTGTGCGGGCACTCAGTCAGTCGGAGAGGCAAAATGAGCAAGGCGGGGATCATCCCGATCCCCTCCTGTGTGTTGTCGATCCTACTGTCGTAACCCTCTGTCCGGTCCGATCTTAGAATGGGAATGAACTCCGTATGCCTTAGTCAACCCACGAAACGAGCGTGCGGGCACTGAGCTAGCCAAAGACGCATAATGTGCAAGCCAGGGATCAGTCTGATCCCCCTCTGTGTGCTGTCGGTCCCGCAGCCACAACCCTCGATCCGATTGGGGCTTAGACATGGAATGAACTCCCTATGCCTAAGCCAACCTACGAAATAGGTGTACGGGCATTCAGCCAGCCAGAGAGGCAGAATGTGCAAGCCAAGGATCAGCCCAGTCCCCCCTGCATGCTGTCAATCCTACTATCGTAACCCTCGGTCAGGTTCAATCTTAGACTGGGAATGAACTCCGTATGCTTAGACTAGGGATGAACTCTGTATGCCTAAGTCAACCCACGAAACGAATGTGCGAGTGCTTAGCCAACTGGAGAGGCCAGACAGAGAGGCATAATGTGCAAGCCAGGGATCAGCTCGTTCTCTCTTTATGTGCTGCCGATCCTTCTACCAGTCTTACTGCCACAACCCTCGATCCGACTAGGGCTTAGACATGGAATGAACACCGTATGCCTAAGCCAACCCATGAAATGAGTGTGCGGGCGCTCGGTCGATCAGAGAGGCAGAATGTGCAAGTAGGGGACCAACCTGGCCCCCTCTACGTGCTACCAATCCTACTACCGAAACCCTCAATTCGGTTTGATATTAGACTGGGAATGAACTCCGTATGCCCAAGTCAACCCACGAAATGAGCGTGCGGGTGCTAAACCGGCTGAAGAGGCATAATGCATAAGCCGGGGATCGGCCCGATCCCCTCTACGTGATATCGGTCTTATTGCCACAACCCTCGATTCGGCTTGGGCTTAGACATGGAATGAACTCCGTATGCCTAAGCCAACCCACGAAATAGGCGTACGGGCGCTTAGCCGGTCGGAGAGGCAGAATGCGCAAGTCGGGGATCAGCCCAGTCCCCCCTACGTGCTATCGATCCTGCTGTCGCAACCCTCGGTCTGGTCTGATCTTAGACAGGGAATGAACTCTGCATGCTTAGACTGGGGGTGAACTCCGTATGCCTAAGTCAACCCATGAAACAAGCGTACGGGCGCTCAACTGACTGGAGAGGCCCGACGAAAAGGCATAATGCGTAAGTCAGGGATCAGCCCGGTCCCCTTCTACGTGCTACCGATCCTGCTGCCGGTCTTACTTCCACAAACCTCGGTCAGCTAGGGCTTAGACATCGAATGAACTTCGTATGCCTAAGCCAACCCATGAAATGAGCGTGCGGACGCTCAGCCGACTGAAGAGTTAGAATGTGCAAGCCAGGGATAGGCCCTGTCCCCCTTACGTGCTGTCGATCTTACTGTTGGTCCTGCTACCGCAACCCTCGGTCCGATCTGATCTTAGACTGGGAATGAACTCCATATGCTTAGACATGGAATGAACTCCGTATGCCTAAGCCAACCCATGAAATGAGCATGCGGGCGCTTAGCCGGTCGGAGAGGTAGAATGCACAAGCCGAGGATCGGCCCAGTCCCCCCTGCGCTCTGTCAATCCTACTACCGCAACCCTCAATCCGGTCTATTCTTAGACTGGGAATGAACTACGCATGCCTAACTCAACCCACGAAATGAGAGTGCAGGCACTGAGTCAACCGGAGAGGCATAATGCGCAAGCTGGGGATCGTCCCGATCCCCCTCTGCGTGTTACCGATCCCACTACCATAACCCTCAGTTCGGTTGGGGCTTAGACATGGAATGGACTCCCTATGCCTAATCCAACCCATGAAATGGGCGTACGACGCGCTCAGCCGGCCAGAAAGGCAGAATGCGCAAGTCGGGGATCGGCCCGATCCCTCTCTGCGTGCTGCCTATCTCACTACCACAACCCTGGGTCTAACTGGGGCTTAGACATGGAATGAACTCCCTATGTCTAAGCCAACCCATGAAATGGGCATGCGGACGCTCAACTGGTCGGAGAGGCAGAATGCGCAAGCCGGGGACCAGCTCGGTCCCCCCTGCGTGCTACCGATCCTGTTGTCGCAACCATCGGTCTGATTCGATCTTAGACTGGGAATGAGCTCCATATGCATAGACTGGGGATGAACTCCGTATGGCTAAGTCAACCCACGAAACGAGCTTACGGGCGCTCAACTGGTCGGAGAGGTAGAATGCGCAAGTCAGGGATTCGTCGGTCCCCCCCTGTGTGCTGCCGATCTTGCTGCTAGTCCTACTGTCGTAACCCTCGGTCCGATCCGATCTTAGACTGAGAATGAACTCTGTATGCTTAGACATGGAATGAACTCTGTATGCCAAAGCAAACCCACAAAACGAGCGTGCGGGTGCTCAAGCTGTCGGAGAGGTAGAATGCACAAGCTGGGGACCAGCCCGATCCCCCCTGCATGCTATCAGTCCTGCTACCGCAACCCTCGGTCCGATCCGATCTTAGACTGGGAATGAACTCCATATGCCTAAGTTAACCCACGAAATGAGCGTTCGGGTGCTGAGACGGTCGGAGAGGCATAATGTGCAAGCCATGGATCGGCTCGGTCCCCCTCTGCGTGCTCCGGTCCCATTGCCACAACCCTCGGTCCGGCTGGGGCTTTGACATGGAATGAACTCCCTATACCTAAGCCAACCCACGAAACGGGCGTGCAGGCGCTCAACTGGTCGGAGAGGCAGAATGCGTAAGTCGGGGATCGGCCCGATCCCCCTACGTGCTGCCGATCCTATTGCCGTAACCCTCGGTCCGATCCGATCTTAGACTGGGAATGAGCTCCATATGCTTAGACTGGGGATGAACTCCGTGTCCCTAAGTCAACCCATGAAATGAGTGTGCGGACGCTCAGCTGACCAGAGAGGCCAATCGGAGAGGCATAATGCGCAAGCCAGGGATCAGCCCGATCCCCCTCTACGTGCTGTCGATCCCGCTACAGATCCTACTGCACAACCCTCGGTCCGACTGGGGTTTAGATATGGAATTAACTCCGTATGCCTAAGCCAACCCATGAAACGAGTGTGCGGGTACTCAGCCGGTCGGAGAGGTAGAATGCACAAGCCAAGGATCGGTCCGGTCCCCCCTGTGTGCTGTCGATCCTACTGCTAGTCCTGCTACCGCAAACCTCGGTCCGGTCTGATCTTAGACTAGGAATGAACTCCGTATGCATAGACATGGAATGAACTCTGCATGCCTAAGCCAACCTACGAAATGAGCGTGTGGGTGCTCAGTCGGCCGGAGAGGCAGAATGCTTAAGCCAGGGATCGGCCTGATCCCTCCTACGTGCTATTGATCCTACTGCCGCAACCCTCGATTCGGTCAGATCTTAGACTGGCAATAAACTCCGTATGCCTAAGTCCACCCACGAAACGAGCGTGCGGGCGTTGAGTTGGCTGGAGAGGCATAATGCACAAGTCGATTATCGACTCGGTCCCTCTCTACGTGCTGTCGGTCCCACTGCCACAACCCTCAGTTCGGCTGGGGCTTAGACATGGAATGAACTCCCTATGCCTAAGCGAACCCATGAAACGGGCGTACGAGCGCTCAACCGGTCGAAGCGATAGAATGCACAAGCCGAGGATCGGCTCGATCCCCCCTACGTGCTGCAGATCCTGTTGCCATAACCCTCGGTCTGGTCCGGTCCGATCTTAGATTGGGAATGAACTCTGTATGCTTAGACTTGGGATGAACTCCGTATGCCTAAGTCAACCCATGAAATGAGCATGTGGGAGCTCAACCGATCGGAAAGGTCGATCGGAGAGGCATAATGCGTAAGCCGAGGATCAACCCGATCCCCTTCCACGTGCTGCTGGTCTTGCTACCACAACCCTCGGTCCGGCTGGGGCTTAAACATGGAATGAACTCTGTATGCCTAAGCCAACCCATGAAAAAACCATGCGGGTGCTCAGTCGATCGAAGAGGCAGAATGCGCAAGTCGGGGACCAGCCCAGTCCCCCCTACGTGCTGCCGATCCTACTACTAGTCCTGCTGCCACAACCCATTGGCACCAGCACATGCTCGAGCCCAGCATGTGCACTGTGGCTCAAAATCTTAGACTGGGAATGAACTTTGTATGCTTTGACATGGAATGAATTCTGTATGCCTAAGCCAACCCTTGAAACGAGCGTGTGGGCACTCAGCCGACCGAAGAGGCAAAATACGCAAGCTGGGGACTGGCCCGATCCCCTCTGTGTGCTGTCAATCCTGCTACCGCAACCCTCGGTCCGATCTGATCTTAGACTAGGAATGAACTCCGTATGCCTATGTAAACCCACGAAACGAGCGTACGGGCGCTGAACTGGTCGGAGAGGCATAATGCGCAAGTTGGGGATCGACTCGTTCGCCCTCTACGTGCTGTCGGTCCCGCTGCCACAACCTTTGGTCTAGCTAGGGCTTAGACATGGAATGAACTCCCTATGCCTAAGCCAACCCACGAAACAGGCGTGCGGGCACTTAGCCGACCGGAGAGGCAGAATGCGCAAGCCGGGGATCGGCCCGATCCCCCTTGCGTGTTGACGATCCTGCTGCCGTAACCCTCGGTTTGGTCTGATCTTAGACTAGGAATGAACTCTGTATGCTTAGCCTAGGGATGAACTCCGTATGCCTAAGTCAACCCACGAAACGAGCGTGCTGGCACTCAACCGACCAGAGAGGCAGGATGCGCAAGCCGGGGATCGAGCGGGTGATAGGTGGGTTCAAGCACATCTTCATATTTTTGCCATGCCAATGCCATTTTTATGGCTTTTAAATTCATACAATGGTCCCCTAAGCCTTCATGCGAAGTTTCGTGGCAAGACGACCCGTTTTCTATTTTTCACAATTTTCAAAACTTTTTACGGTTTGGGATTTTTTAAAATTTTTTTAGAAAGAGTTTTGAACCCAAATTTGGTAGACCTGATCCTCGTATTTTTTTTTGGCAAGCACAAAACAATTCAGCTAGAAACTCGAAGTGGAGAAGATTTTGTGATCGTTTCAAAAAAGTGTCCCCATTTCAGACACTTTAATGGCTACTGGCAGCAAACCTATAAAATCTCAAATGCTCTTTAAAGGGGTGTGAGTTCTCGGGGCATGATGAGGGATAGGGGGCCAATATAAGGGCAAAGTACCAGCACCCATTGTACATCATATTCGCACACCCCCGGCCCCCCCAATCGTCGGAATCCCCAATGCCGCCAGTTAGGCTCTCTGACGATGCTCCAACGATGGTGCCCCGGGCAAAAAAAATGTGGTAGCATCACATGCTCGAGCCCAGAATGTGCACCATGGCTCAAAATCTTAAACTAGGAATGAAGTTCGTATGCTTAGACTTGGAATGAACTCCGTATACCTAAGCCAACCCATGAAATGAGCGTACGGGTGCTCAACCAGCCGGAGAGGCAGAATGCACAAGTTGGGGATCGGCCCGATCCTCCCCTCTGTCCTATCGATCCTACTACCATAACCTTTGGTCTGATCTGATCTTAGACTGGGAATGAACTCTGTATGCATAAGTCAACCCATGAAATGAGCATGTGGGCGCTGAACTGGCCAAAGAGGCATAACGCGCAAGCTGGGGATCGGCCCGATCCCCCTCTGCGTGCTACGGGTCCCTCTATCACAACCCTCGGTCCGGCTGGGGCTTAGACATGGAATGAACTCCCTATACCTAAGCCAACCCATGAAACGGACGTGCGGACGCTCAGCGGGTCGGAGAGGCAGAATACGGAAGCTAGGGATCGACCCGATCCCCCCCGCTTGCTGCCCATCCTGCTGTCGCAACCCTCGGTCTGGTCTGATCTTAGACGGGAATGAACTCTGTATGCTTAGACTGGGGATAAACTCCGTATGCCTAACTCAACCCATGAATCGAGCGTGTGGGCGTTCAGCCAGCCGGAGAGGCATAATGCGTAAGCCGAGGATTGACCCGGTCCCCCTCTGTGTGCTGCCGATCTCGCTACCACAACCCTCGGTCCTACTGGGGCTTAGACATGGAATGAGCTCCCTATGCCTGAGCCAACCCATGAAATGGGTGTACGGGCACTCAACCGATCGGAGAGGCAGAATTCGCAAGCCGAGGATCGGCCCGGTCCCCCCTGCGTGCTGCCGATCCTACTGTCACATCCCACAGTCTGGTTCGATCTTAGACTGGGAATGAACTCTGTATGCTTAGACTGGGGATGAACTCTGCATGCTTAGATTGGGGATGAACTCTATATGCCTAAGTCAACCCATGAAATGAGCGTGCGGGCATTCAGCAGGACAGAGAGGCTGACTGAAGAGGCATAATGCGTAAGTCGAGGATCAACTTAGTCCCCCTCTCTACGCTGCCAATCTCGCTGTCGGTCCTGCTGCCACAACCCTCGATCTGGTTGGGGCTTAGAAATGGAATAAACTCCGTATGCCTAAGCCAATCGACGAAATTGGCGTGCGGGTGCTCAGCCGATCGATGAAGCAGAATGCACAAGCCGGGGATCGGCCTAGTCCCCCCTACGAGCTATCGATCATGCTGTCGCATCCCTCGATCTGGTCTGATCCTGGACTGGGAATGAACTCTGTATGCTTAGACTGGGGATGAACTCTGTATGCCTAAGTCAACTTGCGAAACGAGCATGCGGGTGCTCAGCTGACCGGAGAGGCCGACCAAAGAGGCATAATGTGCAAGTCGGGATCAGCCTGATCCCCCTCTGCGTGCTGCAGATCCTGCTGTCGGTCCTGCTACCACAACCCTCGGTCCAGCTGGGGCTTAGACATGGAATGAACTCTGTATGCCTAAGCCAACCCACAAAACGAGCGTACGGGCACTTAGCCGGCCGGAGAGGTAAAATGCACAAACCGGGGATCAGCCCGGTCCCCCCTGCATGCTGTCGATCCTACTACTGATCCTACTACCGCAACCGTTACTTCGGTCTGATCTTGGACTGGGAATGAACTCCGTATGCTTAGACATGGAATGAACTCCGTATGCCTAAGCCAACCCACGAAATGAGAGTACGAGAGCTCAGCCTACCGGAGAGGCAGAATGCGTAAGCCAGGGACAGGCCCGATCCCCCCTACGTGTTGTCGATCCTGCTATCGTAACCCTCAATCCAATCTGATCTTAGACTAGAAATGAACTCCGTATGCCTAAGTCAACCCATGAAACGAGTGTGCGGGCATTGAGCCGGCCGAAAAGGTATAATACGCAAGCTGGGGATCGACCTGATCCCCCTCTGCGTGCTGCCAGTCCCGCTGCCACAACCCTCGGTCTGACTAGGGCTTAGACAAGGAATGAACTCTGTATGACTAAGCCAACCCATGAAACGGGCATGCAGGCGCTCAGCTGGCCGAAGCGGTAGAATGCGCAAGTCAGGGATTGGCCCGATCCCCACTGTGTACTGCCGATCCTGCTGCTACAACCCTCGATCCGGTCTGATCTTAGACTAGGAATGAACTCTATATGCTTAGACTGGGGATGAACTCCGTAAGCCTAAGTCAACCCACGAAATGAGTGTGCGGGCGCTTAGTCGACCAGAGAGGCAAGATGCGCCAGCCGGGGATCGAATGGGTGGTAGGTGGGTTCAAGCACATCCTCATATTTCTGCCATGCCAATGCCATTTTTATGGCTTTTAAATTCATACAATGGCCCCCTAAGCCTTCATGTGAAGTTTCATGGCAAGACGACCCGTTTTCTATTTTTCACAAATTTCAAAACTTTTTGCGGTTCAGGATTTTTTAAAATTTTTTTAGAAAGAGTTTTGTCCCCAAATTTGGCAAAGGTGATCCTTGTATTTTTTTTGGCATGCTCAAAAAAATTCAGCTAAAAAATGGAAGTGGAGAAGATTTTGTGACCGTTTGAAAAAAGTGTCCCCGTTTCAGACACTTTAATTACTACTGGCAGCAAACCTATAAACTCTCAAATGCTTTTTAAGGGGGTGTGAGTTCTCGAGGTTTGATGAGGGATAGGGGGCCAATATAAGGGCCAAATACCAGCACCCATCGCACATCATGTGCGCACACCCCCTGGCCCCCCCAATCATCGGAACCCCCAATGTCGTCGGTTAAGCTCTTCGGCAATGCTCTGGCGATGCTATGGTGATGGTGACTCGGGCAAAAAAAATGTGGCACCAGCACATGCTCGAGCCCAGCATGTGCACCGTGGCTCAAAATCCTAGACTGGGAATGAACTCCGTATGCCTAAATCCACCCACAAAATGAGCGTGCGGGGGTTCCACCAACCGGAGAGGCAGAATGCGCAAGCCGGGGATCGACCCGATCCCCCTGCGTGCTGTCGATCTTGCTACCATAATCCTCAGTCTTTCCCGATCTTAGACTTGGAATGAACTCTGTATGCATAAGTCAACCCACAAAACGAGCGTGTGAGTGCTGAGCTGGCTGAAGAGGCATAATGCGTAAGCCGGGGATCGGCCCGATCCCCCTCTGCATGCTTCCGGTCCCACTGCCACAACCCTCAGTTTGGTTGGGGCTTAGACATGGAATGAACGCCATATGCCTAAGCCAACCCACGAAACGGGCGTGCGGTCGCTTAGCCAACCGGAGAGGCAGAATGCGCAAGCCGGGGATCGACCCGATCCCCCCTACGTGCTGCTGATCCTGCTATCATAACCCTCGGTCTGGTCCAATCTTAGACTAGGAATGAACTCCGTATGCTAAGACTGGGGCTGAACTCCGTATGCCTAAGTCAACCCATGAAACGAGCATCCGGGAGCTCAGCCGATCGGAGAGGCATAATGCGCAAGCTGGGGATCAGCCCGGTCCCCCTTTGTGTGCTGTCGATCCTGCTGCTGGTTCTGCTGCCACAACTCTCAGTCCGACTGGGGCTTAGACATAGAATGAACTCCTTATGCGTAAGCCAGCCCACGAAATGAGTATGCGGGCCCTCAACCGACCGGAGAGGCAGAATGCGCAAGCCGAGGATCAGCCCGATCCCCCTTGTGTGCCATCGATCCTACTGTTGGTCCTGTAGCCATAACCCCCAATGCCGCCAGTTAGGCTCTCCGACAATGCTCCGGCGATGGTGCCCCAACCGAAAAAAATACGGCACCAGCACATGCCCTCGCCCAGCATGTGCACCGTGGCTCAAAATCTTAGACTGGGAATGAACTCCGTATGCCTAAGCCAAACCACGAAATGATCCTGCGGGCGCTCAGTCGGTCGGAGAGGTAGAATGTGCCAGTCGGGGATCGGCCCGGTCCCCCCTTGCGTGCTATCGATCTTGCTGCCGCAACCCTCGGTCTGGTCCAATCTTAGACTGGGAATGAACTCCGTATGCATAAGTCAACCCATGAAACGAGCGTGTGGGCGCTGAGCCAGTCGAAGAGCCATAATGTGTAAGCCTGGGATTAGCCCGATCCCCCTCTGTGTGCTGTCGGTCCCACTGCCGCAATCCTTGATCCGGCTGGGGCTTAGACAAGGAATGAACTCCCTATGCCTAAGCCAACCCACGAAACGAGCGTACGGGTACTTAGTCGACCGAAGAGGCAGAATGCGCAAGCCAGGGATTGACCCGATCCCACCAACGTGCTGCCGATCCTGCTGTTGCAACCCACGGTCTAGTCCGATCTTAGACTAGGAATGAACTCCACATGCTTAGACTGGGATAAACTCCGTATGCCTAAGTCAACCCATGAAACGAGCGTGCGGGCGCTCAACTGATCGAAAAAGCATAATGCACATGCCGGGGATCAACTCGATCCCCCTTTGCATACTGTTGATCCCGCTGCTGGTCCTACTACCACAACCCTCGGTTCAGTTAGGGCTTAGACATGGAATGAACTCTGTATGCCTAAGCCAACCCATGAAATTAGCGTACGGGCTCCCAGTCGGCCAAAGAAGCAGAATGTGCAAGTCAGGGATCAGCCCGATCCACCCTATGTGCTATCGATCCTCCTGCTAGTCCCGTTACCGTAACCCTCAATCCGGTCTGATCTTAGATTGGGAATGAACTCCGTATGCTTAGACATGGAATGAACTTGGTATGCCTAAGCCAACCCATGAAACGAGTGTGTGGGCGCACAGCCGATCGGAGAAGCAGAATGTGCAAGCCGGGGATCGGCCTGATACCCCTCTGTATGCTGCCGATCCCGTTGCCACAACCCTCAGTCCGGCTGGGGCTTAGACATGGAATTAACTTCGTATGCCTAAGCCAACCCACAAAACGAGCGTACGGGCTCTTAGCCAGTCGGAGAGGTAGAATGCGCAAGCCGGGGATCGGCCCGGTACCCCCTACGTGCTGTCGATCCTGCTGCTGGTCCTGTTGCCGTAACCCTCGATCTGATCTAATCTTAGATGAGGAATGAACTCCGTATGCTTAGACAAATGAACTCCGTATGCCTAAGCCAACCCATGAAACGAGCATACAGGCCCTTAGCCGGTCGAAGAGGCAAAATACGCAAGTCGGGGATTGACTCGATCCCTCATGCGTGCTGTCGATCCTACTACCACAACCCTCAGTTCGATCTGATCTTAGACTGGGAATGAACTCCATATGCATAAGTCAACCCATGAAACGAGCGCGCGGGCACTGAGCCGAATGAAGAGGCATAATGTGCAAATCGGGGATCGGCCCGGTCCCCCTCTGCATGCTGCTAGTTCGGCTGCCATAACCCTCAGTCCGGCTGGCGCCTAGACATGGAATGAACTCCCTATGCCTAAGCCAACCCATGAAACGAGCGTGCGGGCACTCAGTCGGCTGGAGAGGCAGAATGCGTAAGCCGAGGATCGGCCCAGTCCCCCTGCATGCCGTCGATCCAGCTGTTACAACCCTCGGTTCGATCCAATCTTAGACTGGGAATGAACTCTGTATGCTTAGATTGGGGATGAACTCCGTATGCCTAAGTCAACCCATGAAACAAGCGTGCGGGCACTCAGCCAGCCGGAGAGGCCGATCGTAGAAGCATAATGCGTAAATCGAGGATCAACCTAATCACCCTCTGCGTGGTGTCGATCCCATGTCGGTCCTGCTACCACAATGCTCAGTCCGACTGGGGTTTAGACATGGCTCCGTATGCCTAAGCCAACCCACGAAATGAACGTCTGGGAGCTCAGTCGGCCGGAGAGGTAGAATGCGCAAGCCGGGGATCGGCTCGGTCCCCCCTACCTGCTGTCGATCCTACTGCTAGTCTAACTATCGCAACCCTCGATCCGGTCCAATCTTAGACTGGGAATGAACTCCGTAGGCATAAACATGGAATGAACTCTGTATGCCTAAGCCAACCCATGAAATGAGCGTGCGGGCGCTCGATCGGCTGGAGAGGCATAATGCGTAAGCCGGGGATCAGCCCGATCCCTCTCTACGTACTGTCGATCCCGCTGCCAGTCCTGCTGCCACAACCCTCGACCTGGCTGGGGCTTAGACATGGAATGAACTCTGTATGCCTAAGCCAACCCACGAAACAAGCGTGCGGGTGCTCAGCAAGCCGAAGAGGCAAAATGCGTAAGTCAAGAATTGGTTGGTCCCCCCTGCATGCTGTCGATCTTGCTACTGGTCCCGCTGCCACAACCCTCGGTCTGGTCTGATCTTAGACTGGGAATGAACTCCGCATGCTTAGACATCAAATGAACTCCGTATGCCTAAGCCAACCCACGAAACGAGCGTGCGGGCACTCAGCCGACTGGAGAGGTAGAATGCATAAGCCGGGGATCGACCCGGTCCCCCCTGCATGCTGTCGATCCTACTTTTGCAACCCTCGGTCTAATCCGATCTTAAACTGGGAATGAACTTCGTATGCCTAAGTCAACCCATGAAATGAGCGTACGGGCGCTGAGCCGATCGGAGAGGCATAATGCGCAAGCTGGGGATCGGCCTAGTCCCCCTCTGCTTGCTGTCGGTTCGGCCCAGATCGGGGATCGAACGGGTGGTAGGTACATTCAAGCACATCTTTATATTTCTCTCATGCCAATGCCATTTTTATGGCTTGTAAATTCATACAATGGTCCCCTAAGCCTTCATGTGAAGTTTTGTGCCAAGACGACCCGTTTTCTATTTTTCAAGATTTTCAAAACATTTTGTGGTTAGGGATTTTTTAAAATTTTTTTAGAAAGATTTTTGTCCCCAAATTTGGTAGAGTTGATCCTTGTATTTTTTATGGCATGCACAAAAAAATTCAGCTAAAAACTCGAAGTGGAGAAGATTTTGTGACCGTTTCAAAAAAGTATCCCCATTTCAGACACTTTAATGGCTACTGGCAGCAAACCTATAAAATCTCAATTGCAATTTAAGGGGGGTGTGAGTTCTTAAGGTTTTATGAGGAATAGGGGGCCAATATAAGGGCCAAGGACCAGTACCTATCGTAGATCATGCGTGCACACCCCCTGCCCCCCAATCGTCGGAACCCCCAATGCCATCGGCTAGGCTCTCCGATGATGCTCCGGTGATGGTGCCCCAGGCAAAAAAAATGCAGCACCAGCACATGCCTGAGCCAAGTATGTGCACCATGGCTCAAAATCTTAGACTGGGAATGAACTCCGTATGCCTAAGCCAACCCACGAAATGAGCGTGCGGGCGCTCAACCGATCGGAGAGGAAGAATGCGAAAGTCGGGCATTGGCCCAGTTCCCCATGCGTGCTGTCGATCCTGTTGCCGCAACCCTCGGTCCGATCTGATCTTAGACTGGGAATGAACTCCGTATGCATAAGTCAACCCACAAAACAAGCGTACGGATGTTGAACCGACCGAAAAGGCATAATGCGTAAACCAGGAATTGGCTCGGTACCCCTCTGCGTGCTGTCGGTCCCGCTGCCACAACCCTCGGTCCGACTGGGGCTTAGACAAGGAATGAACTCCCTATGCCTAAGCCAACCCACGGAATGGGTGTGCGGGCACTCAGCTGGCCGAAGAGGTAGAATGAGCCAGCCGGGCATCGGTCCGATCCCCCATGCGTGCTGTCGATCCTGCTGCCGCAACCCTCGGTCCAGTTCGATCTTAAACTGGGAGTGATCTCCATATGCTTAGACTGGGGATGAACTCTGTATGCCTAAGTCAACCCACGAAATGAGTGTACGGGTGCTCAGTCGGCCAGAGAGGCCGATCGAAGAGGCATAATCGCAAGCCGGGGATCAACCAGTCCCCCTCTACGTGCTATCGATCTCGTTGCCGGTCCTGCTACCATAACCCTCTGTCCGGTTGGGGTTTAGCCATGGAATAAACTCCGTATGCCTAAGCCAACCCATGAAACGAGTGTACGGGCTCTCAGCCGGCCGGAAAGGCAGAATACGTAAGCTGGGGACTGGCCCGGTCCCCTCCTACGTACTTCGGTCCTGCTACCACAACCCTCAGTCTGGTTTGATCTTAGACTAGGAATGAACTTCGTATGCTTAGACATGGAATGAACTCCGTACGCCTAAGCCAACCCACGAAACGAAAGTGCGGGCACTCAGCTGGCCGAAGAGGCAGAATGCGCCAGTCGGGGTCGGCCCGGTCCCCCCTACGTGCTGTCGATCCTGCTGCTGCAACCCTCGGTCCAGTCCGATCTTAGACTGGGAGTGATCTTCATATGCTTAGACTGGGGATGAACTTTGTATGCCTAAGTCAACCCACGAAACGAGCGTACGGGCGCTCAGTCGGCCAGAGAGGCCAGCCGAAGAGGCATAATCATAAGCCGGGGATCAGCCAGTCCCCCTCTGTGTGCTACCGATCTCGCTGTCGGTGCTGCTGCCACAAACCTTGGTCCGGCTGGGGCTTAGCCATGGAATGAACTCTGTATGCCTAAGCCAACGCACAAAACGAGCGTACGGGCGCTCAGCTAGCCGAAGAGGCAGAATGCTCAAGTCGGGGATCGACCCGATCCCCTCGTGTGTGCTATTGATCCTACTACCATAACCCTTGATCCAATTGGATCTTAGACTGGGAATGAACTCCATATGCCTAAGTCAACCCACAAAACGAGTGTACGGGCGCTGAGCCGGCCAGAGAGGCATAATGCACAAGTCGGGGATCGGTTCGGTCCTCCTCTGCGTGCTGTCGGTCCCGCTGCCACAACCCTCGATTTGGCTGGGGCTTAGACACGAAATGAACTCCCTATGCCTAAGCCAAGCCACGAAACAGGCGTGCGGGCGCTCAACCAGTCGGATAAGCAGAATGCATAAGCTAGGGATCGGCCCGATCCCCTCCTGCGTGCTATCGATCCTGTTGCTGGTCCTGTTATCGCAACCCTTGGTTTGATCCTATCTTAGACTGGGAATGACCTTCGTATGCTTAGACATGGAATGAACTCCATATGCCTAAGCCAACTCATGAAATGAACGTGTAGGCACTCAGTCAACCGGAGAGGCAGAATGCTCAAATCGGGGCCGACCCGATCCCCCTCTGTGTGCTATCGATCCTGGTGCTACAACCCTTGGTCCGATCCGATCTTAGACTGGGAATGAACTCCGTATGCCGAAGTTAACCCACAAAACTAGCGTTCAGGCGCTGAGCCGACAGGAGAGGCATAATGCGAAAGCCAAGGATCAGTCCGATCCCCCTCTGCGTGCTGTCGGTCCCGCTGCCACAACCCTCAATCCGGTTGGGGCTTAGACATGGAATGAACTCGTTATGCCTAAGCAAATCCATGAAACGGGTATACGAGCGCTCAGCCAACCGGAGAGGCAAAATGCGCAAGCCAGGGATCAGCTCAGTCCCCCCTGCGTGCTGCTGATCCAGCTATCGCAACCTTCAGTCTGGTCTGATCTTAGACTAGGAATAAACTCCGTATGCTTAGACTGCGGATGAACTCCATATGCCTAAGTCAACCCAAGAAACAACCTTTCGGGTGCTCAACTGGCCGGAGAGGCCGGCCGGAGAGGCATAATGTGCAAGCCAGGGATCAACCCGATCCCTCTCTGCGTGCTGCCGATCCCGCTGTCGGTTTTGCTACCACAACGCTCGGTCCGACTGGGGCTTAGACATGGAATGAAGTCCGTATGCCTAAGCCAACCCATCGCACATCATGTCTGCACACCCCCTCGGCCCCCCCAAACATCGGAACCCCCAATGCCACCGGTTAGGCTCTCCGGTGATGCTCCAGCGATGCTCCGATGATGGTGCCCCGAGTGAAAAAAATGCGGCACCAGCACATGTCCGAGCCCAGCATGTGCACCGTGGCTCAAACTCTTAGACTGGGAATGAACTCTGTATGCTTAGACCTGGAATGAACTCCGTCTGCCTAAGCCAACCCATGAAACGAGCGTATGGGCGCTTAGCCGGCTGGAGAGGTAGAATGTGCAAGCTAGGGATCAACCCGGTCCCCCTCTGTGTGCTACCAGTCCCACTGCTACAACCCTCTATCCGGCTGGGGCTTAGACATGGAATGAACTCCTTATGCCTAAGCAACCCACGAAACGGGCGTGCGGGCACTCAACCGACCGGAGAGGCAGAATCCGTAAGTCGTTAAACGGTCTGGTCCCCACTGCGTGCTGTCGATCCTGTTGCCGCAACCCTTGGTCTAGTTCGATCTTAGACTGGGAATGAACTCCGTATTCTTAGACTGGGGATGAACTCCGTATGCCTAAGTCAACCCATGGAACGAGCGTGTGGGCACTCAACCGGCTGGAGAGGTAGAATGCACAAGCCAGGGATTGACCTGGTCCCCCCTGTGTGCTGTCGATCCTGCTGCCACAAGCCTCGACCCGATCTGATCTTGGACTGGGAATGAACTCCGGTGGCTTAGACATGGAATAAAGTCAATATGCCTAAGCCAACCCACGGAATGAGCGTGCGGGTGCTCAACCGGCCCCCCCAACCGTCGGAACCCCCAATGGTACCCTAGGTAAAAAAAATGTGACACCAGCACATGCTCGAGCCCAGCATGTTCATCGTGGCTCAAACTCTTAGACTGGGAATGAGCTTCATATGCTTAGAAATGGAATGAACTCCATATGCCTAAGCCAACCCAGGAAACGAGCGTACGGGCACTCAGCCAGTCGGAGACATAGAATGCGCAAGTCAGGGATCAGCCCGGTCCCCCTCTGCATGCTGCCAATCTCGCTGCCACAACCCTCGATTCGGATGGCGCTTAGTCATGGAATGAACTCCCTATGCCTAAGCCAACCCACGAAACGGGCGTGCGGGCACTCATCCCGCCAAAAGGGCAGAATGCGCAAGCGGGGGATTGGCTCGATCCCCCATGCGTGCTGTCGATCCTCCGCCACAACCCTCGGTCCGATTCAATCTTAGACTGGGAATGAACTCCGTATGCTTAGACTGGGAATGAACTTCGTATGCCTAAGTCAACCCATGAAACGAGCATGCAGGCTCTCAGTCGGTCGGAGAGGCCGGTCGGAGAGGCAGAATAAGGAAGCCAGGGATCAACCCAATCCTTCTTACGTGCTACCGATCATGCTGCTGGTCCTACTGCCGTAAACCTTGGTCTGGTCCGATCTTAGACTGGGAATGAACTCTGTATGCTTAGACATGGAATGAACTCCGTATGCCTAAGCCAACTTATGAAACGAGCGTGCGGGCACTCAGTTAGCCGGAGTGGTAGAATACGCAAGCTGTGGATCGGTCGGTCCCCACCTGCGTGCTATTAATCCTATTGCTGGTCCTGCTGCCACAACCCTCGGTCCGGTCTGATCTTAGACTAGGAATGAACTCTTTATGCTTAGACATGGAATGAACTCCGTATGCCTAAGCCAATCCATGAAATGAGCGTGCGGGTGCTGAGCCAGTCGAAGAGGCATAATGCGTAAGTCGGGGATCGGTTCGGTCCCCCTCTGTGTGTTGCTAGTCCCGCTGCCACAACCCTTGATCCGGCTGGGGCTTAGACATGGAATGAACTCCCTATGCCTAAGCCAACCCACGAAACGGGCGTGTGGGTGCTCAATCGACCGGAGAGGCAAAATGCACAAGCTAAGGATTGGCCTGGTCCCCTCTGTGTGTTGTCGATCTTGCTACCGCAACCCTTGGTCTAGTCTGATCTTAAAATGGGAATGAATTCCGTATGCTTAGACTGGGGATGAACTCTGTATGCCTAAGTGAACCCACGAAATGAGTGTGCGGGTGCTTAGCAGACTGAAAAGGTAGAATGCGTAAGCCGAGGATCAACCCGATCCCCCTCTGCGTGCTATCGATCCTACAGCTAGTCTTGCTGCCGTAATCCTCGATCCGGTCTGATCTTAGACTGGGAATGAACTCCGTATGCTTAGACATGGAATGAACTTCGTATGCCTAAGCCAACCCATGAAACGAGCGTACGGGAGCTCAACCGATCAGAGAGGTAGAATAGCAAGTCGAGGATCGGCCCGATCCCACCCTTTGTGCTATCGATCCTACTACCGCAACCCTCGGTCCAGTCCGATCATAGACTAGGAATGAACTCCGTAAGCCTAAGTCAACCCAAGAAATGAGCGTATGGGTGCTGAGCTGATCGGAGAGAAATAATGCACAAGTCAAGGATCGACTTGGTCCCCTCTGCGTGCTGCCAGTCCCCCTGCCACAACCCTCGATTCGACTGGGGCTTAGACATGGAATGAACTCCCTATGCCTAAGCCAACCCATAAAACGGGTGTGCAGGCACTCAGCTGGTCGAAGAGGCAGAATGTGCAAGTCGGGGATCGACCCGGTCCCCCTGCATGCTTCCTATCCTGTTACCGTAACCCTTGGTCTGATCCGATCTTAGACTAGGAATGAACTCCGTATGCATAGACATAGAATGAACTTTGTGTGCCTAAGCCAACCCATGAAACGAGCGTGCGGGCGCTCAGCCGGCCAAAGAGGCAGAATGGGCAAGCCAGAGACCGACCTGGTCCCTTCCTGCGTGCTGTCGATCCTACTGCCGTAACCCTCAGTCTGGTCTGATTTGATCTTAGATTGGGAATTAACTTCGTATGCCTAAGTCAACCCACGAAATGAGCGTGCGGGTGCTCAGCTGACCAAAGAGGTAGGATATGAACGCCGTATGCTTAGACATGGAATGAACTCCATATGCCTAAGCCAACCCATGAAACGAGCGTGCAGGCACTGAGTCGGCCGGAGAGGCATAATGCACAAGTCGAGGATCGGTTCGGTCCCTCTCTACGTGCTGCCGGTCTCGCTGCCACAACCCTCGGTCCAGCTAGGGCTTAGACATGGAATGAACTCCCTATGCCTAAGCCAACCCATGAAACATGTGTGCGGGCGATCAACTGACTGGAGAGGCAGAATGCGTAAGTCGGGGATCGGCCCGATCCCCCCTGCGTGCTGCCGATCTTGTTGCCACAACCCTCGGTCCGGTCTGATCTTAGATTGGGAATGAACTTCGTATGCTTACACTGGGGATGAACTCCGTATGCCTAAGTCAACCCACGAAATGAGCGTGCGTGCGCTCAGCCGACCAGAGAGGCAGGATGCGCAAGACAGAGATCGAACGGGTGGTAGGTGGGTTCAAGCACATCTTCATATTTCTACCATGCCAATGCCATTTTAATGGCTTTGTAAATTCATACAATGGTCCCCTAAGCCTTCATGTGAAGTTTCATGGCAAGACGATCCGTTTTCTATTTTTCACGATTTTTGAAACTTTTTACGGTTCGGGATTTTTTAAAAAGTTTTTAGAAAACGTGCGGGCACTTAGCCGACTGGAGAAGCAGAATGCTTAAGTTGAAGATCGACCCAGTCCCACCCTGTGTGCTATCGATCCTGTTGTCGCAACCCTCGGTCCGATCCGATCTTGGACTAGGAATGAACTTCGTATGCCTAAGCCAACCCACGAAACGAGCGTGCAGGCACTGAGTCGGCCGGAGAGGCATAATGCACAAGTCAAGGATCGGTTCGGTCCCTCTCTACGTGCTGCCGGTCTCGCTACCACAACCCTCAGTCCAGCTAGGGCTTAGACATGGAATGAACTCCCTATGCCTAAGCCAACCTACGAAACGGGCATGCGAGCGCTCAGTCGGCTGGATAGGCATAATGCGCAAGCCGGGGATCCATTCGGTCCCCCTCTATGTGCTGCCGATCCCACTGCCGGTCCTGCTGCCACAACCCTCGGTCTAGCTAGGGCTTAGATATGAAATGAACTCTGTATGCCTAAGCCAACCCATGAAACAAGCATGCGCGTGCTCAGTCAGCCAGAGAGGCATAATGCGCAAACCGGGGATCGGCCCGATCCCCCTCTGCATGCTGCTGTACCCGAGGCCACAACCCTTGGTCCGACTGGGGCTTAAACATTGAATGAACTCCCTATGCCTAAGCCAACCCATAAAACGGACGTGCAGGCGCTCAGCCAACCGGAGAGGTAGAATGCGCAAGCCAGGGATCAGCTTGGTCCCCCCTGCATGCTGTCGATCCTGCTACCGCAACCCTCGGTCCGATTCGATCTTAGATTGGGAATGAACTCCATTTGCTTAGATTAGGGATGAACACCATATGCCTAAGTCGACCCATGAAACTAGCGAACGGGCGCTCAGCAGACCAGAGAGGCAAGATGCGCAAATCGAGGATCGAACGGGTGGTAGGTGCGTTCAAGCACATCTTGATATTTCTACTATGCCAATGCCATCTTTATGGCTTGTAAATTCATACAATGGTCCCCTGAGCCTTCATGTGAAGTTTCGTGGCAAGCTGAACCATTTTCTATTTTTCACGATTTTTGAAACTTTTTCCAATTCAGGATTTTGTAACATTTTTTTAGATAGAGTTTTGTCCCCAAATTTGGTAGAGGTGATCCTTGTATTTTTTTTTGCATGCATAAAAAAATTCAACTAAAAACTCGAAATGGAGAAGATTTTGTGACCGTTTGAAAAAAGTGTCCCCATTCCAGACACTTTAATGGCTACTGGTAGCAAACATATAAAATCTCAAATGCTCTTTAAGGGGGTGTGAGTTCTTGAGGTTTGATGAGGGATAGGGGGCCAATATAAGGGCCAAGTACCAGTACCCATCGCACATCATGTATGCACACCCCCTCGACCACCCCAATCGCCGGAACCCCCAATCGTCGTATGCTTAGACAAGGAATGAACATCGTATCCCTAAGCCAACCCATGAAATGAGCATACGAGCGCTCAGCCAGCTGGAGAGGCAGAATGTGCAAGCCGGGGATCAGTTCGGTCCCCCTGCGTGCTGTCGATCCTACTGTCGCAACCTTCGGTCCGGCTGGGGTATAGACATGGAATGAACTTCCTATTCCTCAGCCAACCCACGAAACGGGTGTGCAGGCGCTCAACAGGCCGGAGAGGCAAAATGCGCAAGCTGAGGATCAGCCCAATCCCCCCTGCGTGTTATCGATCCTGCTATTGCAGCCATCGGTCTAGTTCGATCTTAGACTGGGAATGAACTCCGTATGCTTAGACTGGGGATGAACTCTGTATGCTTAAGTCGACCCATGAAATGAGCGTGCGGCCGCTCAGTCGACCAGTGAGGCCAACCGGAGAGGCATAATGTGCAAGTCGAGGATTAGCCTAGTCCTCCTCTCCGTGCTATCGATCCCGCAGCCGGTCCTGTTGCCCCAACCCTCAGTCCAACTGGGGCTTAGACATGCAATAAACTCCGTATGCCTAAGTCAACCCACAAAATGAGCATGTGGGTGTTCAGCTGGTCGAAGAGGTAGAATGCGTAAGCCAGGGATCAGCCCGATCCCCCCTACGTGCTGTCGATCCTGCTGCAGCAACCTTCGATTTGGTGTGATCTTAGACTGGGAATGAACTCCGTATGCCTAAGTCAAGCCATGAAACCAGCGTGCGGGTGCTGAGCCGGTCGAAGAGGCATAATGCGCAAGCCGGGGATCGGCCTGGTCCCCCTCTACGTGCTACCGATCCTACTGTCGTAACCCTCTATTCGACCTGATCTTAGACTGGGAATGAACTCCGTATGCTTAGACTGGGGATGAACTCCGTAGGCCTAAGTCAACCCATGAAATGAGCGTACGGGTGCTCAACGGATCGGAGAGGCAGAATGCACAAGCTAGGGATCGACCCGGTTCCCCTCTGCGTGTTGCCGATCCCACTGCCACAACCCTCGGTCTGGCTGGGGCTTAGACATGGAATGAACTCCCTATGCCAACCTACAAAACAGGCGTGCGGGCATTCAACCGGCCGGAGAGAAAGAATGCGTAAGTCGGGGATCGGCCAGATCCCCCTTGCGTGCTGCTGATCCTATTGTCGTAACCCTCAATTCGATCTGATCTTAGACTGGTGATGAACTCCGTATGCCTAAGTCAATCCATGAAACGAGCGTACGGATGCTTAGTCGATCGGAGAGGCAGAATGCGCAAGCCGGGGATCGACCCGGTCCCCCTGCGTGCTGTCGATCTTGCTACCACAACCCTCGGTCTGGTCTAATCTTAGACTAGGAATGAACTTTATATGCTTAGACTGGGTATGAACTCCGTATACCTAAATCAACCCACAAAACAAGCGTGCGGACGCTCAGTCGGCTAGAGAGGCAAGATGCGCAAGCCGCAGATCGAATGGTGGTAGGTGGGTTCAAGCACATCTTCATATTTCTGCCATGCCAATGCCATTTTTATGGCTTGTAAATTCATACAATGGTCCCCTAAGCCTTCACGAGAAGTTTCATGGCAAGACGACCCGTTTTCTATTTTTCATGATTTTTGAAACTTTTTACGCAAGCTAGGGATCGGCCCGATCCCCCCTGCGTGCTGCCGATCCTGCTGTCGCAACCCTCGCTCTGGTCTGATCTTAGACTGGGAATGAACTCTATATGCTTAGACTGGGGATGAACTCTGTATGCCTAAGTCAACCCATGAAACGAGCGTGCGGGCGCTCAGCCGACCGGAGTGGCCAATCGGAAAGGCCGATCGAAGAGGCATAATACGCAAGTCGAGGATTAGCCTGGTCCCCCTCTACGTGCTATCGATCCCACTGCTGGTCTTGCTACCACAACCCTCGATCCGGCTAGGGCTTAGACATGGAATGAACTCCGTATGCCTAAGCCAACCCACGAAATGAGCGTGCGGGCGCTCAGCCAACTGGAGAGGCAGAATACGCAAGCAGTGGACCGGCCCGATCCCTCCTGCGTGCTGTCAATCCTACTGATGCAACCCTCTGTCTGGTCTGATCTTAGACTAGGAATGAACTTCGTATCCCTAAGTCAACCTACGAAATGAGTGTGCGGGCGCTGAGCCAGTCGGAGAGGCATAATACGCAAGTCGGGGATTGGCTCGATCCCCCTCTGCGTGCTGCCGATCCCACTACCACAACCCTCGGTCTGACTTGGGCTTAGACTTGGAATGAACTCCCTATGCCTAAGCCAACCCATGAAACGGGCATGCAGGCGCTCAGCCGGCCAGAGTGGCAGAATACGCAAGTCGGGGAATGGCCCGGTACCCCTGCATGCTGTCAATCCTACTGTCGCAACCCTCGGTC
Source organism: Durio zibethinus (assembly GCF_002303985.1). Next base: position 34,084,935 of record NW_019167826.1, on the reverse strand, counting down.
TGGTTCAATCTTAGACTAGGAATGAACTCCGTATGCTTAGACTGGGGATTACCTCCATATGTCTAAGTCAACCCACGAGACGAGCGTGTGGATGCTCAGCCGACCAGAGAGGCAGGATGTGCAAGCTAGAGATCGAACGGATGGTAGGTGGGTTCAAGCACATCTTCATATTTCTGCCATGCCAATGCCATTTTTATGGCTTGTAAATTCATACAATGGTCCCCTACACCTTCATGTGAAGTTTCGTGGCAAGACGACACGCTTTCTATTTTTCACGATTTTGTAAACTTTTTACGGTTCGGGATTTCTTAAAATTTGTTTAGAAAGAGTTTTGTCCCCAAATTTGGTAGAGGTGATCCTTGTATTTTTGTTGGCAAGCATAAAAAAATTCAGCAAAAAACTCGAAGTGGAGAGGATTTTGTGACCGTTTGAAAAAAGTGTCCCCATTTCAGACACTTTAATGGCTACTGGCAGCAAACCTATAAAATCTCAAATACTCTTTAAGGGGGTGTTAGTTCTCAAGGTTTGATGAGGGATAGGGGGCCACTATTAGGGCCAAGTACCAGCACCCATCGCACATTATGTGCGCACACCCCCTGGCCCCTCCAATCACTGGAACCCCCAATCCCGTAGATTAGCCTCTCCGGTGATGCTCCGATGATGGAGCCCCGGGCGAAAAAAATGAAGCACTAGTACATGCCCGAGCCCAGCATGTGCACCGTGGCTCAAACTCTTAGACTGGGAATGAACTCCATATGCTTAGACATGGAATAAACTCCGTATGCCTAAGCCAACCCATTAAACAACCGCGCGGGCGTTCAGCCGGTCGGAGAGGCAGAATACACAAGCTGGGGATTGGCCCGGTCCCCCTCTACATGCTATCGGTCTCGCTGCCACAACCCCCAGTCTGGTTGGGGCTTAGACATGGAATGAACTCCCTATGCCTAAGCCAACCCACGAAACGGGCGTGCGGGTGCTCAGCAGGCCGTTAAGGTAGAATGCCCAAGTCGGGGATCGACCCGGTCCCCGCTGCATGCTGTCGATCCTGCTATCACAACCCTCGGTCTGGTCCAATCTCAGACTGGAAATGAACTCCATATGCATAAGTCAACCCACGAAACGAGCGTGCGGGGCTGAACCGATCGAAGAGGCATAATGCGTAAGCCGGGGATTGACCCGGTCCCAATCTGCGTGCTGTCAGACCTGCTGCCACAACCCTCAGTCCGACTGGGGCTTAGACATGGAATGAACTCCCTATGCCTAAGCCAACCCATGAAATGGGCATACGGGTGCTCAGCCGGCCGGAGAGGTAGAATACGTAAGACGGGAATGAACTCCGTATGCTTAGATTGGGGATAAACTCCGTATGCCTAAGTCAACACATGAAACGAGCGTGCGGGCGCTTAGTCAATCGGAGAGGCTGGTCAGAGAGGCATAACGCGCAAGTTGGGGATCAGCCCGGTCCCCCTCTGTGTGTTGTCGATATCGCTACCGGTCCTACAACCACAACCCTCCGTATGCTTGGGGCTTAGACATGGAATGAACTCCATATGCCTAAGCTAACCCATGAAACGAGTGTACGGGTGCTCAGTCGATCGGAGAGGTAGAATGCACAAGCCGAGGATTGGCCCCATCCCCCTGTGTGCTGTCGATCCTGCTACCGCAACCCTCGGTCCAGTCCAATCTCAGACTGGGAATGAACTCCGTATGCATAAGTCAACCCACAAAATGAGTGTACGGGCGCTGAGCTAACCGAAGAGGCATACTGCACAAGCTGGGGATTGGCCCGGTCCCCCTCTGTGTACTGCCGGACTCGCTGCCATAACCCTCAGTCCGGTTGGGGCTTAGACATGGAATGAACTCCCTATGCCTAAGCCAACCCATGAAACGGGCATACGGGCGCTCAGTCGATCGGAGAGTCCGTATGCTTAGACGGGAATGAACTCCGTATGCTTAGACTGGGGATGAACTCCGTATGCCTAAGTCATCCCACAAAACGAGCATGCGAGCACTCAGTCAATCAGAGAGGCCGATCGAAGAGGCATAATGCGCAAGCTGGGGATCAGCCCGATCCTCCTCTTTGTGCTGTCGATATCGCTACCGGTCCTACAACCACAACCCTTTGTCCGACTGGGGCTTAGACATGGAATGAACTCCGTATGCCTAAGCCAACCCATGAAATGAGTGTACGGGCGCTCAGCTGGCCGAAGAGGTAGAATGCACAAGCCGAGTATTGGCCCAGTCCCCCCTACGTGCTACCGATCCTGCTGCTAGTCTTGCTACCGCAACCCTCAGTCCGATCTGATCTTAGACTGGGAATGAACTCCGTATGCTTAGACATGGAATGAACTCCGTATGCCTAAGCCAATCCACGAAAAGAGCATGTGAGCGCTCAGTCGATCAGAGAGGTAGAATACGTAAGCCAGGGATTGGCCCAATCCCCCTAGCATGCTGTCGATCTTGCTGCGTTAACCCACGAAAGGAGCGTGCGGGCGCTGAGCCGATCGGAGAGGCATAATGTGCAAGCTAGGGATCGGCCCGATCCCCCTCTGCGTGCTGCCGGTCTCACTGCGACAACTTTCGGTCCGGTTGGCGCTTAGACATGGAATGAACTCCCTATGCCTAAGCCAACCCATGAAATCAGCTTGTGGGCACTCAGTTGGCCAGAGAGGCAGAATGCGTAAGATGGGGATCGACCTGGTCCCCACTGCGTGCTACTGATCCTGCTAGCGCAACCTTCGATCCGGTCTGAATTTAGACTGGGAATGAACACCGTATGCTTAGATTGGGATGAACTCTGTATGCCTAAGTCAACCCACGAAATAAGCGTGTGAGTGCTCAGCTGGTCGGAGAGGCATAATGCGCAAGCCGAGGATCAGCCCGATCCCCCTCTGTGTGCTGTCGATCCCACTGTTGGTCCTGCTGCGACAACCCTCAATCCGACTGGGGCTTAGACATGGATAGAACTCTGTATGCCTAAGCCAACCCACGAAATGAGCATGCAGGCGCTCAGTCGACCGGAGAGGCAGAATGCATAAGTCGGGGATCGGCCCGGTCCCCCTCTGCTTGCTGCCAATCCTGATGCTGGCCCTGCTACCGCAACCTTCGCTCCAGTCCGATCTTAGACTGGGAATGAACTCCGTATGCTTAGACGTGGAATGAACTCCATATGCCTAAGCCAACCCACGAAATGAGCGTGCGGGCACTCAGCCGGTCGAAGAGGTAGAATGCACAAGTCGGGGATCGGCCCAGTCCCCCCTGCGTGCTATCATCCTACTGCCGCAACACTCGGTCCAGTCCGATCTTACACTAGGAATGAACTTCGCATGCCTAAGTCAACCCACGAAATGAGCGTGCGGGCGTTGAGTCAGCCGAAAAGGCATAATGAGCAAGCCAGGGATCGGCCCGATTCCCTTCTGCGTGCTGTCGGTCTCACTGCCACACCCTCGGTCCGGCTGGGGCTTAGACATGGAATGAACTCCCTATGCCTAAGCCAACCCACGAAACGGGCGTGCGGGTGCTCAATCGACCAGAGAGGCAGAATGTGCAAGCTGGGGATCGACTCGATCCCCCCTGAATGCTGTCGATCCTACTACCGCAACCCTTTGTCTGATCCGATCTTAGACTGGGAGTGAACTCCATATGTTTAGACTGGGAGTGAACTCCGTATGCCTAAGTCAACCCACGAAACGTGCGTGCGGGCGCTCAGCTGACCAGAGAGGCAGGATGCGTAAGCCAGGGATCGAATGGGTGGTAGGTGGGTTCAAGCACATCTTTATATTTCTGCGGTGCCAATGCCATTTTTATGGCTTGTAAATTGATACAATGGTCCCTAAGCCTTCATGTGAAGTTTCATGGCAAGGCGACCGGTTTTCTATTTTTCATGATTTTTGAAACTTTTTGCGGTTTGGGATTTTTTATAATTTTTTTAGAAAGATTTTTGTCCCCAAATTTGGTAGAGGTGATCCTTGTATTTTTGTTGGCATGCATAAAAAAATTCAGCTAAAAAATCAAAGTGGAGAGGATTTTGCAACCATTTGAAAAAAGTGTCGCCATTTCAGATACTTTAATGGCTACTGGCAGCAAACCCATAAAATCTCAAATGCTCTTTAAAGGGGTGTGAGTTCTCAAGGTTTGATGAGGGATAGGGGGCCAATATAAGGGCCAAGTACCAGCACCCATTGCACATCATGTGCGCACACCCCCCGCCCCCCAATCGTCGGAACCCCCAATGCCGCCAGTTAGGCTCTTCGGTGATGCTTCAGCGATGGTGCCCCGAGCAAAAAAAATGTGGCACCAGCACATGCCCGAGCCCAGCATGTGCACCGTGGCTCAAAATATTAGACTGGGAATGAACTCCATATGCATAAGTCAACCCACGAAACGAGCGTGCGAGTGCTGAGCCAGCCGAAGAGGTATAATGTGCAAGTCGGGGATCGGCCCGATCCCCCTCTACGTGCTGCCGATCCCACTACCACAGCCCGCAGTTCGGCTGGGGCTTAGACATGGAATGAACACCCTATGCCTAAACCAAACCATGAAACAAGCGTACGGGCGCTCAGCCGACTAAAGAGGCAGAATTCGTAAGCCGGGGATCAGCCCAATCCCCCCTTACGTGCTGTCGATCCTGCTATTGGTCCTGCTATCGCAACCCTTGGTCAGGTCTGATCTTAGACTAGGAATGAACTCCGTATGCTTAGATATGGAATGAACTTCGTATGGCTAAGCCAACCCACGAAACGAGCGTGCGGGCGCTCAGCCAACCGAAGAGGTAGAAGTCATAAGCCGAGTATCGACCCGGTCCCCCCTACGTGCTGTCAATCCTGCTGTCGTAACCCTTGGTCCAGTCCGATCTTAGGCTGGGAATGAACTCGTATGCCTAAGTCAACCCACAAAATGAGCGTGCGGGCACTGAGCCGGCCGAATAGGCATAATGCGCAAGCCGAGGATCGACCCGGTCCTCCTCTATGTGCTATCGATCCCATTACCACAACCCTCGATCCAGCTGGGGCTTAGACATGAAATGAACTCCCTATGCTTAAGCCAACCCACGAAACGGGCATGCAAGCGCCCAGCCGGTCGGAGAGACAAAATGCAGAAGCTGGGGATCAACTCGGTCCCCCCTACGTGCTGTCGATCCTCCTACCGCAACCCTTGATCCGGTTTGATCTTAGACTGGGAATGAACTCCGTATGCTTAGACTGGGGATGAACTCCGTATGCCTAAGTCAACCCACGAAACGAGCGTTCGGGCACTCAGCCGATCAGAGAGGCATAATGCGTAAGCTGGAGATTAGCCCGGTCTCTCTCTATGTGCTATCGATCTCGCTGCCGGTCCTACTGCCACAACCCTCGGTTCGACTAGGGCTTAGACATGGAATGAACTCCGTATACCTAAGCCAACCCATGAAATGAGCGTGCGGGCGCTCAGTCGGCCGAAGAGGTAGAATGTGTAAGCTAAGGATCGGCCCGGTCCCCCCCCTGCGTGCTACTGATCCTGCTGCTGGTATTGCTGTCACAACCCTCGGTCCGATCTGATCTTAGACTGGGAATGAACTCCGTATGCTTAGACATGGAATAAACTCCGTATGCCTAAGCCAACCCACGAAATGAGCATACGAGCGCTCAGCCGACCGAAGAGGCAGAATGCGCAAGCTAGAGATTGGCCCGGTCCCCCATGCGTACTGTCGATCCTGCTATCGCAACCCTCGGTCTGATCTGATCTTAGACTAGGAATGAACTCTGTATGCCTATGTCAACCCACGAAAGGAGCGTGCGAGCGGTGAGCCAGCCAGAGAGGCATAATGCGTAAGCCGGGGATTAGCCCAGTCCCCCTCTGCGTGCTGCCAGTCCTGCTGCCACAACCCTCAGTCCAGCTGGGGCTTAGACATGAAACGAACTCCCTATGCCTAAACCAACCCATGAAATCGGCATGCGGGTGCTCAGCCGGTCGAAAAGGCAGAATGCGCAAGTCGTGAATCGACCCGATCCCCCCTACGTACTGTCGATCCTGCTGCCGCAACCTTCAGTCCGATCCGATCTTAGACTAGGAATGAACTCCGTATGCTTAGACTGGGGATGAACTCTGTATGCCTAAGTCAACCCACGAAACGAGCATGCGGGCACTCAATCGGTCAGAGAGGTCAGTCGGAGAGGCATAATATGCAAGTTGGGGATCAGCCTTGTCCCCCTCTACATGCTGTCGATCCCGCTGCCGGTCCTACTGGCACAACCCTCGGTCCGGCTGGGGCTTAGACATGGAATGAACTCTATATGCCTAGGCCAACCCACAAAATGAGCGTACCGGCACTTAGTCGGCCGAAGAGGTAGAATACGCAAGTCGGGGATCGACCTGGTCCCCCCCTGTGGGCTGCCAATCCTGCTGCTGGTCCTACTATCACAACCCTCGGGCTGGTCCTATCTTAGACTGGGAATGAACTCTGTATGCGTAAGTCAACCCATAAAACGAGCATGCAGGCGCTGAGCCGGCCGGAGAGGCATAATGCGCAAGCCAGGGATCAACCCGATCCCCCTCTACGTGCTGTCGATCCGACTGCCTCAACCCTCGGTCCGACTGGGGCTTAGACATGGAATGAACTCCCTACACTTAAGCAAATCCATGAAACGGGCATGTGGGTGCTCAGTCGACTAGAGAGGCAGAATGCGCAAGCCGGGGATCGACCCTGTCCCCCATGCGTGCTACCGATCCTGCTGCCACAACCCTCGGCTCGATCTGATCTTAGACTGGGAATGAAATCCGTATGCTTAGACTAGGGATGAACTCTGTATGCCTAAGTCAGCCCACGAAACGAGCGTGCGGGCGCTCAACCGACCAGAGAGGCAGGATGCGCAAGTCGGGGATTGAACGGGTGGTAGGTGGGTTTAAGCACATCTTCATATTTCTGCCATGCCAATGCCATTTTTATGGCTTGTAAATTCATACAATGGTCCCCTAAGCCTTCATGTGAAGTTTCATGGCAAGACGACCCGTTTTCTATTTTTCACGATTTTTGAAACTTTTTACGGTTCAAGATTTTTTAAAATTTTTTAGAAAGGCTTTTGTCCCCAAATTTGGTAGAGGTGATCCCTGTATTTTTGTTGGCATGCAAGAAAAAAACTCAGCTAAAAACTCAAAGCGGAGAAGATTTTGTGACCGTTTGAAAAAAGTGCCCCCATTTCAAACACTTTAATGGCTACTGGCAGCAAACCTATAAAATCTCAAATGCTTTTTAAGGGGGTGCGAGTTCCCGAGGTTTGATGAGGGATAGGGGGCCAAAATAAGGGCCAAGCACCAGCACCCATTGCACATCATGTGCGCACACCCCCTGGCCCCCCCAATTGTCGGAACCCCCAATGCCGCCGGTTAGGCTCTCCTGCGATGGTGCCTCGGGCGAAAAAAAATGCGACTCCAGCACATGCCCGAGCCTAGCATGTGCACCGTGGCTCAAAATCTTAGACTGGGAATGAACTCCATATGCTTAGACATGGAATGAACTCTGTATGCCTAAGCCAACTCATGAAACGAACGTGCGGGTGCTTAGCCGGCCGGAGAGGTAGAATACTCAAGTCGGGGATCGGCCCGATTCCCCTTGCATGCTGTCGAAACTTCATGAAAAATAGAAAACGGGTAGTCATGCCACGAAACTTCAAATGAAGGCTTAGGGGACCATTGTATGAATTTACAAGCCATAAAAACGACATTGGCATGGCAGAAATATGAGGATGTGCTTGAACCCACCTACCACCCGTTTGATCCTCAGCTTACGGATCCTACCTCTTTGGTCGGCTGAGCACCTACACGCTTGTTTTGTGGGTTGACTTAGGCATACGAAGTTCATCTCCAATCTAAGCATACGGAGTTCAATCCAAGCCTAAGATCGAATTGGACGGAAGGTTGCAGCAGCAGGATCAGTAGCACGCAGGAGGGACCGGGCCGATCCCCGGCTTGCGCATTATGCCTCTTCGACTGGCTCAGCACCCGCACGTTCGTTTCATGGGATGACTTATGCATACAGAGTTTATTCCCAGTCTAAGATCAAAACAGACTGAAGGTTTTCGCAGCAGGATCGACAGCACACAGGGGGGACTGAGCCGATCCCCGGCTTGCACATTCTGCCTCTTCGGCCCACTGAATGCCCGCACGCTCGTTTCGTGGGTTGGCTTAGGCATACGGAGTTCATTCCCAGTCTAAGCATACGGAGTTCATTCCCAGTCTAAGATTTTGAGCCATGGTGCACATGCTGGGCTCGAGCATGTGCTGGTGCTGCATTTTTTTCACCCGGGGCACCATCGTCGGAGCATCGCCGGAGAGCCTAACCGGCAGCATTGGGGGTTTCGACGATTGGGGGGGCCGGGGGGTGTGCGCACATGATGTGCAATGGGTGCTGGTACTTGGCCGTTACATTGGCCACCTATCCCTCATCAAACCTTGAAAACTCACAGCCTTTTAAAGAGCATTTGAGACTTTATAGGTTTGCTGCCAATAGCCATTAAAGTGTCTGAAATGAGGACACTTTTTTCAAACAGTCACAAAAATCTTCTCCACTTCGAGTTTTTAGCTGAATTTTTTTGTGCATGCCAAAAAAAATACAAGGATCACCTCTAGCAAATTTGGGGACAAAACTCTTGAACCGTAAAAAGTTTAAAAAATCTTGAACCGTAAAAAGTTTCAAAAATAGTGAAAAATAGAAAACGGGTCGTCATGCCATGAAACTTCACATGAAGGCATAAGGGACCATTGTATGAATTTACAAGCCATAAATATAGATTTGGCACGACAGAAATTTGAAGAGGTGCTTGAACCCACCTACCACCCATTCGATCCCTGACTTGCGCATCCTGCCTCTTTGGTCAACTGAGCGCCCGCACGCTCGTTTCGTGGGTTGACTTAGGCATACAGAGTTCATTCTCAGTCTAAGATCGAATCAGATCGAGGGTTGCAGCAGCAGGATCGATAGCACGCAGGGGGGACCGGGCTGATCCCCAGCTTGCGCATTCTGCCTCTCCGGTCGACTGAGCGCCCGCACGTCCGTTTCATGGGTTGGCTTAGGCATAGGGAGTTCATTCCATGTCTAAGCCCCAGTCGGACCGAGGGTTGTGGCAGCGGGACCGGTAGCATGAAGAGGGGGACCGAGCCAATCCCCAGCTTGCGCATTATGCCTTTCCGGCTGGCTCAATGCCCGCACGCTCACTTCGACGGTTGACTTAGGCATACGAAGTTCATTCCCAGTCTAAGATCAGATCGGACCGAGGGTTGTGACAGCAGGATCGACAGCACGCAGGGGGGACCGGGCCGATCCCCGACTTGCGCATTCTGCCTCTCCGACCGACTGAGCGCCCGTACGTTCATTTCGTGGGTTGGCTTAGGCATACAAAGTTGATTCCATGACTAAGCATACAGAGTTCATTCCCAATCTAAGATCGGACCGGACTGAGGGTTGTGATAGCTGGACCAGCAGCAGGATCGACAGCACGCAGGGGGGGATCAGGTCGATCCCCGGCTTGCACATTCTGCCTCTCCGGTCGGCTGAGCACCCACACGCTCGTTTCATAGGTTGGCTTAGGTATACGAAGTTCATTCCATGTCTAAGCCCCAATCGAATCGAGGGTTATGGCAGCAGGGTAGACAGCGGGATCGGCAACACATAGAGAGGGATCGGGTTGATCCCCAGCTTACGCATTATGCCTCTCCGGCCGGCTGAGTGCCCGCACGCTTATTTCATGGGTTGACTTAGGCATACAGAGTTCATTCCATGTCCAAGCATACGGAGTTCATTCCCAGTCTAAGATTTTGAGCCACGGTGCACATGCTGGGCTCGGGCATGTGCTGGTGCCATATTTTTTTCACCCGGGGCACCATCACCGGAGCATCATCGGAGAGCCTAACCGGTGACATTAGGGGTTTCGGCGATTGGGGGGCCGGGGGGTGTGCGCACATGATGTGCGATGGGTGCTGGTACTTGGTCCTTATATTGGCCCCCTATCCCTCATCAAACCTTGAGAACTCACACCCCCTTAAAGAGCATTTGAGATTTTATAGGTTTGCTGCCAGTAGCCATTAAAGTGTTTTGAAATGGGAACACTTTTTCAAACGATCACAAAATCTTCTCCACTTTGAGTTTTGAGTTGAATGTTTTTGTGCATGCCAAAAAAAATACAAGGATCACCTTTACCAAATTTGGGGAGAAAACGCAATCTAAAAAAAATTTAAAGAATCTCGAACCACAGAAAGTTTCAAAAATCATGAAAAATAGAAAACGGGTCATCTTGCCACGAAACTTCACATGAAGGCTTAGGGGACCATTGTATGAATTTACAAGCTATAAAAATGGCATTGCCATGGCAGAAATATGAAGATGTGCTTGAACCCACCTACCACCCGTTCGATCCCCGACTTGCGCATCCTGCCTCTCTGGTCGACTGAGCACCCGTACGCTAATTTTGTGGGTTGACTTAGGCGTACGAAGTTCATCCCCAGTCTAAGCATATGAAGTTGATGCCCAGTCTAAGATCGGATCAGACCGAGGGTTACGACAACAGGATCGACAGCACGTAAAGGGAGCCGGGTCGATCCCCGGCTTGTGCATTCTGCCTCTCCTGCCAGCTGAGCGCCCGTATGCCCATTTCATGGGTTGGCTTAGGCATAGGGAGTTCATTCCATGTCTCAGCCCCAGTCAGACTAACGATTGTGGCAGCGGGACCGGTAACATGCAGAGGGGGACCGGGCCAATCCCCGGCTTGCGCATTATGCCTCTCCGATCGGCTCAGTGCCTGCATGCTTGTTTCATGGGTTCACATAGGCATACGGAGTTCATTCCCAATCTAAGATCGAACCGAACTAACAGTTGCTGTAGTAGGATCGACAGCATGTAGGGGGGATCGGGCCGGTTGAGCGCCCGCACGCTCGTTTCATGGGTTGGCTTAGGCATACGGAGTTCATTCCATGTCTAAGCATTCGAAGTTCATTCCCAGTCTATGATCGGACTGGACTGAGGGTTGTGGCAGTAGGACCAACAGCAGGATTAGCAGCACACATGGGGGGACCGGGCCGATCCCTGTCTTACGCATTCTGCCTCTCCGGTTGGCTGAGCGCCCGCACGCTCGTTTCGTGGGTTGGCTTAGGCATACGAAGTTCATTCCATGTCTAAGCCCCAGCTGGACAGAAGTTTGTGGCTATAGGACCGACAACGGGATCGACAGCACGCAGAGGGGGATCGGGCTGATCCTCGACTTACGCATTATGCCTATCCGATCGGCCTCTCCGACTGACTGAGCGTCCGTACGCTCATTACATAGGTTGACTTAGGCATATAGAGTTCATCGCCAGTCTAAGCATACAGAGTTCATTCCCAGTCTAAGATCGGACCAGATCGAGGGTTGCGAAAGTAGGATCGGCAGCATGCAGGGGGGACCGGGTCGATCCCTGGCTTGCACATTCTACCTCTCCGATCGGTTGAGCGCCCGCACATCTGTTTCATGGGTTGGCATAAGCATAGGGAGTTCATTCCATGTCTAAGCCCCAGCCAGACCGAGGGTTGTGGCAGCGGGACCGACAGCACGTAGAGGGGGATCGGGTCGATCCCCGGCTTGTGCATTATGCCTTTTCGGCCGACTCAGTGCCCACGCTCGTTTCATGGGTTGACTTATGCAAATGGAGTTCATTCCCAATCTATGATCAGACCGGACCAAGTTTTGTGGTAGCAAGATCGACAGCATGTAGTGGGGGAGCAGACCGATCCCCAGCTTGTGCATTCTACCTCTCCGGCCAACTGAGTGCCCTCACGCTCGTTTCATGGGTTGGCTTAGGCATACGGAGTTCATTCCAAGTCTAAGCATACGGAGTTCATTCCCAGTCTAAGATTTTGAGCCACGGTGCACATGCTGGGCTCGGACATGTGCTGGTGCCGCATTTTTTTTGCCTGGGGCACCATCGTCGGAGAATCACCGGAGAGCCTAACCGATGGCATTGAGGGTTCCGACGATTGGGGGGGCTGGGGGGTGTGCGCAAATGATGTGCGATGGGTGCTGGTACTTGGCCCTTATATTGGCCCCCTATCCCTCATCAAACCTCAAGAACTCACACCCCCTTAAAGAGCATTTGAGATTTTATAGGTTTGCTGTAGTAGCCATTAAAGTGTATGAAATGTGGACATTTTTTTAAATGCTCACAAAATCTTCTCCACTTCATGTTTTCAGCTGAATTTTTTTGTGCATGCCAAAAAAAATACAAGGATCACCTCTACCAAATTTGGGGACAAAATTATTTCTAAAAAAAGTTTAAAAATCCCGAACCGTAAAAAGTTTTAAAAATCGTGAAAAATAGAAAACGGGATGTCTTGCCACGAAACTTCACATTAAGGCTTAAGGGACCATTGTATGAATTTACAAGCCATAAAAATAGCATTGGCACTGCAGAAATATGAAGATGTGCTCGAACCCACTTACCACCCGTTCAATCCCCGGCTTACAAATCCTGCCTCTCTGGTGGGCTGAGCGCCTATACGCTCGTTTTGTGGGTTGACTTAGGCATATGGAGCTCATCCCCAGTCTAAGCATACGAAGTTCATTCCTAGTCTAAGATCGAACCAGATCAAGGGTTGCGATAGTAAGATCGGTAGCACACAGGGGGGACCGGGTCAATCCTCAGCCTGTGCATTCTGCCTCTCCGGTCGACTGAGCACCCGTACGCCTATTTTGTGGGTTGGCTTAGGCATAGGGAGTTCATTCCATGTCTAAGCCCCATCTGGACTGAGGGTTGGGGCAACGGGATCGGAGCAGGGAGTCGAGAACCGAGTCGATCCGTGGCTTGCGCATTATGGCTCTTTGACCGACTCAATGCCCGCACGCTCATTTCTTAGGTTGACTTAGGCATACGGAGTTCATTCCCAGTCTAAGATCAGACCAGACCGAGGGTTACAGTAGCGAGATCGATAGCACACAGAGGGGATCAGGTCGATCCCCGGCTTACGCATTCTGCCTCTCCGACCGACTAAGCGCCCGCACGTTTGTTTCGTGGGTTGGCTTAGGCATACGAAGTTCATTCCATGTCTAAGCATATGAAGTTTATTCCCAGTCTAAGATCAGACCAGACCGATGGTTGTGGCACTAGGACTAGCAGCTGGATCGGCAGTACGTAGGGGGGACCGAGCCGATCCCTGACTTGCGTATTCTGCCTCTCCGGTCGGCTGAGCGCCCGTACATTCGTTTCATGGGTTGGCTTAGGCATACGGATTTCATTCCATGTCTAAGCCCCAATCGGACCGAGGGTTGTGGCAGCAGGACCGACAGCGAGATTGGCAGCACACAGAGGGGGACCGGGCTGATCCCCGGTTCGCGCATTATGCCTTTTCGGCCGGCTGAGCGCCCACACGCTCATTTTGTGCATTGACCTAGGCATACGGAGTTCATCCCCAGCCTAAGCATACGAAGTTCTTTCCCAGTCTAAGATCGGACCGGATCGAAGGTTACGGCAGCAGGATCGATAGCACACAGGGGAGACCGGGCCGATCCTCGGGTTATGTATTCTACCTCTCCGGTCGGCTGAGTGCCCATACACCCGTTTCGTGGGTTGCCTTCATAGGGAGTTCATTCCATGTCTAAGCCTCAGCCAGATCGAGGTTATGGCAGTAGGATTGGCAGTACGTAGAGGGGGACCGAGTCGATTCCTGACTTACGTATTATGCCTCTTCGGCCAGCTTAGCGCCCGTACGCTTGTTTCGTGGGTTGACTTATGCATACGGAGTTCATTCTCAGTCTAAGATCAGATCGAACTGAGGGTTGCAGTAGCAGGATCGACAACAAGCAAGGGGGATCGGGCTGATCCCCAGCTTGGACATTCTACCTCTCTGACCGGTTGAGCTCCCGCACGCTCGTTTCATGGGTTGGCTTAGGCATACGGGGTTCATTCCATGTCTAAGCATACGGAGTTCATTCTCAGTCTAAGATTTTGAGCCACAGTGCACATGCTGGGCTCGAGCATGTGCTGGTGCCACATTTTTTTCACCCGGGGCACCATTGTCGGAGCATCACCGGAGAGCTTAACTAGCAGCATTGGGGGTTCCAACGATTGGGGGGGCCGGGGGGTGTGTGCACATGATGTGCGAAGGGTGCTGGTACTTGTGTCACGGGCTCTGACCTTAGCTCAGAAACTGTAAGGCCTTAGGCTTGGAATCTCCTCTTTTATGCCTAAGTCAGCCTAAAACACAAGCGTACGGGCATTAGAACAACGGGAAGGGCTGATTACGCAAGTTAAAGAGAAACAGGATAAGAAGGCAGAATTCTGGAAATGTTGTTGTATTCATTGAAACGGAAGTGTTTGATGGTGTACAAATGAGGAATGAGCAACCCTCTATTTATAGTTGAGGCTCCAGCTAACACTTAATGGCAATATCCCTAAACTAAAGGCTAAAATCATGGGATTATATAGATTACAATCAATCAGGATGCTAACTCCTGATTTTCAGGATCAACCAAATCTGCCAAGATGCTGCTGCTGATCCTACCTGCTTCTAGAAGCTTCCCTTGCGTGTCCAGCACCTTAGGCCCTTCTGGATGTGATGCGGGCAGCTTGTATGCTAGGCCTTGGTCTCACGGGTTGGCCTGCAAGTTGGGCGGTCGTTCTAAACTCGTTTACTAGGCTTTACACATAGATACCCGCCAGCACCCCTGGTCTGCGAGCCTCAACCTCTGGCTCACCTATTGGTGTGCCTGATGTGCCTGGCGCGCCCGCCGAAGGTGTGACATTCTCTGCCACCAAATTGCGCAACGCCCTTGTTGCATCTTCTGTATGGTACTACCTGATCTGGTCCCCGAACTGCTATAAGTCATCTACTGGTTCCTTGCTCACCTCACTGTCTAGAAGTCCCTTCCAGTGCACCAAGTACTCTTGTCTTGGTTGGTAGTTCTTCCATCTCACCTCTCAGTCAGCTATGATGCTGTGGACCTCCTTCTCATATGAGGCCCTTGCTCCCAATGGTGCACACTTTGACTCTGCCCATCCTGGATCTCTCTTATCCACCCTTATCCTCATGGAACGGCTTAAGCATGCTCACATGGAATACTGGGTGTACCCTCAACTTGAGTGGCATATCCAGCTTGTAGGCAACCTTGCCTACCCTCTTGACTACTCAGAAAGGTCCCTCATACCTCTGGACTAGGCCTTTGTGCAGCCCCCTATGGCGCACAATAGGATGCAGCTTCACCAACACCAAGTCTCCAACCTGGAACTGCACGTCCCGCCTATTTTGGTCTGCCCACTTCTTTGACCTCTTGGCCGCCTCGAATAGACAAACTCTAGCCAAGTCAGTTTGCTCCTGCCATGCCTTGGCAAACTTGTATGCTGCTAGATTCAGCCCTATATAACCTGCAGCAATCGAACCGGGTGTTAGTGGTTGTTGCCCTGTCATAACCTCAAATGGGCTCTGGCTCATTGCCTCACTCCTTTGCAAGTTGTAGGAAAACTACGCAATATCTAGCAGCTTTGGCCAGTCCCTTTGTGTGGCACTCACATAGTGCCTGAGGTAGACCTCCAATAGTCCATTCACTTGTTTTGTTTGCCCATCAATCCGCGGATGCATGCTGGTGGAAAAGTTCAAGTCTGACCCCAACAGCTTGAACAACTCAATCCAAAACCTACTCATGAAACGCCCGTCGATCACTAACAATGGTCCTCGGCACTCCCCAGTACTTAACAATGTTCTTCAGGAACAATCAAGCTACCTCCTTGGCTAGGCACTCCTTCGTTGCTGGAATGAAGGTTCCATAATTGGAAAACCTGTCCACCACTACCATGATGCTTCCAAACCCTTCTGCTTTGGGTAGACCGACTATAAAGTCTAGAGAAACACTCTCCCATGGTTGCTCTAGCACTGGCAATGGCTCCAAAAGACTGCCTAGTTTCTTGAGCTTCACCTTGTCTTGTTGGCACACAAGACAAGTCTTCACATAGGCCTCCACATCATCCTTCATGTGCGGCCAGTAGTACCGGTCCTTGATCAGTGCCAAGGTACGGCTCACTTTAAGGTGTCTAGCCCACCTTGAATCATGGCATTCTTGCAAAACTTCCTTGCAGAGCTTCTCGTGCTGCAGCACAAACAGTCTACTACCCCTGGTGTACAGTAAGCCATCCTGCAACCAAAACTGCCTAGTCTTACCTTGCTGGGCGTACTCCATCAAAGCCTTGGCTATAGGATCATGTGCAAGTCCCTCCTTGATGCACGGCACCAGTGACCCCTCTGGTTGGCTAATGGCGGCAAGGTTAGCCTTCCTGCTCAGGGCGTCTGCCACTAGGTTCGCCCGCCCTAGCTTGTACTCCATCTGGAAATCAAATTTTGTAAGAAAATCTTGCCATCTCACCTACTTGGGGGACAGCCTTTTCTGTGTCTGGAAGTAGCTGGTCGCCACATTGTCCGTCCTAACCATGAACCTCGACCCCAACAGGTAATGGTACCAAGTGCACAAGCAGTGCACCACTGCAGTCATCTCCTTCTCTTGGATCGTGTACTTGGGCTCAGTCTCATTCAGATTCCTGCTCTTGAATGCGACTAGACGTCCCTCCTGCATCAACACGCCCCCTATGGCAAAGTCTGATGCATCCGTATGCACCTCATATGGCT
Source organism: Durio zibethinus (assembly GCF_002303985.1). The sequence goes on along the minus strand of NW_019167826.1, from coordinate 34,068,323 downwards.
TGGCATGGTCTGGCAAGGCCAAGACTGGCTTCTCGATCATAGCTTGCTTCAACCTGTCAAAGGCTTCCTGGCACCCTGCGCTTCACTCCCATCCTTTCCCTTTTTTGAGCAAGTCAGTCAATGGCGTGGCTATTGCTGAGTGACCTTTGATGAAGCACCTGTAGTAGTTGACCAGCCCAAGGAACGATCTCAACTAAGTGACCTTGGCTGGCGGTTGCCACTCCAGGATGGCATGTATCTTGCTTTCATCCAAGCGTATCCTGCCACCTCCCACTACCTGGCCAAGGAATAGGATCTCCTGTTGGGTGAATGAGCACTTTTCCCTCTTGACAAATAGCTTGTGCGCTCGTAACACCTTGAACACCTGTCTCAAGTGGTCTACATGCTCTCGCAAAGTCTGGTTGTAGATCACAATGTCATCCAAATAAACCATAACAAATCGATCAAGGAATGACTGAAGTACCTTGTTCATAAGGGTGCAGAATGTTGCTGGGGCGTTTGTGAGTCCGAAAGGCATTGCTAAGAACTCATATGAACCATACTGAGTGACACATGCTGTCTTTGGCTCATCTCCCTCCGTGATCCTGACTTGATAGTAGCCTGACCTCAAATCCAGGTTAGTGAACCACCTTGCGCTCCCAAGTTGATCGAACAAGTCCGTAATGAGTGGGATGGGGTACTTGTTCTTGATGGTTAGCTTATTCAAAGCCCGGTAGTCTATGCACAGTCACAACAACCCATCATGCTTGCGCTGAAATAGAACCGGTGCACCATAGGGTGCCTTTGATGGCCTGATAAAGCTAGCATCAACTAACTCTTTAAATTGCTTCCTCAACTCCTCCAACTCTGGTGGAGACATTTGGTAAGGGGCTCTAGCTGGTGGCTTGGCCTCAGACACCAGCTCGATCTTGTGGTCCACCTCCCTTTTAGGTGGTAGCTTGCTAGGTAGCTTTGCAGGCATCACATCACTAAAGGTCTTTAACACCTTTAGCACCTCCAAGGGTGACTCGGTCTCCTTCTCCCTTGGCTCATCATATTTCAAGGCTGCCAAGAAGGTGTTTTCTTGTCTGCTTACCACCTTGACAAATTGGATGGCTAACACCACCCGCGACCCAACTCCAGACCCTTTCCTTAATGGCACTAGGCATTGGCATCGTGCATCCAAGATGTAAACACAATCAGCAAAAGGCACAAGGAGGGCGTTAATCTGAACAAGGAAACTAACCCAATCACTAACTCATAGTCATCAAGGGGTATTACCTCACTGGTCTCCTTGCCTTTCCAGTCTCCAAGCTGCAACTCCACTCCTCGCACTACTCCAATGGCTGGAACTTTCTTGGAGTTCACTGTTTTGATGGTACCAATCCCTTTCTACACCTTTAGTCTAAGCTTTCGGGCTCTATCACCTAAAATAAAAAGATGTGAGGCACCTGTATCCACCAGTGTGCTCACCTTCTGACCCGTAACCATCAGATCCACAAACATCAAGCTTTTTGACTTGCGGCTTCCCTTACTCTCGACAGTATTGAGCACCAACGACCCAAGCTTTGCTACCCCTGACTCTGGCTTCTCATTAGACTCCTTGTCTACAGCAGCCAGCTTGCCCTTCTGTGGGCAATTACGTGCTATGTGGCTCCCTCCACATAGGTAGCATGCTAGTGGCTCTCGGTCCCCCTTTGCTTTCCACTTGCCTACTGGTGGCTTCCTCTCACCATCCTTGGTTGAACGGTCTCGATCTCCATCCTTGGACTCCCGATCACGGTCCTTCCCCTTGGACTACTTCATCCAATCCCTATCATCCCTGCCCTTACCCTTGGGCTTGGTAGACTCGAACTTGTTCAGAGGCTTAAACTCTATCAAGGCCTCGGTAGTAGTCATGGCTTTAGCCAAGTCATGAACTCTTCTCCTTTGTAGCTCATGCTTCACCCATGGCTTCAGCCCATCCATGAAAGCAAATAAGGTGTCCTTCTCACCTAGATTCGAGATCTGTAGTATCAGCTCAAAGAATTTCTAGACATACTCCCTTATGTCCCCTTACTGGCTCAGCTTGCGCAACTTTGCCCGTGCCTCATCATTGGCATACTCTGGGTAAAATTGTTCTCTAAATTCCTTTTGGAACTCTACCCAAGTTCCAATCTTGGCGCTCCCACGCCTGACATAATCACACCTATGCCTCTACCACAATAAGGCTACATCAGTGAGATACATAGCAGCGGTGCTTAACTTTATCACCTCGTCTTGCATGCCCATGGCCTGGATGTACTGCTCCATACCCCAAAGGTAGTTATCTACTTCCTTGGCCGCCCTAGTCCCCTTGAACTCCTTAGGCTTGGGGACATCCAATATGGACTTGGACACTCCAGCAAACATGCCATTCCCAATGGCAGTCTTGCAAGCAACGAGCTCACTAGTAAGCTCCTCCATCCGCTGGCGCATGGCCTCTATGCCATCACACAAGGTCATCACTTCAGCCTCCAAGGTCTGATTCTTTTGGGTGAACACATCCAAGCCTTTATTGAAAGCAGCTTGCAGCTCACTTTGGATCTCCTCCCCCATGGAGTCTAGCGATGCAATGTGAGTCTCTACCCCCTCAAGCTTCTCCCCCATGTCACCCATGGTCACCTCCACCGTGGCCAGCCTACCGTCCATGGTAGACCAGATATCTCTAGAACTGGGTTTCCTCCCTCTTTCATGCGTATGCTCCTGGGCCTCTGGTTGTTGGTTAGCAGTGTCACTTTGGGATGCCATCTCCTCTAACCTGCACAACACAAACACGTAGAATCAAACTTGCTCTGATACCAACTGTCACGGCCTCCGACCTTAGACTCAAAAACCGTGCGGCCTTAGGCTTGGAATCTCTTCCATTATGCCTAAGTCAGCCGAAAAACACAAGCGTACGGGCACTAGAACAATAGGAAGGGCTGATTACGTAAGGTAAAGAGAAACAGGATAAGAAGGCAGAATTTTGGAAATGCTCTTGTATTCACTGAAACAGAAGTGTTTGATGGTGTACAAATGAGGGAGGAGCGGCCCTCTATTTATAGTTGAGGCTCCAGCTTACACTTAATGGCAATATCCATAAAATAAAGGCTAAAATCATGGGATTATTTAGATTACAATCAATCAGGATTCTAACTCTTGATTTTCAGGGTCAACCAAATCTGCCAGGATGCTACTGCTGATCCTGCCTGCTCCAGAAGCTTTCCCTGCGTGTCCAGCACCTTGGGCCCTTTTGGATGTGGTGCGGGCAGCTTGTATGCCAGGCCTTGGTCTCACGGGCTGGCCTGCAAGTTGGGCGGGCGTTCTGAACTCGTTTGCTAGGCTTTCCACGCAGATACCCGCCAGCACGCCTGGTCTGCGGGCCTCAACCTCTGGCTCACCTGCTGGTGCGCCTGATGTGCCTGGCTCACCCGTCCAGGGTGTGACACTTGGCCCTTGTATTGGCCCCCTATCCCTCATCAAACCTCGAGAACTCACACCCCTTTAAAGAGCATTTGAGATTTCATAGGTTTGCTGCCAATAGCCATTAAAGTGTCTGAAATGGGGAAACTTTTTTCAAATGGTCACAAAATCTTATCCACTTCAAGTTTTTAGCTGAAGTTTTTTTTGCATGCCAACAAAAATACAAGGATCACCTCTACCAAATTTGGGGACAAAAATCTTTCTAAAAAAATTTTAAAAAATCCCGAACCATAAAATGTTTCGAAAATCATGCAAAATAAAAAACGGGTCATCTTGCCATGAAACTTCACATGAAGGCTGAGGGGACCATTGTATGAATTTACGTGCCATAAAAATGGCATTGGCATGGCATAAATAAGAAGATGCGCTTGAATCCATCTACCACCCGTTCGATCCTCGACTTACGCATCCTGCCTCTCTGGTTGGCTGAGCGCCCGCACGCTCGTTTCGTGGGTTGACTTAGGCATACGAAGTTCATCCCCAATCTAGGCATACGGAGTTCATTCCCAATCTAAGATCGGATCGGACTGAGGGTTGAGGCAACAGGATCGACAGCACATAAGGGGGACCGGGCCAATCCCCGACTTGTGCATTCTGCCTCTTCGGTCGGTAGAAAACCCGCACGCCCATTTCGTGGGTTGGCCTAGGCATAGGGAGTTCATTCGATGTCTAAGCCACAGTCGGATCGAGGGTAATGGTAGCGGAACCGACAGCATGTAGAGGGGGATCGAGCCGATCCCCAGCTTGCGCATTCTGCCTCTTCGGTAGGCTCAGCGCCTGCACGCTCGTTTCGTGGGTTGACTTAGGCATACGGAGTTCATTCCTAGTCTAAGATCAGATCGGACCAAGGGTTGCGACAGCAAGATCGAAAGCACGCAGGGGGGACCGGGCCGATGCCCGGCTTGTGGATTTTGCCTCTCCGGTCGGCTGAGCACCTGTACGCTCATTTCATGGGTTGGCTTAGGAATTCATTCCATGTCTAAGCATACGGAGTTCATTCCCAGTCTAAGATCAGACCGAACTGAGGGTTGCGACATTAGGACCAGTAGCAAGATCGACAGCACGTAAGGGGGGACCGGGTCGATACCCGGCATGCACATTCTGCCTCTCCGACCGGTTGAGCGCCCGCACGCTCGTTTCGTGGGTTGGCCTAGGCATACGGAGTTCATTCCATGTCTAAGCCCCAGTCGGACCGAGGGTTGTGGCAGGAGGGTCGGCAGCAGGATTGGCAACACGCAGAGGGGGATCAAGCTGATCCCCGACTTGCACATTATGCCTCTCTGGCCGGCTGAGCGCCTGCACGCTCATTTCGTAGGTTGACTTAGGCATGCAGAGTTCATCCACAGTCTAAGCATATGGAGTTCATTCCAGTCTAAGATTGGATCGGACCAAGGGTTGCGACAGTAGGATTGACAGCACGTAGTGGGGATCGGGCTGGTCCCCGGCTTGCACATTCTACCTCTCTGGCCGACTGAACGCCCGCACGCCCAATTTGTAGGTTGGCTTGGCATAAGGAGTTCATTCCGTGTCTAAGCCCCAACCGGACCGAGGGTTGTGGTAGTAGGACCGGAAGCACACAGAGGGGGACCAGGCCGATCCCCGGCTTGCGCAGTATGCCTATTCGGCTTGCTCAGCACCCGCACGCTCGTTTCGTGGGTTGACTTATGCATATGGAGTTCATTCCCAGTCTAAGATTGGACCAGACCGAGGGTTGCGGCAGCAGGATCGACAGCACGTAGGGGGGACCAGGCCGATCCTCGACTTGTGCATTCTGCCTCCCCAGCCAGTTGAGTGCCGGCACGCTCATTTCATGGGTTGGCTTAGGCATACGGAGTTCACTCCATGTCTAAGCATACAGAGTTCATTACCAGTCTAAGATTTTGAGTCACGGTGCACATGCTAGTCTCGAGCATGTACTGGTGCCGTATTTTTTTCACCTGGGGTACCATCACCGGAGCATCGTCGAAGAGCCTAACCGGTGACATTGGGGGGGCTGGGGGGTGTGCGCACATGATGTGCAATGGGTGCTGGTACTTGGCCATTATATTGGCCCCCTATCCCTCATCAAACCTCGAGAACTCACACCCCCTTAAAGAGCATTTGAGATTTTATAGGTTTGCTGCCAGTAGCCATTAAAGTGTCTGAAATGGGGACACTTTTTTCAAACGATCACAAAATCTTCTCCACTTCGAGTTTTTAGCTGAATTTTTTTGTGCATGCCAACAAAAATACAAGGATCACCTCTACCAAATTTCAAACGGGTCGTCTTGCCATGAAACTTCACATGAAGGCTTAGGGGACCATTGTATGAATTTACAAGCCATAAAAATGGCATTGGCATGGTAGAAATATGAAGATGTGCTTGAACCCACCTACCACCTGTTCGATCCTCGGCTTACACATCCTACCTCTCTGGTCGGCTGAGCGCCCGCACGCCCATTTCATGGGTTGGCTTAGGCCTAGGGAGTTCATTACATGTATAATCCCCAGCCGGACCGAGGGTTGTGGCAACCGGATCGACAGAATATAGAGGGGGACCGGATCGACATTATTACTCTTCGGCCGGTTCAACGCTCGCACGTTCCTTTCATGGGTTGACTTATGCATACGGAGTTCATTCCCAGTCTAACATTGGATGGGACTGAGGGTTGAGATGGCAGGATCGACAGCACGCAGGGGGGACCAGCCTGATCCCCAGCCTGCGCATTCTGCCTCTCTGGCTGGCTGAGCACCCGCACGCTCGTTTCGTGGGTTGGCTTAGGCATATGGAGTTCATTCCATGTCTAAGGATACGAAGTTCATTCCCAGTCTAAGATTTTGAGCCACGGTGCACATGCTAGGCTCATGCATGTGCTGGTGCCGCATTTTTTTCGCCCAGGGCGCCATCGTCGGAGCATCACGGAAGAGCCTAATCGGAGGCATTGAGGGTTACGACGATTGGGGGGGCCGGGGGTGTGCGCAAATGATGTTTGATGGGTGCTGGTACTTGGCCCTTATATTGGCCCCTTATCCATTGTCAAACCTCGAGAACTCACACCCCTTTAAAGAGCATATGAGATTTTATAGGTTTGCTGCCAGTAGCCATTAAAGTGTCTGAAATGAGGACACTTTTTTCAAACGGTCACAAAATCTTCTCCACTTCAAGTTTTTAGCTGAATTTTTTTGTGCATGCAAATAAAAATACAAGGATCACCTCTACCAAAGTTAGTGATAAAACTCTTTCTAAAAAAAGTTTAAAAAATCTCGAACTGCAAAAAGTTTCAAAAATCGTGAAAAATAGAAAACGGGTCGTCTTGCCATGAAACTTCACATGAAGGCTTAGGGGACCATTGTATGAATTTACAAGCCATAAAAATCACATTGGCATGGAAGAAATATGAAGATGTGCTTGAACCCACCTACCACCCGTTCGATCCCCAGCTTGCGCAACCTGCCTCTCTGGTCGGCTGAGTGCCCGCACACTCATTTCATGGGTTGGCTTAGGCATACGGAGTTCATCCCCAGTCTAAGCATATGAAGTTCATTCCCAGTCTAAGATTGGATCGGACCGAGGGTTACAGCAGCAGGATTGACAGCACGCAAGGGGGGTCGGGCCAATCCCAGGCTTGCACATTCTACCTCTCTGACCAGTTGAGCACCCGTACGCCCATTTTATGGGTTGGCTTAGGCATAGGGAGTTCATTCCATGTCTAATCCCCAGTCGAATCGAGGGCTGGGGCAACGGGACCGGTAGCAGGCAGAGGGGGACCGGGCGATCCCCGACTTGTGCATTATGCCTCTCTGACCGGCTCAGCGCTCGCACGCTCGTTTCGTGGGTTGACTTAGGCATACGGAGTTCATTCCCAGTCTAAGATCATGCCTGACCGAGGGTTGCGATAGCATGCATGGGGGATCGGGTCGATCCCCGGCTTACACATTTTGCCTCTCCAGCCGACTGAGCGCCCACACGCTCGTTTCGTGGGTTGGCTTAGGCATACAGAGTTCATTCCATGTCTAAGCATATGGAGTTCATTCCCAGTTTAAGATCGGATCAGACCAAGGGTTACGACAGTAGGACCAGCAACAGGATCGACAGCACGCAGGGGGGACCGGGCTGATCCTCGACTTGCACATTCTGCCTCTCCGGCCGGTTGAGTGCTCGTACGCTCGTTTCGTGGGTTAGCTTAGGCATACGGAGTTCATTCCATTTCTAAGCCCCAGTCAGACCGAGGGTTCTGGCAGTAGGCAGGATGCAGAGGGGGACCGGGCTGATCCTCGGCTTAAGCATTATGCCTCTCTGACCGACTTCTCAGATCGACTAAGTGCCCGTACGCTCGTTTCATGGGTTGACTTAGGCATACGAAGTTCATCCCCAACCTAAGCATACGGAGTTCATTCCCAGTCTAAGATCGGACCGGACCGAGGGTTACGACAGCAGGATCGGTAGCATGCTAGGCTTTGCGCGCAGATACTCGCCAGCACACCTAGTCTCGGGCCTCAACCTCTGGCTCGCCTGCTGGTGTGCCTGATGTGCCTGGTGTGCTCACCCAAGGCATGACACTTGGCCCTTATATTGGCCCCCTATCCCTCATCAAACCTTGAGAACTCACACCCCCTTAAAGAGCATTTGAGATTTTATAGGTTTGCTGCCAGTAGCCATTAAAGTGTCTGAAATGGGGACACTTTTTTCAAACGGTCACAAAATCTTCTCCACTTTGAGTTTTTAGCTGAATGTTTTTGTGCATGCCAACAAAAATACAAGGATCACGTATACCAAATTTGGGGACAAAACCCTTTCTAAAAAAATTTTAAAAAATCCCGAACCATAAAAAGTTTCAAAAATCGTGAAAAATAGAAAACGGGTCATCTTGCCACGAAACTTCAAATGAAGGCTTAGGGGACCATTGTATGAATTTACAAGCCATAAAAATGGCATTGGCATGGCAGAAATATGAAGATGTGCTTGAACCCACCAACCACCTGTTCGATCCCCGGCTTGCGCATCCTGCCTCTCTAGTCTACTGAGCGCCCGCACTCTCGTTTCGTGGGTTGACATAGGCATACAGAGTTAATCCCCAGTCTAAGCATACGGAGTTCATTCTCAGTCTAAGATCGGACCGGACTGGGGGTTACGGCAGGCAGCACGCGGGGGGGATCAAGTCGATCCCTGGCTTGCGCATTTTGCCTCTCTGGCTGGCTGAGCGCCCGCACTCCTGTTTCGTGGGTTGGCTTAGGCATAGGGAGTTCATTCTATGTCTAAGCCCCAGCCAAACTGAGGGTTGTGGTAGTGGGATCGGCAGCACGCAGAGGGGGACCGGGTCGATCCCCGTCTTGCGTATTATGCTTCTTTGGCCGGCTCGATGCCCGCACGCTCGTTTCGTGGGTTGACTTATGCATACGGAGTTCATTCCTCGTGTAAGATCGGACCAAACCTAGGGTTGCAGTAGTAGGATCAACAGTACGTAGGAGGGGATCGGGTCGATCCCCGGCTTGCTCATTTTGCCTCTCCGACCGACTAAGCGCTTGCACGCTCGTTTCATAGGTTAGCTTAGGCATACGGAGTTCATTCCATGTCTAAGCATACGGAGTTCATTTCCAGTCTAAGATTTTGAGCCACGGTGCACATGCTGGACTCGGGCATGTGCTGGTGCCGCATTTTTCCACCCAGGGAACCATCGTCGGAGCATCATCGGAGAGCCTAACCGATGGCATTAGCGGTTCCGGTGATTGGGGGGCTGGGGGTGTGCGCACATGATGTGCGATGGGTGCTGGTACTTGGCCCTTATATTGGGCCCCTATCCCTCATCAAACCTCAAGAACTCACACCCCTTTAAAGAGCATTTGAGATTTTATAGGTTTGCTGCCAGTAGCCATTAAAGTGTCTCAAATGGGGACACTTTTTTAAAATGGTCACAAAATCTTCTCCTCTTCGCGTTTTTAGCTGAATTTTTTTATGCATGCCAAAAAAAATACAAGGATCACTTCTACCAAATTTGGGGACAAAAATCTTTCTAAAAAAATTTTAAAAAATCCCGAACCACAAAAAGCTTTAAAAATCATGAAAAATAGAAAATGGGTCGTCTTGCCACGAAACTTCACATGAAGGCTTAGGGGACCATTGTATGAATTTACATGCCATAAAAATGGCATTGGAATGGCAGAAATATGAAGATGTGCTTGAACCCACCTACCATCCATTCGATCCTCGACTTACGTATCCTGCCTCTCTGGTCGGTTGAGCGCCCGCACGCTCATTTTGTGGGTTGACTTAGGCATACGGAGTTCATCCCCAGTCTAAGCATATGGAGTTCATTCCTAGTCTAAGATCGAACTGGACTCAGGGTCGCGGCAGCAAGATCAGTAGCACGCAGGGGGGATTGGGTCAATCCCCGCCCTGCGCATTCTGCCTCTCCGGTCGGCTGAGTGCCTGCACGCCCGTTTTGTGGGTTGGCTTAGGCATAGGGAGTTAAATCCATGTCTAAGCCCCAGCTAGACCGAGGGTTGTGGTAGCGGGATCGACAACACACAGAGAGGGACCGAGCTGATCCTCGGCTTACGCATTATGCCTCTCCGGCCGGCTCAGCGCCCGCACGCTCATTTTGTCGGTTGACTTAGGCATACGAAGTTCATTCCAATCTAAGATTGGATCGGACAGAGGGTTGCGGCAGTAGGATCGATGGGGGGACCAGGCCGATCCCCAGCTTGCGCATTCTGCCTCTCTGGCCGGCTGAGCACCCGTACACCCGTTTCGTGGGTTGGCTTAGGCATAGGGAGTTCATTCCATGTCTAAGCCCTAGTTGGACCGAGGGTTTTTAGCTGCCAGTAGCCAGACCTAGCATTTGAGATTTTATAGGTTTGCTGCCAGTAGCCATTAAAGTGTCTCAAATGGGGACACTTTTTTCAAACGGTCACAAAATCTTCTCCACTTCGAGTTTTTAGCTGAATTTGTTTTTGCATGCCAACAAAAATACAAGGACCACCTCTACCAAATTTGGGGACAAAACTCTTTCTAAAAAAATTTTAAAAAATCCCAAACCATAAAAAGTTTCAAAAATCATGAAAAATAGAAAACGGGTCGTCTTGCCACGAAACTTCACATGAAGGCATAGGGGACCATTGTATGAATTTACAAGCCATAAAAATGGCATTGGCATAGCAAAAATATGAAGATGTGCTTGAACCAACCTACCACCCGTTTGATCATCGGCTTGCGCATCCTGCCACTCTGGTCGGCTGAGTGCTTGCACGCTCGTTTCGTGGGTTGACTTAGGCATACGAAGTTCATCCCCAGTCTAACTTATAGAGTTCATTCCCAGTCTAAGATTGGACCAGACCGAGGGTTGCGACAGCACGCAGGGGGGACCGTGCTGATCCCTGACTTGCGCATTCTACCTCTTCGACTGGCTGAGCGCCCGCACGCCCGTTTGGTGGGTTGGCTTAGGCATAGGGAGTTCATTCCAAGTCTAAGCCCCAGGCACACTGAGGGTTGTGGAAGCGGGATTGATAGCACGCAAAGGGGGACCAGGCCGATCCCCGGCTTGCCCATTCTGCCTCTCCGATCAGCTCAATGCCCACACGCTCATTTCGTGGGTTGACTTAGGCATACGAAGTTTATTCCCAGTCTAAGATCGGATCGGACCGAGTCTTACGGTAGTAGGATCAATAGCATGCAAGGGGGGACCGGGCTGGTCCCCGGCTTGCGCATTCTGCCTCTTTGACCGATTGAGCGCCCACACACACACTCGTTTCGTGGGTTGGCTTAGGCATACAGAGTTCATTCCATTTCTAAGCATACGGAGTTCATTCCCAGTCTAAGATCAGACCAGACTGAAGGTTGCGACAGCAAGACCAATAGCAGGATCGACAGCATGCAGCGGGGACGGGCCGATCCCTGACTTACGCATTCTATCTCTCCGACCGGCTGAGCATCTGCGCGCTCATTTCGTGGGTTAGTTTAGGCATACAGAGTTCATTCCATGTCTAAGCCCCACCTGGACCGAGGGTTGTGGCAGCAGGACTGGTAGCAGGATCGGCAGCACGCAAAGGGGGATCGAGCTGATCCCCGTGTTACGTATTATGCGTCTTCGGTCGGCCTCTCCGGCTGGCTGAGCGCCTGTATGCTTGTTTTATGGGTTGATTTAGGCATACCGAGTTCATCCCTAGTCTAAGCATACAGAGTTCATTCCCAGTCTAAGATCGGATCGAACCGAGGGTTGCAGTAGTAGGATCGGTAGCACGCAGGGGGGACCGGGCCGATCCCCGGCTTGCGCATTCTACCTCTCTGGCCGGCTGAGCACCCGTACACCCATTTCGTGGGACCAGCAGCACGCAGAGGGGGACCGGGCCGATCCCTGACTAACACATTATGCCTCTTCGATCGGCTCAACGCCCGCATGCTCGTTTCGTGGGTTGACTTATGCATACGGAGTTCATTCCTAGTCTAAGATCAGTTGTGGCAGTAGGATCGATAGCACGTAAGGGGGACCGAGCTGATCCTCGACTTGCGCATTCTGCCTCTTCGGCCGGGTGAGCACCCGCACGCTCGTTTTGTGGGTTGGCTTAGGCATACAAAGTTCAATCCATGTCTAAGCATACAGAGTTCATTCGCAGTCTAATATTTTAAGCCACGGTGGACATGCTGGGCTTGAGCATGTGCTGGTCTCACATTTTTTTCACCTGGGGCACCATCGTCGGAGCATCGTCGGTGCATCGCCGGAGAGCCTAACCGACGGCATTGGGGGTTACGGTGATTAGGGGGCTGGGGGTGTGCGCACA